>QRDG01000052.1:227183-630060 GCA_012064385.1 Puccinellia tenuiflora | reverse complement strand
GAGGGCGTAGAAGGCCTCCTTCACGCTGCCAGACTTCTGCTTGATGCAGCAGAACTCGGTCACATGCTTGAACCGGTGTGTGCCGTCATTGCTCAAAACTTGTTGCTTCTTTTCGAAGGGGCCTCCCTTTTTGGCGTAGCCCTCGAGAGCCTCATCGAGAACACCCTTTAACTTGGTGTAGTCTTTCTTCATATCCAAACTCCCCGAGTCGAGATAAGTGGCACTGGACCACCTCGGGTTCAGGACGACGAGTGTGCAGTACTTGTTCCTGCTCAACACAATTGAAACGAAATGTTGGAAAGGATCAGCAATGAAACAAATCTACAAGAAAGCATAAGTTACGACGGCAGCGAGCGGATGTGTACTTACTCGGGAAAGAAAGGCAGAAGAATGTTGTTCTTCCTCTTGTTGGTCAGCATGAAACTCCGGAGGTACTCTATCGCCTTGGTCCGTGTCGCTGATCCTTCCACCAGCTGGCAGTCACGCATATAGTAGGGATCCGCTACCGCGACGGACTGGGTATTATCTCTCTTGATCTTCATCGACATATCAAGCGCGTATAGGCGGACCAAGTTATAGTCCAGCCGTCTAGAGTGAAAGAGATTGAAGACGTCCTCGTACGCGATGAAGAACGGATTCGCGGGGGCATCACAGATGAAGTCCAAGTCCATTGGCACCCTGACCGTGAACACCGGGTAATTTGGGTCCTTGTCTTGAATAAGGAGGCGCTCTAGCACCAAGACAGATTCATGCAAAGCGTGCATGGATCCACGTGCGAGGCAGAGTAGCTCCGGAGGCAGTATCGCTTTACCAGCTTCATGAACCCGGGTCAAGCCAACAATCGCACGGGGTGATACCGTGTCTTCATGACCCCGGATAGTCTTAGGAGCTGGCTGGCTCGCAGAGACGCCTGGCCCCCTCTTTCTCTTCTTGTTCTTGTTCTTCTTCTTCATCTCCGGGGATGGTGAGGGTGGTTGGGGTGCGGACTCCGGGAAAACCGTCTTACGTAGTGTACCAGGGCTGAAAATGGTAGACGGTAATTTGCGTGGAGGTTGATCGCCGGCCTCCGGAGGCGTGTCTTGAGATAAACCCTGGAAGTCCAGGCGCTGCGTGCATGTACTGGGACGAGCAGCTTGATCGCCTTGAGCGCGGAAGGGTTCTTCATCCACAGGAGGCATGTACATGTCCATGCTGGCACCAGTGTTGAGGTAGCCCTCGACGTCGACATTATCACCATCATCGTCGTTGGCACCAAGTTGAGGTGCATTGGCAGCGCCTTTGGATGGTTGCGGTACAGGCGCTCCCAACAGTTTTTGGTGGCGACTGCTGGTGGCGACGACCGTCGGTTCCTTCTGGGTGGCGGTGATGGCTGCAGGCTTCGAGGAGGGCCGAACGATCGGGGGCCTCGAGGGCCGAACGATCGGGGGCCTCGAGGTGGCGCCGGTGCTGCGCCTTAACCCTAGAAGTCCAGTCCCAAGACGAATCTGGGTCTTCGGCCATGTCATCGGCCACTTGATGCAATCTTTAAGGACCATGTGTTCCTCGTCGGCTCCCGGAGGTTGAATGGGGGGCTCGACGTCGCGAAACTCAGGCACTATCGTAACCAACCTGACCCTCATCACGTCCTCGTCCATTTTACTGTGGTGCATATCGCGGCTCATTGGTTGTACGACAGTGCCCTGAGCACAGTCCTTCAACTCGCCGCCGGGCACCAACCTATGCAGTAGTATGCAAGGCATGTCCTGAGTCAAAACATGTTGGACATCATGAGATGGCAGTCATCATAGGCATAGTTATAGAAGATTCTGCGGACTAACTAATTAGTTACCTGGGTGATGGCGTCGAGCTCGGCAACTGTCGAGACAAGGGCGTCGGTGCCGGCGGCCTTCCTATCATTCTCCGGCCGCTCGGTTGCATTATGAAGAACAGCCGCCGCCGGCTGCGGCTCGATATCTTTCGCGGTAGGGGGCGTCGTTGCGTTGGGCTGTGGGGTCGTCAGGTCCGGCGACACGTTTTGGTTCATGGAGTTGCTGCCGCTGACGCTGGGCACGTATATCGGCCCCTGTCGACCAGCCGCATTCCAAGCAGCTAACCCCTCCACCAACCCAGGGGGTAAGAAACTTTTCAGCCTCTCGTCCACTAACCGCTCAACCGTGGTGGAGTCCACTTTTTGATTCTCCAGTGTCTCCACCTTTTTTCTTAGCTCCACAACCTCGGCTTTATCCTTACTTGGCCTCCTCCTCTCCTTTTTCGTCTCGGCGTCCGAGTGGTAGTAGTTGATGAACTTCATGCTCGTACCGAAGCCGGACACACGGCCAGCTGACGTCGGCGGCATCGACAGGGGCCTACCCTTGTAGGCGTTCGTCGCCCTGTTGAAAGTCGTGTCCCACGGCTCTGTCGACCCCTGGGACGACGGGCCGCCGGCCTCAGCGTCAGCCTTCAACTCTGCCTCCTGCAGACAAATTAGGCATTAATTTATTTGGCTTCGTTATCTAACTAGATCAACGCAATGGACTTTGAGATATCCACGGTAATTAAATTCCTTACCAGATACTTCTCAAAATCCTTCACGGCGGTATCGTCGGTAACAAATTCCCCCGTGGTCATGTCCAGATAGTAGCGGGACCGGACAAAGAACCTCGTCTGCTCGTCCGTGATTTTTTCCCACGGGTTCTCTTTTCCGAGACGTGCATACTCGGCATCCTCCTTGTCCCAAATGGGCTTCTTTCCTCGGTAACCGCCGCTTCCACAACGGTGGTTACCTATGTTTTGCTCCCGCATGTCCTTCCCCCACTTGGTCCATTTTTTAGCCTCCTCAGTTCTTAAGAACAACTTGAATTCCTCGAACTCTTCTTGGTCGAGCATCGGCTCTTTGGCTTTTATCTCCTGCCAGCTGAGACCCTTCTCAATCTTCCGCTTCACCCGGTGTTTCCAGCTGCTCAAGGCGGTGCTCATCTTTGAGATGGCTAAACTGTCCACCTTTTTGTTGAACGGCTCCGGGAATGTGTACCGTTGGTGAAGCTTCTGGAGGAGGACGTCGCGCAAAGCCTTATTGGCCGTGCTTCTGATGTCCTTCGTGTTGATGGACACGCTTTCCCGGAGGATGCACCCTAGTTGCATGCTGTACCCTTTGGCAGAGGCCTTAGGCGCCACTGGTAGGCCACTTGGCGTGACCTCGGTGAAATGGTCTGTGACGTTGGCGAGCGCTTGAGGTGTCCTATCCCTCCTTTCCTTATTCTGCTTCGGAGCGGTCGGGTCGACACCACCATCCGTGTGGTCGCCGCCATCAGTGGTGTCATCCTCATGGCCGCCACTAGCAGCTCCATCGGTGGTTTCGGCGTCGTCGCCCTCCAGGGCGTCTTGCTCATCGTCAGCACGGTCGCCACTAGCAGCTCCGGCGGCGGCGGCCTCCTCCAACTCTTGGGACGCTTCCCAGAACGACTTGTTGGCGTCTCTAGCTATTTCTTCGACGCTCATCTTCTTAGAAGGTCCCGCGGAGTCCGACATGTTTGCACTTAATTAAAAAAAGACAAAAAGTTAGTACAACAGAAATATAAGAAAAAAATCAATTAATTAAGTACTAGGATACCCCGGCCCATGCATTAGTCGCAATACCCCATATGTCCCTTTTTTAGCAGAGTCATGCCAAAATTCACGAAAAATTTCGGCATGACCTTTGCTAAAAAAGGGACATATGGAGTACCCGAATTTGCCGGAACGGAAGTTAATCAACGTTCCGGCAATCTCAAGGGCCTCTCGGGGTACCTGCAAGCATTTCACAAAAAAATCCACATCTCCGGCCGGCATCTCCACGACACGATGGTCGGAGCACAAACAACCACAACAATCTCCACGACACGATGGTCGGAGCACAACAACCACGACACGATGGTCGTGGACACATATCCTCATGCACATATACATCACCACATCCACATCCACATCGAGGGAGAGAGGAACTACCTCGGGTAGGGAAGGGAGGCTCGGGTCCGAGATCGGCGTGGTGGAGGTGCTCCTCGTGGCGCTGCAATAAATTAACAAAACCATGATTTAGCAATTAACATAGTGGCAGTAGTACACCATAGCAATTAACATAGTGGCAGTAGCAATTTTTTTACAAGAAAAGCATTAGCAACTATGCATCAAGCAACTAGAGCATTAGCAACTATGCAGCAAGCAACTAGAGCAAGCAAGCAACATAGTGGCAGTAGCAAGCAACAAAAAAAATACCAATAGCACTAGCACTAACCTAGCACTAGCACTAACCTAGCACTAGCACTAACCTAGCACTAACAGCAAGCAACTATGCACTAACCTAGAACTAGCAACTATGCACTAACCTAAACATCTACTGCATTTTTCCATATAAAACATATATCAAGCACCTAGCACTAACCTAAACATCTACTGCATGCACTAACATTTTTTTTTTCAATTTTTTCTCAATTTTTTCATCTCAACTAACAGCAGTTCGGTAGGGGAATTTCTACAAACACCTTGGGTGCAGCAGTTCGGTAGGGGAGGGAGGAGGGGGAAAGGAAGCACCTCGGGGAGGGGAGGGAGGGGAGGTTGTCGAGCGCGGTGTAGAGGTCGTCGCCGGTGTGGAGGGAAGGGAGGTGCGAGGGTGGGAGGTCTTCGTCGGCGGCGCCACGCGGGGGCCGAGTGTGCGGTTCGGGCAGGGGCGGTGCGGGCGTGGCGGTGGAGGTGCTCCTGGCCGTCAGTGGCGGGGCAGGTAGAGCGCGGTGGAGTGGCGGCGAGGACGTGCGGTGGTCGTCGAGCGCGCGGGCGGGAGCTGCCGGCGGCGAGGACGCGGTGGTGGTCGTCTCGAGAGCGCGCGAAAATTTGGGACTTAGCCGTTTTCGCGATGTGAGGGAGGCGCGTTGGCGGACCCACATGTAAGTGGGCGCGATAGGATTCTGTGGCGCACCGCGGGAAGGGTGCGCCACAGAAAGGAAGGATTCTGTGGCGCACCGCGGGAAGGGTGCGCCACAGAAAGGAAGGATTCTGTGGCGCACTGTTGGAGGAGTGCGCCACAGAAATGCGCGATATTTTTTTTCTTTTCAAAAAAAAGTTTTGGTTAAATTTAAAGAAAGAACACACACATATTTGTTAATATTTTTAAAAAGAATAGACACCTTTAGTAGGTATAATACAAAAAAAATTGGTTAAATTTAAAGAAAGAACACACACATATTTGTTATTCTTTTTAATGATATTTTTTTTCTTTTCAAAAAAAAAGTTTTGGTTAAATTTAAAGAAAGAACACACACATATTTGTTAATATTTTTAAAAAGAATAGACACCTTTAGTAGGTATAATACAAAAAAAATTGGTTAAATTTAAAGAAAGAACACACACATATTTGTTATTCTTTTTAATGATATTTTTTTCTTTTCAAAAAATAAAGTTTTGGTTAAATTTAAAGAAAGAACACACACATATTTGTTAATATTTTTAAATAAAGAATAGACACCTTTAGTAGGTATAATACAAAAAAAATTGGTTAAATTTAAAGAAAGAACACACACATATTTGTTATTCTTTTTAATGATATTTTTTTCTTTTCAAAAAATAAAGTTTTGGTTAAATTTAAAGAAAGAACACACATATTTGTTAATATTTTTAAATAAAGAAGACACCTTTAGTAGGTATAATACAAAAAAAATTGGTTAAATTTAAAGAAAGAACACACACATATTTGTTATTCTTTTTAATGATATTTTTTTCTTTTCAAAAAATAAAGTTTTGGTTAAATTTAAAGAAAGAACACACACATATTTGTTAATATTTTTAAATAAAGAATAGACACCTTTAGTAGGTATAATACAAAAAAAATTGGTTAAATTTAAAGAAAGAACACCACATATTTGTTATTCTTTTTAATGATATTTTTTTCTTTTCAAAAAATAAAGTTTTGGTTAAATTTAAAGAAAGAACACACACATATTTGTTAATATTTTTAAATAAAGAATAGACACCTTTAGTAGGTATAATACAAAAAAAATTGGTTAAATTTAAAGAAAGAACACACACATATTTGTTATTCTTTTTAATGATATTTTTTTTTTTCAAAAAATAAAGTTTTGGTTAAATTTAAAGAAAGAACACACACATATTTGTTAATATTTTTAAATAAAGAATATACACCTTTAGTAGGTATAATACTAAAATTCATATGCTGCCACACTTTTGAATTTCTGCACAGGAGTTCTGTGGCGCATCTGTGGCGCACGCCGCTGGATGCGCCACACAAATGGCTCCTTCAATTTTTTGTTCCGGGCCCACCCTTATTTCTGTGGCGCATAGGTACAGCTGCGCCACAGAAACAAAATTGTTTGTGGCGCATCCGTAGCCATGCGCCACAGAAAAGGTGTGGTAGGATGCAATACAGCCGTGGGTTGTGGGGCCCACACGTTTTCTGTGGCGCATGTACACTCGTGCGCCACAGAATAACACATTTCAGTGGCGCACCTCTTATATATGCGCCACAAAAAGGAAAATTTCTGTGGCGCACCTACAGAGATGCGCCACAGAATATATTCTGTGGCGCACGTAAACTTTGGTGGCGCCACAGAATAGCTATCCACCTATAGCTAGTTTCCTAGTAGTGNCAACATACCCAGATTCAAAATTTGAAAATCTGTCAGAATTTGTCTTTTTTGCACAGCCCAAAATACAACAAATTTGAAGTCAAAAAAATTCACGGGCGTGTGTATCGACAGTACCTACACCTGTGATTTTTTTCATATTTTTTTGAAACAGAAAAATGTGCTTTTCAAATTTTTCAAAATACCGGGCTCCGTGGAGCCCGGGAGCCAAATCACCGCTCTCCTTTTTAGTCCCCCAAACTTGAAGGAGGAAATTTGCTTTGATGATACTATGCCTCCTATATATGATGACTATAATGATGAATGTGATCTTTTCAGTCCAACTACTATTGAGGAAAAAGTTTATTATGATTATGATATGCCTCCTATTTATGATGATTACAATGATGGCTATGATAGTTTTACTCCCACTATTACTAATGAGAAGGATTTTGCTTATGTGGAGAGTAATAATACTTTTATGCATGTGGATCATGATAAGAAGCTTTATGTGATACTTATATTGTGGATTTTATTCATGATGCTACTGAAAGTTATTATGAGAGAGGGAAACATGTCTTTAAATATCTCAACAATATTATGTTTCCTCTCTTTGTGTTGAAGGCTTTAATAATGCACTTGCTTTACCTTCCTATGCTAATTACTTTGTGCTTCATTGATTTGTTTTCTTACAAGACTCCTATGCATATGAAGTGGTTTAGACTTAAATGTGTTTGACATTTGCTTCTTTATGCTCTCTTTTGTGTTTCAACTCTTATTCTTATGAGAGCATCATTGAAATTAATAAGCCTAGGCTAAAAAGCTATAAAGAAAAGCGCTCTTGGGAGACAACCCATTATCCTTTTGCTTTCAGTTTCTTTTGCTTTTCTTGAGTCAAGGATGTTGTTGCCTATGTATCAACTTCTTTGTATCCTTTTGTTTTTCGTTTTTGTGCCAAGAAGTAGCCTCTAATGCATTGAAAGTGCGAGGTGTTGATTTGCTGTCCATAAACAGATTCATTGCGCCTCGCTGTATAAAATCTCTAAAATCGTCAGTTCGTGATATTTTTATGAAACTTTTTGACAGAAAGACGGATACTTTTGTCTATCTTTCATTAGTTTTGAGTTTTCTTATTTAAGCTACAGAAGTATGTCTTTAAATTCGATCTTTATATGCTGTTCTGTTTTTGACAGATTTCTGTCTTTATTTGCGTTGTCTATTATACGTGCTTTCTTTGTGATTTTTTTTTGTGGAAAGACACCACAAAGGCTTTGTATACAGTAGCTAATGTTAAATTGAGTATTTGAAATGTGTCTTTACAGAACCAAAGTGGATTTTATTTAATGAGTACTAACCCCTCTAATTAGTTGATTAGAAGTTATGTGTGAAGTGAGTTTTTAAGTTTCAAGCGACACGGTGATGCGAGGGAATGAATAATGGAGAAAATCTCAAGCTTGGGGATGCCCCCATGGCATCACTCTGAAGAAATTAAGAAGACTCAAGCGTCTAAGCATGGGGGATGCCTTGGGGATGCCCAAGGCATCCCCTCTCTTCATCGACAACCATCAGGTCATTTCGTTTAAACTAAGTTTTTATCACTTTACATATTATGTGCTATTCTTGGAGCGTCTTTTTGTTTTGCTTTCAGTTTTGTTTTGTTTGTTTGCTGGTCATATTCATGTTGGATCCTATCTCTATTTGTGTGGGAGAGAGAGACACGCTCCGCTTTTCCGTTTGAATACTCATTTGCTTCGCTTATATCTTTTTGAGTATTCTTAGCTACTGTTTATTTGCTAGTAAGCTCTCGCTTTTAGCTTTTATCTTTTTAGAGCTGCTAGTTGTTGATTAAACTCTCTTGTTCTTCACTTAAACTTGTTGGAGAGTTGTTATTATTGATTGATTGAATTGTTGGAATGACAAAATGCTATCCATGTGATAATGGAGTGAAATAAAAGCCTGCATAGTCTTGTAGATCATTGTGCGGATATTTGATGCCTCTCAATTGTTTTGAGATATTAAGATTAATGCTTAAACTTGCTGGTTATTTATGTGGAAACTAATTAGTAAAGAACTACAGTTAAAAGCTTGAAACTGTGTGGTACTTCGTAGTTGCTAATTTCTAAAGCTAATCTTTCCTCCAAAAGAAATGTTTGGTCAACAAGTGAGATGGTGTGGATGCTTATGCTTATGAATGATGGATGTTGTATGTTTATTCTTGTACCGGTTAACATCGTATGTTTGCTTCATAAATCCTTTTTGCTAAGCCTAAAAATTCTGTACTGAGTGTGATGTCCACTCGTGCATCCAAAATCCCCGAGCCAAACTATCTTTCCAGAAGTGTCCACCATACCTACCTATGCATGGTATTTTCTACTATTCCAAGTAAAATTTTCATTGCTATCTTTAAAACTTCAAAATTTTCCCTTTTGTGTCTCTGTTTCTAACCTCATGAGGAAGCAGTGAGAATCTAGATATAACTTGTGACAAGCAAGGTCATTTCCCCCCTTTCACCCGGTGTTGATGGTTTACGTCCTCACTTGAATTTGCCGAGAGCTGGCAAGAGACTCCGTGTCGTGGGGTTACTCTTTGACTACCCCACGGTGGTGATACCTGGGTCACGCCAAGTCCATCAACCCTATGGCGAGGGCCCAAGGAAGGCCCAAGGAGGACGACGTGCGGCCCAAGACAGTCGGCGATAGGCCATCAGAGTCGTTCATCCTGTAAGTGCCATCGGCACCGTTCACCCGAGACCCAGCCTATCATATAAAGGCTGGGAGGGTCCTTCGTCTAGGGTAAGCAAGCAACTAGCAAACACCAACTCATAGCCGCCAGCTAAACCTTAGCGAGATTGCCATCTCGCCATTGTAGCCACCTTGATCATAATTCCAGACAAGCAGGAGTAGGGTATTATCCTCCGGGAGCCTGAACCTGGGTAAATCGCCCCCTGTTAGCCGTCGTGATCACCTACGTTCATCCTCTCTCCCCCTCAATCAACCCGGGGTGCTCAACCCAGGGATTTGCCGAGCCCTAACCTCGTCACTCCGCGTCTCAATCAAAATATAAATATAACCCACCATTCTCCTCCGCACAGTGCAAACCTGAGAAATCAGTCAAACATTGGTTAGTGGTAAAACAAAGGAGAACGAGGAGTGATCTCATTCCTCTAATTACCATCCGCTCTCAAAAGTCTAAAGCCTTGTTTGTTATGGGGGACTAGCTAGTTTCTTTACTGTGGAATCGTTGACGAAAGCATGCACCGCTCAAAATTGTTTTTATCTCTGTTTTTCAAAATAAAAAAGCTCTAGCACATGACTAATCCCTGCTTCCCTCTGTGAAGGGCCTTTCTTTTACTTTAATGTTGAGTCAGTTTTCCTTTTCCTTCTATCTCCACCAAGCAAACATACTGTGTTGACCCTGGGTGCAGTTGATCATATTATATCATTACGATTAAACATGATTCTTTGTATTGACTTTATCCATGAGATAAGACGTTGAAAGTTGAAGCTTTTGCTAAAACTTGCATCTTCCTTTGTGTTGATTCTCAAACACTTTTGACAAGGAACCATTACCTTTAAGAATTATCAAATATGTTGATCTCATTGCTTTGATGTCTCTAACGTACTATTCATGAAAGGTTTTTGCTTAGATAATTCAACTTGGTTATTCATTGCTTTCTTGCTATCAACTATAGACAATTGTTTTGGATCATTTCATTCATATCCTATGCTTTTCATTACTATCTTGATCATGATTGTGTTGGTTGCATGTCTCATCAAAACTTATTTTATTATCACTTACCTACTTGGGGACGAGTAGGAGTTAAGCTTGGGGATGCTAATACGTGTCAAACGTATCTACAATTTTGATTGATTCATGCTAGTTTTGTGATATTGTCACATGTTTCTATTATCACATTATATAATTTTTATGCATTTTGTCGGACTAACCTATTGACAAGATGCCTAGTACCAGTTTCCTGTTTTTGCTATTTTTGTATTTCAGAAAATTTACTTCTGGAAATATTCTCGGAATTGGACGAAATTTTACGGGGAATTTTTATTCGACGGAAGGCACCTAGAGACCAAAGGGCGACCTGGGGGGCCACCCACAGGCCAGGGGCGGCCACCTGCCGCGGTCCTAGGGCAGCCTGCCGGTGGGACCCGCACCTGCCCTGTGGGCACCCCCTCGGCCCCCTCCGACGCCTATAAAATCCCATTAAACCTAAAACGTCGAGGCAGCCATTATTTTCTAGAGAAGTCACCCCGACGCGCCGTCACCATAAACCCTAGTTTGGGGGTGATTCTGAAGCTGATCCCGGCACCCTGCCGGAGGGGAGATCGATCCCGGAGGGATCTTCATCGCCATGCCTTGCTCCGGGATGATTTGTGAGTAGTCCCACCTTGGACCACGGGTCCATGGCAGTAGGTAGATGGTAGTCTCTCTCTCTTGTGCTTCATGTCTTATGATCTTGTGAGCTGCCTAACATGATCAAGATCGACTATTGTAATGCTATGTGATGTGTTTGCTGGGATCCGATGGATTATGAAGTTATGATCAGATTGTGCATGATTCTTATATGTTGATTTATGTTCTTGCATGCTGTCCGATGTGCGTAGTTACTTTGGCCAAGTGATTGTGTGTATCTCCAAGAGGGAGTATTTATGCTAGATAGTGGGTTCATGCCCCCTTTTGTTCCTGGGCACGAGTGACATAAACATCTAAGGGCGAGGGTGTGCTGTTGCTACTAAGGGTAAAACAGCGGTCTTAATGTCTCTTTTGATATTAGTATTGCTTACTTCATGCGCTTTACTTAATGCAATTGTCTTTTGCTTGCAACTTAATACCGTTGGGTGACAGGCTGGATAGCGATCCACGGTGGACTTTTTAGACAAAGATGCAGTTGGACTCAACAGTCTTTGTTCATTGTCGTGATGCCTACATAAATATTATCATGTTCTCTTTGTCATAGCTAGATTAATTTAGTGTTATAATCTTGTCAATTGCCCAGCTGTAATTTCTTTACCCATCATATGAGTGTTTTATTTACTTGAGAGACTCCACTAGTGAACCCATGGCCCCAGTCCATCTTTTTACATTAATTGCAACCTTTATTCATCACTTTTCATCATCATTACTCCACTGGTCCATTTTCATATTTTCATCTATTTCACTATACAATTAACCGCTTTGTTTTCTGCGAGACCGGAAAGATTGACAACCTTTCCGCCGTTGGGGGCAAAGTATTTTGGTTGAGTGTGTGCAGGTCCACGTCTATTGAAGATTAAGCGCCAGAGATCTTCAACATTCACTTTGTTGTTGATTTCAAAGTCCTACTGGTTCGATAAACCTCGGTTCGTTAACGAGGGAAAACTGCTACTTGCTACATCCACGCCTTCGCTTGGGGCACCACCCAACGCATCATTCACCGATTAGCATGTTGTCACATGTTTTTAATATCATATTACATCATTCTTATGCATTTTGTCGGACTAACCTATTGACAAGATGCTGATGACGTGAATCACATGTTCACTGGGGAACCCCAAGAGGAAGGTATGATGCAGTAAAGCAGCAGTTTCCCTTGATTACAAAACCAAGATTATCAATCCAGTAGAACTTGGAGAAGGCCTAGCGAGGTGTCAATCTACTCTGGCGCTTGTAGATTAACGCGGACCTGCACACAATCACAAACAAGTACTTTGCGCCAACGAAACAGAGAGGTTGTCAATCTCTCCGGCTTGCCGAACAAAAAGGATTAATTGTGCAGATGTCAAATATGATGAGAGTGAAATATGACCAGCAAGCAAATGATGATGAAAAGCTATGTGAACTGTTGTAAACAATGTAGGGAAATAGGACCGGGGTCCACAGATCACTAGCGGTGTCTCTCCAAAAGATAGACATGATGGGTAAACAAATTACAACATGGCAATTGACAGAATTGTGGGCGCATAGCAATGCTATCATAAAACAATATAGTTCACCGTTTCATCTAATATGGGCATTACGTCAAAATACATAGACCGCCATCCAACCGCATCTATGACTAATAATCCACCCCGGGATCGCTATCCAGCATGTGACCCAAAAGTATTAAGTTGCAAGTAACTGATCATCGCAATAAGCAAAGTGCATAATGTAAGCAATGTAAATAACATAAGGAAATCACACCGCTGTTTTCTCCCTAGTGGCAACAGCACATCTCTAGTCTTAGTCGTTTCTGTCAACCCGAGCTCAGACAAAGAGAGGCATGAACCCACTATCTAGCATAAATACTCCCTCATACAACACTAATAATTACTTGGCCAAAGCATCCACTAGCATTGGAGAGCATGCAAGATTCATAGATAAAACATAACACATAGATGAACAAAAATAATGACTTCCACAATTCATCGGATCCATGCAAACACAATCATGTAGTAGTTACAGATAATATGATCTTGATCATGATAGGTAGCTCACAAGATCTAAGCAATGGAGTAGAAGGAGGAGAGACAACCATCTAGCTACTGCTATGGACCGGTAGTCCCGCGGTGGACTACTCACGCATCACTCCGGAGGCAGGCATGGTGGTGTAGATGCCTCCGGTGTCGATTCCCCTCTCCGGCAGGGTGCTGGGAAGAGCTGTAGAACCCTCCCGAACTAGCACTACTAGGAAACTAGCTATAGGTGGAACCACATTCTGTGGCACACCAAACAGCCATGCGCCACAGAAAACATTTTTGTGGCGCATAGTTTTGCATGCGCCACAAAATTTTGGAATTCTGTGGCGCACGAAAACCGAATGCGCCACAGAAATATGACTTTCTGTGGCGCATCTAGTCATATTTCTGTGGCGCATGTTGGATGTGCGCCACAAAAATGTGGCGCATGTTGCATATGCGCCACAGAAGTTTGAAAAAATAAAAAAATCTAAAATCCAAAAAAAAAAACTCAAAAATCCAAAAAAAATCAAAAATTTCAAAAAAAAATCAAAAAATCCAGAAAACTTAAAAAAAATCAACAATTCCAAAAAAACAATATTTTCTAAAAAAGAATTTTTATGAATTTTTTGAAAATTATGAACTTCTAAATATTTTTTGAATTTTTTGATTTTGTAGAAAAAATCTTCTTTTATATTTTTTGTCATTTCAAAAATTCAAAAAATCCAAGAAAACCCAAAAAAGTGCCAAAAAATAAAAAAAATCAAAAATCCATCAAATTTCAAAAAATCCGAAAAAATAAAAAAAATCCAAAAACCCAAAAATCAAAAAATTCAAAAAAATTCAAAATTCAAGAAGGTTTTTTGAATTTTTTTTAACTTCTAAGTATTTTTTTATTTTTTTTGGATTTTTTAAATTTTTTGATTTTTTGGTATTTTTGAATTTTTGACTTTTTTGGAATTTTCTGATTTTTTATTTTTGATTTTTTTTATTTTTTGGGATTTTTTGATTTTTTTTGATTTTTTGGGATTTTTTGAATTTTTTTGGGATTTTTTTATTTTTTTGAATTTTTTGGGATTTTTTGAAACTTTGGATTTGCTTTTGAAACTTTTGAAGTTTTTTATTTTTTCGAAATTTAAAAACACACATATATATACATACCACACATAAACTACATTCACATATATATACACATACAAGGCTTAAGAGGGTTGATATCATACTTATATCAATAAGAATTTGAGCAGCATAAGGGTAGCAGTTCTGAATAGAACTTAGAAGTTAAGCGTGCTTGGGTTGGTGCAATTTGAGGATGGGTGACCTAGCAGGAAGTCATCATTTGATATGGGTTAAAAAATTCAGAAAAATTTGGAAAAAATCAAATATTTAGGTTTTCCAAAAATATATTCATTTTTTGTTTTTTCCAGTTTTTTTTATTTTTTTTGAATTTCCAGATTAAATTTTTTCCAAAATATTTCTGTGGCGCATGGAGCTGGATGCGCCACAGAAATGTAGATTTCTGTGGCGCATCTGGCCCCATGCGCCACAGAAATATAATTTAGTGGCGACGTTTCTGCGGCGCACCCATCTTTTTCCAGGATGCGCCACAGAAAGTCTAAAAGGTGCGCCACAGATAGCCTGTTTCCTAGTAGTGTAGGTTGGCGATGGCGGCGGCCGCGGACGTTTTCTGAAAAATATGATTGAGTCCTTAGGGTTTTCGGGACGAAGACTAATTTATAGGCGAAGAGGCGACTCGAGGAGGCGAAGGAGGCGGCCACGTGGCACCCAGGCGCGGCCTAGGGTGGGCCCGCGCATGGGGGGCGTCTGGAGGCTGGGGCCTCCCCCTCCGGGCGTCCTTCTGGTTTCAGACTTGTTTCTGCTTGGAAATAATTCCCGTAAATTTACAGCGCATTTCGAGAAACTTCACATAACAACTTTTCTGAAACAAAAAGACAGCATAAAACAGGAACTGGCATTGGGCATCTTGTGAATAGGTTAGTTCCATAAATCATGCCAAAATGATATAAAAATATTATAAAAACATGTGGCATTGATATATAATCAAGCATGGAATACCAAAAATTAAAGATACATCAGAGACGTATCAGCATCCCCAAGCTTAACTCCTGCTCGTCCTCGAGTAGGTAAGTGATAACAAAATAATTTTGAAGTGACATGCTACCAACACAATCTTGATCATGTAATCATGTAAAGCATATGAACTGAATGCATTGATCCAAAACAAAGGTTCATTGAATGAAACAAAGAGACAATTGCTACCCGCAGGTAGTACACACCATGCGTCGGAGATCAAGCGTATTAGCTTTAGCTTGTTTTCCTAGTAAAACACATGGTGTACAAAATGGTTGGAATTTCAAAAAATATTTTTGGTCGTCATTTTAGCTTTTTTCATAGTGATTTTTGTGACTTTGGGTCAACTAAAAAAATACAGGGATGGAAAAAACTTGAAAAAATTCAAATTAATAATTCTTCACTCTAAGTGACATCCCCTTCACTGGATTCATTTACGTTGCATTACGTTTCGGTCAAACTTAGGGTGTGTAGCTACCCATAGGGGTAGCAAGTCTTTTCCCATGAAACAAACAATGATTAATCAGGTGTAACATCTAAGCAAGAATTAACTAGAAAAGAGTACATTGGAGATTTAAAAGTATAACATTTAACAATGATTGATATCTCACAAAGCAATATTAGTTCAACAAAGGGGTTTGGCCAACACAAAGAAAGATTTAAGTTTTCAGCAAAAAGCTTCAACTTACAATTTGTTTATCCAAAGATAAAGTCAATGCAAAGTTTTCATAGTTAGACACAAAGATAACATGAAGTAAAACTTGAACCAAAGTAGACACCAAGTGATTGCTTGAGGAGTTAAGAAGGAAGAGGAAGACTGACTAAACATACAAGTAAAATAAAGGCCCTTCGCAGGGGGAAATAGGGATTAATCATGTGCTAGAGATTTTTATTATTTTCTTGATTTTTTGACAGAAGTAAAACAATTTTGAGATATGCATACTTTCATCAACGACTTCACAGTAAAGAAGCTAGCTAGTCCCCCATTTCAAGCAAGGCTTTTAGACTTTTGAGAGCGGCTGGTAATTAGAGGAATGAGATCACTCCTCGTTCTCCTTTGTTTTACCACTAACCAATGTTTGACTGATTTCTCAGGTTTGCAATGTGCGGAGGAGAATGGTGGGTTATATTTACATTTTGATTGACACGCGGAGTCTCTTGCCAGCTCTCGGAAAATTCAAGTGAGGACGTAAACCATCAACACCGGGTGAAAGGGGGAAATGACCTTGCTTGTCACAGGTTATATCTAGCTTCCTACTGCTTCCTCATGAGCTTAAAAACAGAGGCACAAAAAGGAGAATTTTAACAATTTTAAAGATAGCACATGAAAATTTTACTTGGAGTGGCAAGAAAATACCACATGTAGGTAGGTATGGTGGACACAAATGGCAAACATATATTTGGCTCAGGGAGTTGGATGCACGAGAAGTATTCCCTCTCAGTACGTAATTTTTGGGCTTAGCAGGATATCAAGCAAACACATAACATCAACTTGGTTCAATGAATGACTACAGATATGCATCATGCATAACCACTAGACTTCACACCGTCTACCTTGTTAGCCAAACCAACTCTTTCCAAAAAGAATATCTAGACTTTGAGAGCTACCAAGCAGGACAAGCACCACAATTTTTAAGCTTTACGGCAGTTCTTTACTAATCTATTCTTACTAGATGATCCACAAGTTTAAACATTAATCTACTAAATAACTCTAAACAATTGACAAGTATCAAAGATTCAAGACCATTGTCTACAAGATTAAGCTGCACTTTTAACACTTCCTACATGATAATTTCCACTCAACCAAACATCAATCAACTTATTTGAAACAAAACTAAAAGGGTGAAACAAGAAGAGCAATACTTCCTAACTATAAAAGCTAACGCTCTGAATAACAGATGCTTGAAAACAAGAGCTAGAAGCAAAAATAACAAAGGCTAAACACTTAACACATATAAGTGAAGAACATGAGTATATACAAAAAAGCGGAGCGTGTCTCTCTCCCAAACAAGCATGCATGGATCCAAATTATTGCAAAGACCAGAGAACAAACCACAAACAAACTGAAAGTAAAAACAAACTGACGCTCCAAGAACAGCACATAATGTGTAAAGGAATAAAAATATAGTACCATGAGAGAAACCGATGATTGTTGATGAAGAAGGGGATGCCTTGGGTATCCCCAAGCTTAGACGCTTGTGACTTTTTGAATATTTCAGAGGAGGGTCCATGGGGAGCCTCCCCAAGCTTAGGATTTTATCCCTTCTTGATCTTCCTTCATCACCTCGCACTTGGATACTTGAAAACTTCCTTCACGCAAAACTTATAGCAACTTCATTAGAGGGGTTAGTCCACAAAAACAATATCTTTCTTCAGTTCCAAAGCACATATCAAGAACTTATTTTTTTTTTAACATTAGCTACTGTCACAAAGGTCTAAGTAAAGCTATAGTTTGAGAAAGCTTCACTTTGCCTGTGAAAAAAGCAATGCAAAACTAAGGACAGAATCTATCGAAAACAGAACAGATTGTAAAGATGAATTTTCCGGGGAACTTCTGGACCTCAAATCCCAAAACTTAAAACTCGAGAAAGGTAGACAAAACCCTGATGCTTGCTGTCAAACAATTTCAGCCACAAATGAGATTCTGTGATATTTTGGATTTTCGAACAGTGACGAACATAAATCTGTTTCTGAACAACAAACTCACCAATTAGTCTTCCTCTCTTTATAGGCTATTCTTGGCACAAAAAACCAAAAAAAAGATAAAAGGGAGTTGTTACAGAAGTAACATCACCCAAAAATTCAACATAAGTGTTTTTCTTTAACGTCTTTTAGCTAGGCGCAATGATTTTAATGATGCTCTCATAAGAATAAGAGTTGAAACAAAAGAGAGCATCAAGAAGCGAATATCAAACACATTTAAGACTAACCCACTTCCTATGCATAGGAATCTTGTAATCAAATAAATCCATGAATAACATAGTGATAAGCATAGAAAGATAAAACAAGAGCAATTTCAAAACTTTCAACATAAAGAGAGGCGTTTTAGTGACATGAAATTTTTTATAACCATATTTCCCTCTCTCAAAATAATTTCCAGTAGCATCATGAACAAACTCAACAATATAACTATCACATAAAACATGCTTTTCATGCTCTACAAACACATAATTTTTATTAAGCTCCAAAATAGTATGATCAAAATAAATAGAAGTCATGACCTTTCCAATCCCATTATTAAACATGTTTCTTTTAGTTTTCTTAGAGTTTGGGTGATGTTTAATAGGGGAATCATGGTCATAAATGTAGCAAGCATCAATTTTCTCAAAAAGGGATATTTCAAGAGAATCCATAGGAACGTAACATTCATCCTCCTTGGTAAGCATGGAGGGCAATCAAATAATGTAAGAGTTAAAGAGTTACTCTCATTAGAAGGTAGGCATGGGTAACTGATGCATGTAAAATGCATACATGAACTTTGCATTATAATACTCATATTTCAATCATATTTGCATCATATAAGGGTTATATCATTGTTTTATAATGATTTTGGAAAGATTTCACAGTTTTCCTATTTTTCTGGAATTAACCCTGCACTGGCAGAAAACCCTATTTTCTATATTTTGATGTTTCAGGGACCCAAACGACGTCCAAATGACCTGAAAATTTACGAGCATCAGTTTTTGGAAGGAACAAAGCGTAGGAGCGAAGGAAGCGAACAAATGGAGGCCCGAGGGCTAGAAGAGGGTGGCCCACATGGCCAGATTCCTTGGCCACGTGGGACCCACCATCTGGGGCCTCGAGGCTCCGTTGCCGTCGATCTTTTCTCCAGAACCTTCGTCTTGACCTAAAACCGACTATAAAAATAGTCCCCGACGCCCTTCGGAAGAGAGGCGGCCGAAAACACAGAAACACCGAAACAGAGATCTGGAGCTGCAGATTGGAGGGGGAAAACTCCGGTAGAGCGCTGCCGGCGTGGTCTCCATCTCCCCCAACGACATCTCCACCGTCTCCATGATGAAGAGGGAGTAGTCCACCCCTGGACTATGGGTTTGTGGAAGTAACTTATGTATCTCTCCTCTCTCTTGAGCTTCACTAATTAGCACCGTATGAGCTGCCGAACATGATTACGGTAATCTATGTAATTCCTTTGTGGTGGATCTCTTTATGAGTTAATATATGTTTGAGATTGCAATTGTTTTGTTTCAGTTATGAAAGTAGATGCATATTATGTACCCCGTTCTTATCTACTTGTTTTGATCAAGCATGTTTATGAGAGCATGTGTGGGGGAACGTGTGCATTAGTTGGAGTAATGAGGGGGTGGCTAGTGCGGTGAAAGTGAGAGAAGTTCCGCGATCCACTTGGGTATTTTTACCTTACTTTGTTGCCTCACTAGGGATAAATAAAAATACCATGCTACCGGAGGTGTGGGTGTGACCATTGCCACTTCTCCATGACTAGATCTAGCATGTTCTTATTTTAACTTCATGTCATAAGACTTAAAGCTATACTCTGATTTATCTTAATTACTGAGGTGCTAAGATTTAGTTCACATCTTGGTGGAGTATAAGAGAGATTAATAAACAAAAGATCTCTATGTTAGGACGTGATACCCATATAATTAGTAACTTGTCATGAAACCTTTTTGTTGCAATCTCATATGTCAATTCTAGTGTTCCATTATCTACCACTTTATTAAAGAGAGAGTGCATTTGTGAAACCATGAACCCCAGTCCATTTTTAATCATAAGAAACACCTTTCCAACAACTTCTAAGCATTTTCCATTTTCTGCCATTTAAAAATCCGAAAATACAAAAACACTTTTATATCTTGCATTCACAATACAAAACCCAAAAATATCATCGATCATTGTTTCCACCATCCTTGCATATTTATTTATCATCATTGCATATTTATTTCTTGTTTTGCATTTGTTATATTTTCATATCATTATCACACCTTGTGCTTGACAACCACTTGGTGAGGTTGAGGGCACAAAACAATTTACTTTGTTTTGCAGGTTTTCAAGAGAAAGATAAGAAGATAAATCTTTCACTACTGATTCCCCGAGAGTTCGATATTAAACCCTCGACTCACCCCTCGTGGGGAAACCGTCTTTCCTATACTACACACTCTGCGCTTGGAGTCTCAACCTAAGCTAAGTTCAAGGCCATCAATAACTAATCCATTTTTCCTCCTTTCGTTTGTCACTCTCTTCCTCTTTTTCATCCAATGAGCTTCCAGTTTCAGCAATTTCTTCTTCCACGATTTCCTGCAAGGCATTAGTCTCTTCTTTTGGAGGATAAGTTCTCTCGAGAAATTCAGTAATATAAGGATTATCATTGTAGTACTCAAGTCAATATCCAATTATAACAAAATTTTCAGATTTGTAAGAAGCATCATCAATATCTTTAAGCACAGAAGTAATTTCATAGGCACCCATAAAAACAACAAATTCTTCAATTTGTTCAATATTATCAAAATCATAGTTTCCTTTAGCATAAGAAGCCAATATTTCATTATCATTACAATCACATTGGAAATAGAGGTGTTTATACCTCCTACAGCAAAAAGATTCATCAAGCCTCCAGGATTCATCATAAGTAGAGCAAAAGTTTTTAGCAAGACTATTCAATTTATTTATTTGTGCCAATAAGTGTTTCCCTTTTTCAGACAAGCGGTATTCCTTATAATAATTTTGTTGTTCCTCTGTGAACCCACCTTGCCAATAAGATCTAGTCTCAAATGAAGTAAACATTGATAGCAACTAAAAAACTAGACATAATATAGAGCAAAACGATAAAAAGACTAGTGCTGGAATTTTTAATTTTTTTGTGTTTTCTAGTTTTAGAGCAAACGAAAGGAAAAACAAGACTAACAAAAAATATACTAAGCAAGACAATAACAAAGTAAAGTGAAAGGATGTGTGAAACTCCCCTATCTGAAGCTTCCAAGTACCCGGCAACAGCGCCAGAAAAAGTTGCTTGATGACGTGAATCACACGTTCACTGGGGAACCCCAAGAGGAAGGTATGATGCAGTAAAGCAGCAGTTTCCCTTGATTACAAAACCAAGGTCATCAATCCAGTAGGACTTAGAGAAGGCCTAGCGAGGTGTCAATCTACTCTGGCGCTTGTAGATTAACGCGGACCTGCACACAATCACAAACAAGTACTTTGCCCCAACGAAACAGAGAGGTTGTCAATCTCTCCGGCTTGCCGAACACAAAGGATTAATTGTGCAGATGTAAAATATGATGAGAGTGAAATATGACCAGCGAGAAAATGATGATGAAAAGCTATTAGAACGGTTGTAAACAATGTAGAAAAATAGGACCGGGGTCCACAGATCACAGGTGGTGTCTCTCCAAAAGATATACATGATGGGTAAACAAATTACATCATGGCAATTGACAGAATTGTGGGCGCATAGCAATGCTATCATAAAACAATATAGTTCACCATTTCATCTAATATGGGCATTACGTCAAAATACATAGACCGTCATCCAACCGCATCTATGACTAATAATCCACCCCGGGATCGCTATCCAGCATGTCAACCAAAAGTATTATGTTGCAAATAACAAATCATCGCAATAAGCAAAGTGCATAATGTAAGCAATGTAAATAACACAAGGAAATCACACCGTTGTTTTCTCCCTATTGGCAACATCACATCTCTAGTCTTAATCGTTTCTGTCAACCCGAGCTCAGACAAAGAGAGGCATGAACTCACTATCTAGCATAAATACTCCCTCATACAACACTAATAATTACTTGGCAAAAGCATCCACTAGCATCGGAGAGCATGCAAGATCATAGATAAAACATAACACATAGATGAACAAAATTAATGACTTCCACAATTCATCGGATCCATGCAAACATAATCATATAGAAGTTACAGATAATATGATCTTGATCATGATAGGCAGCTCACAAGATCTAAGCAATGGAGTACAAGGAGGAGAGACAACCATCTAGCTACTGCTATGGACCCGTAGTCACGTGGTGGACTACTCACGCATCACTCCGGAGGCAGGCATGGTGGTGTAGATGCCTCCGGTGTCGATTCCCCTCTCCGGCAGGGTGCCGGGAAGAGCTGCACAACCCTCCCGAACTAGGGTTGGCGATGGCGCTGGCCTCAGATGTCTTCTGGAAAATATGATCGGGTCCTTGGGGTTCTCGGGATGAAGACTAATTTATAGGCGAAGAGCGTGACTCGAGGAGGCGAAGGAGGCGGCCAGGTGGCACCCAGGCATGGCCTAGGGTGGGCCCGCGCCTGGGGGCATATGGAGGCTGAGGCCTCCCCCTCCGGGAGTACTTCTGGCTCCGGACTTGTTTCTGCTTGGAAATAATTCCCGTAAATTTTCAGCGCGTTCCGAGAAACTTCACAGAACAACTTTTCTGAGTAAAGAAGACATCAGAAAATAGGAACTGGCACTGGCATCTTGTTAATAGGTTAGTTCCATAAATCATGCCAAAATGATATAAAAACATTATAAAAACATGTGGCACTGATATATAATCAAGCATGGAATACCAAAAATTAAAGATACATCAGAGACGTATCAGCATCCCCAAGCTTAACTCCTGCTCGTCCTCGAGTAGGTAAGTGATAACAAAATAATTTTTGAAGTGACATGCTACCAACACAATCTTGATCATGTAATCATGTAAAGCATATGAACTGAATGCATTGATCCAAAACAAAGGTTCATTGAATGAAACAAACAATGATTAATCAGGTGTAACATCTAAGCAAGAATTAACTAGAAAAGAGTACATTGGAGATTTAAAAGTATAACATTTAACAATGATTGATATCTCACAAAGCAATATTAGTTCAACAAAGGGGTTTGGCCAACACAAAGAAAGATTTAAGTTTTCAGCAAAAAGCTTCAACTTACAATTTGTTTATCCAAAGATAAAGTCAATACAAAGTTTTCACAGTTAGACACAAAGATAACATGAAGTAAAACTTGAACCAAAGTAGACACCAAGTGATTGCTTGAGGAGTTAAGAAGGAAGAGGAAGACTGACTAAACATACAAGTAAAATAAAGGCCCTTCGCAGGGGGAAATAGGGATTAATCATGTGCTAGAGATTTTTATTATTTTCTTGATTTTTTTGACAGAAGTAAAACAATTTTGAGATATGCATACTTTCATCAACGACTTCACAGTAAAGAAGCTAGCTAGTCCCCCATTTCAAGCAAGGCTTTTAGACTTTTGAGAGCGGCTGGTAATTAGAGGAATGGGATCACTCCTCGTTCTCCTTTGTTTTACCACTAACCAATGTTTGACTGATTTCTCAGGTTTGCAATGTGCGGAGGAGAATGGTGGGTTATATTTATATTTTGATTGACACGCGGAGTCTCTTGCCAGCTCTCGGCAAATTCAAGTGAGGACGTAAACCATCAACACCGGGTGAAAGGGGGAAATGACCTTGCTTGTCACAGGTTATATCTAGCTTCCTACTGCTTCCTCATGAGCTTAAAAACAGAGACACAAAAAGGAGAATTTTAACAATTTTAAAGATAGCACATGAAAATTTTACTTGGAGTGGCAAGAAAATACCACATGTAGGTAGGTATGGTGGACACAAATGGCAAACATATATTTGGCTCAGGGAGTTGGATGCACGAGAAGTATTCCCTCTCAGTACGTAATTTTTGGGCTTAGCAGGATATCAAGCAAACACATAACATCAACTTGGTTCAATGAATGACTACAGATATGCATCATGCATAACCACTAGACTTCACACCGTCTACCTTGTTAACCAAACCAACTCTTTCCAAAAAGAATATCTAGACTTTGAGAGCTACCAAGCAAGACAAGCACCACAATTTTTAAGCTTTACGGCAGTTCTTTACTAATCTATTCTTACTAGATGATCCACAAGTTTAAACATTAATCTACTAAATAACTCTAAACAATTGACAAGTATCAAAGATTCAAGACAATTGTCTACAAGATTAAGCTGCACTTTTAACACTTCCTACATGATAATTTCCACTCAACCAAACATCAATCAACTTATTTGAAACAAAACTAAAAGGGTGAAACAAGAAGAGCAATACTTCCTAACTATAAAAGCTAACAGCTCTGAATAACAGATGCTTGAAAACAAGAGCTAGAAGCAAAAATAACAAAGGCTAAACACTTAACACATATAAGTGCAGAACATGAGTATATACGAAAAAGCGGAGCGTGTCTCTCTCCCAAACAAGCATGCATGGATCCAAATTATTGCAAAGACCAGAGAACAAACCACAAACAAACTGAAAGTAAAAACAAACTGACGCTCCAAGAACAACACATAATGTGTAAAGGAATAAAAATATAGTACCATGAGAGAAACCGATGATTGTTGATGAAGAAGGGGATGCCTTGGGTATCCCCAAGCTTAGACGCTTGCGACTTTTTGAATATTTCAGAGGAGGGTCCATGGGGATCCTCCCCAAGCTTAGGCTTTTATCCCTTCTTGATCTTCCTTCATCACCTCGCACTTGGATACTTGAAAACTTCCTTCACGCAAAACTTATAGCAACTTCATTAGAGGGGTTAGTCCACAAAAAAAATATCTTTCTTCAGTTCCAAAGCACATATCAAGAACTTATTTTTTTTTTAACATTAGCTACTGTCACAAAGGTCTAAGTAAAGCTTTAGCTTGGAAAAAGCTTCACTTTGCCCGTGAAAATAGCAATGCAAAACTAAGGACAAAATCTATCGAAAACAGAACAGATTGTAATAATAAAGATGAATTTTTCCGGGGAACTTCTGGACCTCAAATCCCAAAAATTAAAACTTGAGAAAGGTAGACAAAACCCTGATGCTTGCTGTCAAACAATTTCAGCCACAAATGAGGTTCTGTGATATTTTGGATTTTCGAACAGTGACGAACAGAAATTTGTTTCTGAACAACAAACTCACCAATTAGTCTTCTTCTCTTTATAGGCTATTCTTGGCACCAAAAAACCAAAAAAAAAAAGATAAAAGGGAGTTGTTACAGAAGTAAAATCACCCAAAAATTCAACATAAGCATTTTTATTTAACGTCTTTTAGCTAGGCGCAATGATTTTAATGATGCTCTCATAAGAATAAGAGTTGAAACAAAAGAGAGCATCAAGAAGCAAATATCAAACACATTTAAGCCTAACCCACTTCCTATGCATAGGAATCTTGTAATCAAATAAATCCATGAAGAACATAGTGATAAGCATAGAAAGATAAAACAAGAGCAATTTCAAAACTTTCAACATAAAGAGAGGCGTTTTAGTGACATGAAATTTTTTATAACCATATTTCCCTCTCTCAAAATAATTTCCAGTAGCATCATGAACAAACTCAACAATATAACTATCACATAAAACATGCTTTTCATGCTCTACAAACACATAATTTTTATTAAGCTCCAAAATAGTATGATCAAAATAAATAGAAGTCATGACCTTTCCAATCCCATTATTAAACATGTTTCTTTTTGTTTTCTTAGAGTTTGGGTGATGTTTAATAGGGGAATCATGGTCATAAGTGTAGCAAGCATCAATTTTCTCAAAAAGGGATATTTCAAGAGAATCCATAGGAACATAACATTCATCCTCCTTTGGTAAGCATGGAGGGCAATCAAATAATGTAAGAGTTAAAGAGTTACTCTCATTAGAAGGTAGGCATGGGTAACTGATGCATGTAAAATGCATACATGAACTTTGCATTATAATACTCATATTTCAATCATATTTGCATCATATAAGGGTTATATCATTGTTTTATAATGATTTTGGGAAGATTTCACAGTTTTCCTATTTTTCTGGAATTAACCCTGCACTGGCAGAAAACCCTATTTTCTATATTTTGATGTTTCAGGGACCCAAACGACGTCCAAATGACCTGAAAATTTACGAGCATCAGTTTTTGGAAGGAACAAAGCGTAGGAGCGAAGGTAGCGAACAAATGGAGGCCCGAGGGCTAGAAGAGGGTGGCCCACATGGCCAGATTCCTTGGCCACGTGGGACCCACCATCTGGGGCCTCGAGGCTCCGTTGCCGTCGATCTTTTCTCCAGAACCTTCGTCTTGACCTAAAACCGACTATAAAAATAGTCCCCGACGCCCTTCGGAAGAGAGGCGGCCGAAAACACAGAAACACCGAAACAGAGATCTGGAGCTACAGATTGGAGGGGGAAAACTCCGGTAGAGCGCTGCCGGCGTGGTCTCCATCTCCCCCAACGACATCTCCACCGTCTCCATGATGAAGAGGGAGTAGTCCACCCCTGGACTATGCGTTTGTGGAAGTAACTTATGTATCTCTCCTCTCTCTTGAGCTTCACTAATTAGCACCGTATGAGCTGCCGAACATGATTACGGTCATCTATGTAATTCCTTTGTGGTGGATCTCTTTATGAGTTAATATATGTTTGAGATTGCAATTGTTTTGTTTCAGTTATGAAAGTAGATGCATATTATGTACCCCGTTCTTATCTACTTGTTTTGATCAAGCATGTTTATGAGAGCATGTGTGGGGGAACGTGTGCATTAGTTGGAGTAATGAGGGGGTGGCTAGTGCGGTGAAAGTGAGAGAAGTTCCGCGATCCACTTGGGTATTTTTACCTTACTTTGTTGCCTCACTAGGGATAAATAAAAATACCATGCTACCGGAGGTGTGGGTGTGACCATTGCCACTTCTCCATGACTAGATCTAGCATGTTCTTATTTTAACTTCATGTCATAAGACTTAAAGCTATACTCTGATTTATCTTAATTACTGAGGTGCTAAGATTTAGTTCACATCTTGGTGGAGTATAAGAGAGATTAATAAACAAAATATCTCTATGTTAGGACGTGATACCCATATAATTAGTAACTTGTCATGAAACCTTTTTGTTGCAATCTCATATGTCAATTCTAGTGTTCCATTATCTACCACTTTATTAAAGAGAGAGTGCATTTGTGAAACCATGAACCCCAGTCCATTTTTAATCATAAGAAACACCTTTCCAACAACTTATAAGCATTTTCCATTTTCTGCCATTTAAAAATCCAAAAATACAAAAACACTTTTATATCTTGCATTCACAATACAAAACCCAAAAATATCATCGATCATTGTTTCCACCATCCTTGCATATTTATTTATCATCATTGCATATTTATTTCTTGTTTTGCATTTGTTATATTTTCATATCATTATCACACCTTGTGCTTGACAACCACTTGGTGAGGTTGAGGTCACAAAACAATTTACTTTGTTTTGCAGGTTTTTAAGAGAAGATAAGAAGATAAATCTTTCACTACTGATTCCCCGAGAGTTCGATATTAAACCCTCGACTCACCCCTCGTGGGGAAACCGTCTTTCCTATACTACACACTCTGCGCTTGGAGTCTCAACCTAAGCTAAGTTCAAGGCCATCAATAACTAATCCATTTTTCCTCCTTTCGTTTGTCACTCTCTTCCTCTTTTTCATCCAATGAGCTTCCAGTTTCAGCAATTTCTTCTTCCACGATTTCCTGCAAGGCATTAGTCTCTTCGTTTGGAGGATAAGTTCTCTCGAGAAATTCAGTAATATAAGGATTATCATTGTAGTACTCAAGTCAATATCCAATTATAACAAAATTTTCAGATTTGTAAGAAGCATCATCAATATCTTTAAGCACAGAAGTAATTTCATAGGCACCCATAAAAACAACAAATTCTTCAATTTGTTCAATATTATCAAAATCATAGTTTCCTTTAGCATAAGAAGCCAATATTTCATTATCATTACAATCACATTGGAAATAGAGGTGTTTATACCTCCTACAGCAAAAAGATTCATCAAGCCTCCAGGATTCATCATAAGTAGAGCAAAAGTTCTTAGCAAGACTATTCAATTTATTTATTTGTGCCAATAAGTGTTTCCCTTTTTCAGATAAGCGGTATTCCTTATAATAATTTTGTTGTTCCTCTGTGAACCCACCTTGCCAATAAGATCTAGTCTCAAATGAAGTAAACATTGATAGCAACTAAAAAGCTAGACATAATATAGAGCAAAACGATAAAAAGACTAGTGCTGGATTTTTTTTTTTGTGTGTGTTTTCTAGTTTTAGAGCAAACGAAAGGCAAAACAAGACTAACAAAAAATATACTAAGCAAGACAATAACAAAGTAAAGTGAAAGGATGCGTGAAACTCCCCTATCTGAAGCTTCCAAGTACCCGGCAACAGCGCCAGAAAAAGTTGCTTGATGACGTGAATCACACGTTCACTGGGGAACCCCAAGAGGAAGGTATGATGCAGTAAAGCAGCAGTTTCCCTTGATTACAAAACCAAGGTTATCAATCCAGTAGGACTTAGAGAAGGCCTAGCGAGGTGTCAATCTACTCTGGCGCTTGTAGATTAACGCGGACCTGCACACAATCACAAACAAGTACTTTGCCCCAACGAAACAGAGAGGTTGTCAATCTCTCCGGCTTGCCGAACACAAAGGATTAATTGTGCAGATGTAAAATATGATGAGAGTGAAATATGACCAGCGAGCAAATGATGATGAACAGCTATTAGAACGGTTGTAAACAATGTAGAAAAATAGGACCGGGGTCCACAGATCACTAGCGGTGTCTCTCCAAAAGATATACATGATGGGTAAACAAATTACATCATGGCAATTGACAAAATTGTGGCTGCATAGCAATGCTATCATAAAACAATATAGTTCACCATTTCATCTAATATGGGCATTACGTCAAAATACATAGACCATCATCCAACGGCATTTATGACTAATAATCCACCCCGGGATCGCTATCCAGCATGTCACCCAAAAGTATTATGTTGCAAGCAACAAATCATCGCAATAAGCAAAGTGCATAATGTAAGCAATGTAAATAACACAAGGAAATCACACCGTTGTTTTCTCCCTATTGGCAACATCACATCTCTAGTCTTAATCGTTTCTGTCAACCCGAGCTCAGACAAAGAGAGGCATGAACCCACTATCTAGCATAAATACTCCCTCATACAACACTAATAATTACTTGGCAAAAGCATCCACTAGCATTGGAGAGCATGCAAGATCATAGATAAAACATAACACATAGATGAACAAAATTAATGACTTGCACAATTCATCGGATCCATGCAAACATAATCATATAGAAGTTACAGATAATATGATCTTGATCATGATAGGCAGCTCACAAGATCTAAGCAATGGAGTACAAGGAGGAGAGACAACCATCTAGCTACTGCTATGGACCCGTAGTCAGGTGGTGGACTACTCACGCATCACTTCGGAGGCATGCATGGTGGTGTAGATGCCTCCGGTGTCGATTCCCCTCTCCGGCAGGGTGCCGGGAAGAGCTGCACAACCCTCCCGAACTAGGGTTGGCGATGGCGCCGGCCTCGGATGTCTTCTGGAAAATATGATCGGGTCCTTGGGGTTCTCGGGATGAAGACTAATTTATAGGCGAAGAGCGCGACTTGAGGAGGCGAAGGAGGCGGCCAGGTGGCACCCAGGCATGGCCTAGGGTGGGCCCGCGCCTGGGGGCATATGGAGGCTGAGGCCTCCCCCTCCGGGAGTACTTCTGGCTCCGGACTTGTTTCTGCTTGGAAATAATTCCCGTAAATTTTCAGCGCGTTCCGAGAAACTTCACATAATAACTTTTCTGAGTAAAAAAGACAGTAGAAAATAGGAACTGGCACTGGCATCTTGTTAATAGGTTAGTTCCATAAATCATGCCAAAATGATATAAAAACATTATAAAAACATGTGGCACTGATATATAATCAAGCATGGAGCACCAAAAATTATAGATACGTCGGAGACGTATCAGTGATGTGTGTGACTCTATGATAATAGCTTAGAGGGATCTTCATCATGAGTTTGTTCTTTATTATGGTTGGATTGAATAGATCATGAGGTTTCTTGATGCTTGTTTTATTGAAGAAAAAGACTGTTCAAGAGATAGGTTGTGGTGTTTGTTAGTACTATCTTTGGATGCAGATAGTGACAGCATGAAGTGTCCATAGATGTGGAATACGAACTTTAAGGTGTGGTTTTTGTAGGCCTACGCAATTCTCATCCTATTTGATCCACGAAAGAATGATCTCCGAGTAACGTCTACCTTGCATGTGTTTTTGGTGGGAACTATCATGTGTTTAATTATATTAATGATGTTGAGAGTAGTCACTAGTGAAAGTATGAAGCCTAGACCTTGTTTCCAAGCATTGATAAACCGTTTTAAGTCACTTTTGTCACTTGTTCGCTTGCTGCCATTTTTATTACAGAATTATAAAATCACCTTTTACCATCCATATCACTTGCATTTTACTATCTCTTCGCCGAATTAGTGCACCTATACAATTAGCCATTGTATTAGGTGTGTTGGGACACAAGAGACTTTTTGTATCTTAATTGCAGGATTGCTTGAGAGAGGATACGTTCAACCTCTTCCTCTCATGGATTCGATAAATCTTGGGTTACTCACTTAAGGTAAATTTACTGTTGTCCTACAAACCTCTGTGCTTGGAGGCCCAAAAAAGTCTACAAGAATAGAAGCGTGTAGTAGACATCACCAAGCGAGGTAAGGTCAAGCCTCTCTATAAAAGATTAACCGATAAATCTCCAATATAAAAAACGTAATAAGTTTTTCATATGAAAACCTTTTTTGATAAACTTGAGCTTAGCTTGCAGATCATAACAAGCTCCAAAACCTAACATGGATAAGAGCCAAATCATAACCAACAAAGATGATGCCAAGCATGCAAATATTTGAGCTCTTTATGAATGATACGATCAAAATACTTGCTTTAGAGCCCCGCTTGATAATATGGTTATCTATCCTATAACCGGTCTCTCAACTAACATCATGAGATCGGTAAAATTGATAACTTATCACGATCATACCTTTGCCTTGCGCGTATAATTTACTTGAGCTTGATGATGACGATCTTAATCTTCTCAAGTTGGACCACGTTTCTTCATTACGCTCCCCTCGGTGAAGACTGACATATTTCTTTCTCATACACCAACATGGGAGAGGCACTCTTTGGCATATATTTATTTGGCCATTATCTTAAATGAGTGGCAAGCTTTCATTATGATTATTTTGAACTTGACCTCACAACCTTGATGACGATCACCACATGACGCCATCCTCTATGAGCTACATAGGATCTCTCTTTTGTTGCATGCTGATGGAGAGAGATACCTATCCCCACATAGAAATTTCAATCTCATAGATCATAGCTTCATTCACAAGACTATATTAACAATTGCTTACCATACCATGAGATCAACTCATTATACATCAATAGCCTTGTGTTTTGATCAATTTGCACTTAGCCTTGATTATCATATAATCCTTTTCTTTTAATCTTGACTCCAACATATGGAGTTCAAGCATTGCTTATGGACCAACCCTATAAATATAACTTAAAACACACATTAGTTCATAAAGATTGTCATTAATTATCAAAACCACACATAGGACAACCATGCTCTTTCACCTATCCGAATAAGAAATCAAAAAATTGTAAAATGACTAAAACAAATTGAAAAATAAATTGGTGACGAACATACATATTTTCTAAATACGTGTTAAGTTCCATAGTGAAATAATATTTTCGGTGCTTTGTGAAAAAAATAATCAGTGGCCAAAATAAGATTTCAAAAATACTTTTTTAGACCATTGATTTTTTTTACACGTAGCTGTTTTCAACTGGGCGTTCAGGTAAAGGAACCGACGCGGAGCGACTGCTTTTCTTCTCCTGGGGTCGTTGCTGGCGATGGTGTGTCTCAGGCAGGGACTCCCTGCTCACCGCCCCGCCTCCCGTGCGGCCGTGGCCTTGCTCACCGGTGACCCAGGTTCAAATCTCTCTCCCCGTCCATTAGTTGCTGGTCGTCGAGAGGGGAGAAGCGGGCCGTCCAGAAGAACTCGATCCAGGAGCGGAATCCAGCCGCCGCCGCGCCGGTGACGGTGAGGGAGAGACACGGCAGAGAGGAGGCCCGGTGGGGGGAGATATGGGCAGAAGGGGAGACACAGGCGGAGGGAGTCGCAGTGGGTGAGCTCGGCATGGATTTCGGCCGCCGCCGCGCCGGTGGAGAGACGGAGCGGAGGGGGAGAGACGAGGCAGAGGGGGAGTCACAGTAGGGGACAGGAGGGCTGATGGCCGCTTGGATCTTGATCCCGTCGCGGAATTCGGCCATGGCCGCGCCTTTGGAGAAGACATGGGGCGGAGGGTACCTCAAGGACACCTCTGCTGACGCGCGTAGCGGCAACGACAAGTACCGCAAGGGGCACCGAGGAGGTCGCTAGCGCAACAGCAGGTGCGTGCAGGTGAAAAGGTCGCTCGAGGGCTCCTGCATCCATCCATCACTTGATGCAGCGTTGTTTGTTCCATTCAATTGGAAACACACGTTTTGATGGCTTGGTCTTGGCTGAGTTTTCTTGTCGACGGTTTGGAAAACTGAAGTACCATGTTTTCTATATTTAATCATAGTATCCCTCCATACTATAGTCCCCTAATGATAAAAACTGCATTGCAGGCTTACTCTTCCTGTAAAACTTTATGGTTATCAAATCTATGTTCCTTTTGATTCCTATTGTTGATTATATTCAGGTCCACGGCCTTCAGCGACATTCGGTGGTTGCATCATGTTGTATTCCCCCTCCTCTCCATTGTACGCAAGCTCGCCACCAATAGTTCATTTACTCAGCAAAATATTTGGCCCTTGATTCCTCAATGCCTCTCATGTCATTAGTGCATACTGAACATATTTCAATCAAAAGAAACATTTTGCTGGTGTCGAGTAAACATGTATCAGAGTATATATTTGAACAATGTGTGACCTCGTGAGCCATCATAGTCATGATTTTTGCTTGAACTTTCTTTTAACTATTACTAAATGAAAAGTTATGCACTCTATTAGGTAAACCAGTCATGCCTATCAGTATTGTGCCTTTATATACTGTTTGGTTGAATAGGTCGGCATAATGCCCAACAGTGTGTCTTTTCAGCCAGGAAGATAGGGCATACTCTAGCCATTGTGAAGCTACAGCTGCAAGTATTATCTGTAAGTTATTTGATCCTTGAAACAGAAGGTCAAGTATTTGAAGCGGCAACACTAGCTCAAATGTGTACAGTTCAATACTTCCATTTCTTATTGATGCTTGGTAGTGACTTGACTTCAGTTTAATGTATTGCAGGTGATATTGTAGCCATAAGTGATCCTTGAGGGCTTACATTTTCTTGGTATCGTTTTATCAATATTGTCAGGCTGATGGCACCATGCGCATAAATATTCTGTTAACTAAAATTGTATGTCATGTTTTACCTACTGATCAGGCAAAGTAGGTAAATGACCCTGCTCTGTCTCTATCGCCTATAGAGGTAAGAATTTAGGTTCTTGAGCTTCTCAACATGACTCAGATATGATCTTCTCATTGCAGGTGCCAAGATTTTCTCAGATGCGTCGTGGAAGTATATTAAAATCAGATGGATGGACGGCAGCATAGCTACAGGGATTGGCGTCTTTTTATTGTGTAAGAACGGAGACAGGGATTTCAATATTATGATTCAGGCATCCACCTTGCTTGCTACCTCGTACTCCAAGCTGATGCCAAAGCTCTGCTTCTGGCAGCAAAGGTCTCCATACTACTTCATATTTGCATGCCAGCAAAAGTCTCCATACTACTTCATATTTGCAGGCCAGCGTTTCTCACAGACAACCAAATCCTCACGGAAGTGTGGCTGATCGGCGATTTGCTCTGAAGAACATCAATTGGGACATTCATTAGTACATTGCAGATTTCCTCCCACTGAAACCAAGTGCAGGCTGAAGTATATCACATCTCCAGGGATTTCAATAGCATTTCTCATAACTGCGCACATTAGGTACTTAGGCAGAGCCAGCCTATCTATTGCTGTGTTAATTCAGCTCATGGTAGTCACTCTCGCCCAGCTGTTTCTCTTCTTTAGAATTCTGTTTGGCAAGAATATGTAGTACACTTTTTACTTTACAACTCAGCTGAAATAAGTACCCTGTTTTGGATGATTTGTATTCGACAATTGCTGAGTATACGAATCTCACTCATGAAGTTGATGTCCAATGGATGATATAAAAGACAGTTTCCCAATTTTTAAGCAAGGGAAAGCAGTAGTTTCTCCTACCATTGATATGACCGTGACATAAGGTATTGTTGGACTACTAAAAAGAACTACCAGACTTGGCTCTATGTCAAACCAAAACCAATACGGAATAGGCGGCGCGGCAAGACGGGCCTTTCCTTCTAGTACTATACGTACTACTATAGAGGTACACGCGGCGGTTTCCATGACCGGCACGTATTGACCTGAATCGGAGACCGATGCTACTACGAGGCGATCGATCGGCGCTGCCTATATAAATATTCGCTCTATACATACATCCGGGTACGTAGGTCGTCGATCCAACAGATCTAGACATACATCAATGGGAGCGACGGCGCCGGATCCAAGCCGGCGAGGCTTCTGGGCATGGAATAAGGAGAAGCTCGTCACTCCCGACGGCGGCGCCGCGAGGGCGGACTGCGACCAGCGCAGCAGGAACGTGTTCCTGTGCTGGTGCACGCTTTTCAATTTCCTCCTCGTCATCGGCTCCACTCTCCTCATGATCTACGTCCAGCCGCCGGCCGCCGGACGGGCAGTGTTCGTCGCCACGCGCGTGCTAGGGTACTCCGGCCTGGCCGCCTCGTTGGGCCTGGGGACCCTTCTCACCCACCTGTGGAACGCGGTTGCTACGGGTGATAGAGACGACCAGAGGATGATAGATTCCTTGATGTATTCGTTGCTGTAATTAAACGCGTGTTCTTCTCTCAATCCCAAGTGGATTGATTGATGGTACGTAGAGTAACAACGATACTCAACTATCTTGATCCTCGTCTATGTATTTTTTTTCTAGGTGTACTCTCGTGATCGAGTTAATTTGTATATCCAAGCAGAGTCCGTGATAATCCATAATGATATGGGTTGAGCCAAGCTATTTTATTTTCTTCATGTAAAAGAAAACGAACTTCCCTATTCTCATGTTGCATCTGATGCGAAACAACACAACGTATGTGAAAATAATAGCAAAACCGTAAAATATATTATAGATATGAAAAGTAAAACGATATGCATATGAAAAATAACACTATTATAGCCCAACATAAGTTGCATAACAATATATAATTAAAATTTCGTAGTCACAACATAAGTGCAAAACGGCCACATGGTATCACACAATCAACCACATAGCCACAATTCATCAACTCTAGAATTTCACAATTTGGCGATTACAATTTATAATAAAGATTCACATGACGGCAACATGCATATATGTGGTCATAACACATTGATCGAGCGAAGAGATGAAACATCATAGTGGCGGGGTCTAGACTCGGGAAAGAAGTAAAAATAAATAGGGTCGGGCCGATTAGTTCTAGAATTTGGGGTTTCTTTTCTTTCTACCATGTAAGATACAAGACCCACATGTAATATACTAGGATAGCTGGGTGTGTGGGTATGGGTTCTGTGTTCCCATATCTACACCTACTATACCCAATGGGTATAATTTTTTTGCCATTTACTTACCCACGAGAGATTTTTTACCGTACACTTACCGTCGGAGTTGTTTGCCAGCGGTATCAACCAACGATAAATAAAAGGGAATTAGTACATGTGGAGACTGTAGAGGTGGGTTTACACACGAGAGACAATATTTATACAGCTTCGCGCCACGGAAAATATCATTCGATAATAACCCTACGTGATGTTTGTGGCTATGTGTTATTCCGTATGCTGATGAGCGAGTCGACATATGAGGTGGCTCTGTCCGTGGTTGTGTAAATCATATCCTGCGATCGTATCCTCAGGTCGTCTTGGTTTTATAACTCGTGCCCTCTAGCAACACATTGCCCCTCCTTATATAGGTCGAAAGGGTTGGCTTACATGTGTGTCCTAGTTGGATATAAAGTAGTCACCTCTCATAAAGAAGAAGAAGAAGACATAAAACACACAGTTCTCGTCCATGGTCAAAAGCCATGTGTTTGGCGGTGAATCTGGAGTATCACATGAGAAGCAAGAAGCCTTATCTAGCTTGCCGTACCACACGAGGAAGCTGGGGTATGAGGAATCCTTCAACCTTTGGGTTCTTAGTACTGTCATGATTTTTTGTGAGTGATTATGCTGTCAGAACCTCTTAGCTGGACCTGCAAGATAACTGGCATGATGATATGCAGATTACTTCACATTGGGAACACAAGCTTCATCTGTGTGGAGAGGGAATTTGCCATAAGTTTCTTCGGTGTAAGAGGTTAGGTGAAATGCCCAGGTTCAACCCTACACTCCGCACTCCACAGGGTCTTGATCAAGGGGTGGGGGTGTGTGTGCACTCGTTTGACTTTGATCATGCATCGCATCATGATATTTAGGCGGTGCAGCTTTTTCGGTTTTCAATCTTAGCTTGTGTATGGCCCGATGGCTGACCTCCAGGATCGACGCGTAACAGATCCATCTCTCCTTGCATTGTTGCGGCAACTTTGACACAACTATGTATTGTGTTGTAAATATGTGGAGAATATGTAAACGGGTAGGGATACAGTTGAATTTGTAATAACAGAATGTTATAATTATGCGTTTGAGTCAAACACGTGTAACATATACCTAATATATAAAGGCATCGGGGATTGCCAAAATAGACTAGACAAAAGCTTGTCGTCGACGGCATTATGTTGATTAGTACATGAGGAGGAATGTGTTACCAAATCTCTTCACCACCACTGTCCGCTAGGACCATCAGAGCAACGTTGGCCGAGGAACACCACAACACCACGGGACGAAGCTCCTCCGCGCAACCCCTCATCTTGCCGGGGAAAGGGAAAGGCCTCCGTCGTCGACACCGCACGGGCTTTACCCGCGGCGCTGGCGGTAGTGGGGGAGGAGGGAAAGGGAGGGGTGCCAGGGTGGGAGGCGACAACAAGGGCTGAATTTGAACTCCTAGTCTCCCGCGTTGGACGACTCGAATATGTGTGATTTTTTAGTAGTACCTCATGCAAGAAGAATTGTTTTTGAAAAATTGTAGGTTGATTTGTTAATTAACAAACAGTAGACCGTGTGGGATAATAAAAATATTGTTGATATAGAATTCAATCATGTATTTTTACTAGGTCAACTGACTGGCGCGCGTGAACTCCATAGTCCATACACAGGTGAGACGATGTGTATACTTAAATGGACCTGGTTAATACAAATAACATGATTCTAATGAGCTATAGGAAAGTGTCAATAGTTCATTTGGTTAACATGCGCGGAGCCAAATCAGGGGTTATGAGTTCGAGGTCTCGGTAAAGCCGAGCATTCCATCCAAAAGGAAGAAGCATTTTAATAGTGGGCCTCCATTTTGTCTCGGAGCCCAACAAGAGCTATTCGGTGAAACTACAGCTGGCCAAACGGGCCAGCCCGAGGCACGGGTCAAAAGGCACGGCACGGGCACGGCCCGGCACGGGACTAAATGGGACGTGCCGCGGTATGGGCCCGGTAGTGTCCGTGCCCAGCTCGATATCGCGTCCCGTGGGCCGGCCCGGCACGGCACGGTAGAAACGTTCCTGCACGCGGCACGGCACGGCCCACGATGGCATGCCAGCTCGTTTGAGGCACGCTTCGGTGCGGGGCGCGCAACGGTCGGGGAGCGGGCGCGACAGAGGCACGTTGTGCCAAAGCGGGCATGCGGCCGCCTTGTCGGGCCGCTGTCGGGCCGGTCGGCACGGCACGCCGGCACGTGTCAGGCACGCGACACCTGCCGGGCCATGCCCGGCACGGTAGGCACGGCCCGAGAAGGGCACGCCGGCCCAGTAAATGCAGTGTTGGCTTGTTTTATACGAATTTTTCAAATTTTGAACTTCTAACAGCTCTTTTTTTTGCTATAAATAGGGCCTCTCACCCCCTACATTCTGCACACTCAACCCACACTTCTCATCATACATTCCCATACTTCTCGTCCATGGAGCCTCCCCCCTCCTTTCAACCCAAACCCCGAGGGGTTTATCCCCGAGCCGATGATCAACTTTGCAGCCGATGAATTAGGTATTCGTGTCGAAGACTACATGAACTACTCAACCCCAATTCCGCCCTATACTCAGCCCCAATTACATCCTAGCCAAGAAACCAATTCATCCAATGTTAATTCTAGTAGTCACGGCTCCACTTCCTCTACCTCTACCAGCTCAAAGAGGCGGCGAACCTCGTGGGTGTGGGTGGAGGGCCATTTCGAGTACCGTGAAGTAGTACTCGAAGATGGCAAGAAGGTACAGGAAGCGGTGTGCAAGTGGCCTGATTGCAACAAGATCCTCAGCGGCTCCTCCTCCGGCGGAACCGGTCACTTGGAGCAGCACATAAAGTGACACAAGTTGAAGAGGGACTAGGAGATGAGGAGACAGGGCCACCTTGGTTTCTCCCCCGACGGCCAGGTAAGTAACTTCAACTACGATGCTGATTTATCTCGCCAAGGACTATGTAATATGATTGCTGCACATGATTTACTGCTTGGTTTTGGGGCTTATCCCGTTGTTGTCGATTGGATTAAAACTTGTCATAATCCACAATATCAACCAGTTTCTAGGCAAACTACATCTAGGGATATGAAAAAACTAGCCATAAAAATGCAAAAGGAACTAAAAGATGACTTTGCAAAGTGTGTATTTTCAGTTTCATTAACATCTGATATCTGGAGCGGTAGAGCTAAGCAAGATTATCTAAGTGTTGTTGCTCATTATGTGGACAGTGGTACTTGGGAACTAAAAAAAAAGTGTCATTGGATTTGAATTAATTGATGTTAGCCATACTGGTAGAGCCATTGCTGAAAAAATTATGCAAGTCGTGGATGAATTTGGTCTCGAGAATAAGGTGTTTGCAATAACTTTAGATAATGCTTCAAACAATGCCAGGGCAATGAATGATCTCATTCCCAGACTTTCTTCTTATTCTGCACCATACCTTTTCCATCAACGTTGTGCATGCCATATTATTAATCTTATTGCTAAAGGTGCTTTAAAACTAATGAAATTACCCATTGAGAAAATAAGAAGTGGCATAACTTTTTTAAATGCTTCTAATCCACGGCTAGCCGACTATAAGAGGTGGTGTACTGCAGCTACTGCGGCCTCTCATGTCTATAATGTAGACATGGATATTAGATGGAACTCTACATATATAATGATTAGAGATTTGATCCGTGATAAACAACAGTTTACCACGTTTGTTAATTCAAATTCCAACGGAGTAATCTTTATTACCTCTGATGACTCGGTTATGGCACAAATGGTAATGCAGTTTCTAGAAGTTCTTTACGATGCAACTAACATTTTATCAGGGGTTTATTATCCCACATCTCCTCTACTAGTGCATCAGATTGTATTGATTGCTAGTCACTTAAAGGAGTATGAACATGATGAAGTTTTAAAAAAAGGTGTTAAAAAAAGAAACAAAAGTTTTTAAAATATTGGAAAGAAATTCCTGATTTGTATGCATTTGCATTTATTTTGGACCCAAGGGCTAAACTTGAAGGGTTCGGCCATGCTCTATCTTTATTAACATCCGCCTTAGAAGTAGACTATGCTGAATATCAATATATTGTTAAGAGCAAACTCACTGATCTGTACATGAAGTATGAGACTAAGTTTGCAGAGACAGTTCGTCCGCCCCGTCCTCCACCAAATACACAACCCGGAAAGAAGAAAACAATCTTCAAACTCTTCGGCAGCAGCTCCGGTGCCGGCTCAAGTTCGAGCAGCTCCAGTGCTCCTCGACATAGCGAGTTAGGTGTTTACCTCAATGACCAGCTGGTTCCCCACGACGAAGAAGTCGAGTTCAACATATTGCAGTGGTGGCATGATCATAAAAGTACATATCCGGTGCTTTCCATACTAGCACGGGATGTGTTAACTGTCCCCGTATCAACAACATCGTCGGAGGGAACTTTTAGTCTAAGTGGAAGAGTACTCGAGCCAAGAAGAGCAAGTCTCCACCCTTCAATGGTGAAGAGTTTAATGACGGTAAAAGATCGCGATCGGGCGAAGCGTAGAACCCAACACATGCCGGAGGACCCCGAGTTGTTGGCTGCACTGGAGTATCTTGATATCGGCGACGACGACGATGAAGAATAATTTTCTTATCCTCTTTGTATTTTTCTTTTTTATTTTTGTAATTTGAACTCGGTCTGTAATATGAACAATTAAGTAGGAGAGCAACAAGTTTCAGACGCACTCTTTTTCCTTACCAGGGTACCTAAGGGGACTGGAAGGTTTTAATGAGGCGGCTTGCTAGCTAAATAAAAATTATTAAGATCATATCAAACTTTGTCTTACATTTTCTTACTCTAAGGAAAGATAAAATAGCTTTATTGATAGCTGCCTCATTAAAAAACCTTCTTACTCTAAGAAGGAAAAAGAGTACAACTTTATTCTAAAACGCTAAATTAGAAGTCGTCGACATCACTTCCTCCACCGTCTGCTGCTTGGCCTTGGCTTAGAGAAAGTAGCCTGACGTGACGGTCGTGGTGCCTATACAAGTGGCCGATTCCCCCATGGCCAATGGTCAGATGACTCGTGCATCCATGCCATTTGCACTTCGCTTTGACCACCTCGACACCATCTTGAACGACCACTACTTCTTCGAAGAACTCCCACACCCTTGATCGACGCCTTGGAGGACCTTGGTTGGGTGGTGGAAGATCTTGGTGGGGTGGTTGTTCAGCCATGCTTGTGTAGTTGTGTGATACAAATGAGAGGGATGCAAATGAGAGGGGTGGACAGCCCTATTTATAGGAAAAAATAATAAAAAAAGGAAAAACGGGCCAAAACCGTGGCAGCAGGCCGAACCGTGCATGCGGGCCTTAACCGTGCCGGCCGTGCCGGCCGGGCCGCCGACGTGCCTCTAGGCCGTGCCGGCCGGGCCACCGACGTGCCTCTAGGCCGTGCTGGAGGTCAGGCCACGGCACGCGGGCCGGCCCGGCCCGGCCCGGCACGAATCCTATTCGTGCCTACCGTGCCATGCCGGGCCGGCCCGGCCCGGTTGACCAGCTATAGGTGAAACCCTAGCTCCACGCATATCGCCATTATAAGAAGCTCCTGCCGCCACAGCTACTTCCCCTGCCTCCTTGTCGAAAACCCTAACCCTTCCACTGCAGCCGCCTCCTCCACCCTCAGCTCGGGCGCCCCGACCGCTCTGCCGCCGACCCAACACCGCAACCATGGAGGTACACATTTCTTCTTTCTCCAGGCATTCGCTTTGTTCTTGACGCCATTTTATCTGACCTTGGGCACTCATCTTTTCGCAGTTCAACATTGCCAACCCGACCACCGGGCCGGTGCCAGAAGAAGCTGGGGATCGATGACGACCATAAGCTGTGAGTACTCTCTCCAACCTCTATCTGCACTATGATCAGATACGTTAAAATCCCTTGATTTCCTGTAAATTTAGCGTTCGGCAGCTCCTATTGAGTGCTGAGGTCGATGTGTATGTGTACGTGATAGATAGTGAGCTTAGCGGTTGTGCTTCTTATTTATCAAGCGGGAGGTTAGCTGCTGCGTATGTTCAGTAGATGTGAAACTATGCAAACATGCATTAAAAGACAACAATGATATTTTGGTCACTCCTTTTGATGGTTTCATGGGTCTTTATTTACGCTTCTAATGACAAGTGGGTGTCTCATCATAAGTCCATTCCATATTTCTTGTAAGAGACTAGGGTTTCACTGATTTAGTGATATCGTCGTGAATGTTGTGGTACTTACTACTGATTTCAGTTATTTCTTTATGTCTATAGGAAGGTTTCAGTTACATATTCTTAGGACGAGTGTGGTTAGTTAGTATGTAATCATTGGTGGGGCATGCTCATGTTTTGAACTTTGGTTGGTTTCGTTTGTGATGAATTCTTCTGGTTCTATTTTGTAGCCATTTAGTTTACGGCAAGAGGATCTCCAACGATGTTCCTGGTGATCACTTTGGCGAAGTAATATCTTTGACAATTTGTTTTCTTCTTTACTTCCCTGCTATTTAAAAAGTAGGTGCCTAAGTTTGTTTGTGTTTCTATAGGAATTCAAGGGCTATGTATTCAAGATTATGGGAGGCTGTGACAAGCAGGGCTTCCCCATGAAGCAGGGCGTGCTCATGCCTAGGCGCGTCCGGCTGCTGCTCCACAGGGGTACGTGTCTAATCTGAATTTTTGCAGTTATCTCATTTTTTTTATAAATTTACCTGTACACATTTGTCACAATATCTTATATTTCATATTGATATTGACTGCAGGCACTCCTGGCTTTGCTGGACACGGGAGGCGTGATGGTGAGTGCAGAAGGAAATCTGTCCGTGGTTGCATTGTCAGCCAGGACCTGTCTGTCCTCTGTCGTCAACTTGGCCATTGTTAAGAAGGGTGAGAATGATCTCCCTGGGTTGACTGACACTGAAAAGCCCGGGATGAGGGGACCCAAGAGGGCATCCAAGATCAGGAAGCTGTTCAACCTTGCTAAGGATGATGATGTCCGAAAGTATGTCAACACTTACCGCAGAACTTTCACCAACAAGGAGGGTGAGCATAGCTAATCCCTTCCATCTTATTCTCGAGTGCCATGGTATCTTATGTTGTTGCTCCATGGTTCTTGTTTTTTACCCTAGTGCCGCCTATATGGATACTTTGCTTGCTGTTGTAGAAATATGCTAGTTTTTTTTTTTTTGAAAACTCAGAATGATATAACATTAAAGCACAAAGTTACACAGAAGTACAATACTCTTGTAAGCAGAGTTTGAAGGAAATGTACCTAGTTGCACATGACTAAAGAAGGCAGAAAATGACACACACAAAGGATGAGGAAGACTGTAGAGGGAGTCTGATGGTGGATCAGGCGAGAACCCCGACGCGCAACCACGACTACAGCCTCCAGGGGCCTCAGCAATAGTGCTTGCCAATAGTATCCCCGGTGACTCTCCCGAAGGTCTGATTGGCATATACACCTGAGGTTTGGATAAACTGAGCTGTAGATTTTTTGTAGCCTTCACCGAGCTCAGCTTCAAGATTGCCTCTCCATCAAATCTGAGGACCTTCAACGGCAGCTCTCTCATCTGCTGCCGGAGGAAACACCCGAATAGAGAAGCTTTAACATCCTCTGCATAAGCATCTTCAAACCATCTTCCACTTATACTACAACTAGGACTATAACATTTATGCTCCCGAACATTTCTTCCTGCAGCATAATTCCCCTTTCTATTCTCTTGAAGCACAACTTTCTGAAAAGTGCGGCTGGGCCCAAAGGAAGAAGATGAAGCATCGGCCCCCTTGACCTCCTCCTCCCTGCTTCCCCTTTCTCCACCACGGAGGCACGAAGAAGACACGAGCTGAGGAGCAGCAACTCCCAGAACTGGGAGGTCTTCGAGCTTATTGAAAGAAACAAGACGGCCTTGACCAAATCCTACACCCGCCGCCGCCATCCACCATTGATTGCAGCAAGCAGAGAGGCGGGTCGCCTCATCCACGCCGCCCAGGAGCGAGAAGAAGCTTAGGCCGAGCAGCACCTCAACGGATCTCGCGAATCCAGCCCCCCACCCACCTCCACGGTGGGCAAATCTGGCCAGAATCGCTCGAACAGAGGACACCAAGAGCTTTATTGTGATGCCTCCGCCAGATCGAAGCTTCTGTGCTATCCTCCACCTTGGAGCACCCGCAGGAACCCTCGCCGGCAGGCTTGCGCCGCCGCTCCAGAGCAGCCAAGACCGGCACCGCGGCATAACGCCAAACGCCACAAGGGACCAAAGCCAACAAAGCAGCAAACCTAGACTACAGCTATGCGCAGAGGGGGCCGGCCACCGCATCCTCCCCATCTCCGGCCGGCGAGGCCGCCGGGGACGATGGGGAGAGGTGCCGGATCGCTCCAGGCGACTCTCAAGGGGAGGTTAGGAGAGAGAAGGGGAAAAGGAGAAAAGAGAGCCCCCGAAATATGCTAGTTTGGTGTGTTGATAAAATATATCAGTGTCTAAGGGCGTTTTGGTGCCCGGGCTCATATGAGCCCGGTTACTGTTCCGATTTTCTTTAAATATGAAAATGCTTCGAAAAATTGTGAAAAAAATTGGACATGAACATATTCAAGTATTCAATACTCGTGTAAATTTTCGACAGAAAATATCAATTGCTCCAAGTCTTTTTTACACAGGGCGCAGAAATTGATATTTTCTGTCGAAAATTTACACGAGTATTGAATACATGGATATGTTTCCGCACAATTTTTTCAGATTTTTTTGAAGCGTTTTCAAAATTCAAAAAAATCGGAACAGTAACCGGGAGCATATGAGCCCGGGCACCGTTTTGCATTTCCGAGTGTCTAACTCCTATATTGTCACATAATACTTAGATTGTAGCTGCCAGGAAACTAGTCTCTATCTCACTATGATATATTTTTTGCTGTGCAGGAGAGAAGGTGAGCAAAGCTCCTAAGATTCAGAGGCTCTTGACTCCATTGACCCTCCAGAGGAAGAGGGCAAGAATTGCCCAGAAGAAGCAGAGGATCACCAAGAAGAAGTCTAAGGCTGCTGACTACCATAAGAGCATCTCCAACATGCGCCCTATTTGGACCGCGCGCTGGAAATAACGACTTTTTAGCGCGCGCGGAGCGAAATCCAGCGCTCCAGCGGCTGCGGCAAAAACCCGCGCGCGCTAAAAAACGTCCAGCGCGCGCTGCCAAGCGGTAGATTTGGCCCCAAATTTGGGGCGGCGACTACAGCGCGCGAGACGATAGCAAATCTGGCGCGAGCTACCAACCGCTGAAAAATCCCACTGCTCGCGCCGCCGCTCGCATCTCTTCCCCCCAACTTGTCCGGCGATTTTTCTGTCGCCGGCGCCGGTCGATTTTCCTGTCGCCGGCGCTGCCTCCGCTACTCCCTAGCGCGCCGCCGCTACATATGGCTGCGCGGAGCTCACCGCGGCGCTGAATCGAGCCGGGCGAGCTGGGCCTTCACCGACACCTCCGGTGCTTCCGACGGCTGCTGTTGGGGCGGCCGCTTCACCGCCGCTTTTTGGCCGCTGCTTCGCCGCTGTTTGGCCGCTGCGAACGGCATGATGAGCTTCAAAAGGATCTAATCGAGGAGTGGTGGAATTGGAATGGACAACAATAAAATTCACTCAATTATTTGTTATATTTTTATTGAACTATGCATTCTATTGTTTGCTGAACTATTTGTATTCGACAAAAACAATTTGTTTGTGTTGTAATAATAATTATACAATTTATTGTTGATTTATTTGGTATTTATTTGATCTTCACGGTTGTATGTTGAAGTGCAAATGTTGTTTCCGCTGGCTCGCGCGCTGCAATCTAGCGCGCCTGCTGAAGCACGGCAGCGACGCGCTAAATTATAGCGCGACTGCTAAAGCGAAACCTGCGCGCGGCGCGCCAAACGTCTATTTCGGCGCTGCAAAATCTTTATACAGCGCCGGCGCGTTGGGTGCCTGTTGGAGATGCTCTAAGCTGCTTGCCCAGAGGCTCGACGAGCAGAGGTACCGCCGGATTGAGAGCTTGGCAAAGAAGAGGTCCTGGCTTTCCACCGCAAAGGTTGTTCCCGCTGCCACCTACCAAGATATGGATGAAGAGAACAGTTTGTCATTGGGATGGGTAGACGTGCTACTACTAGCTTAATAGCTTTCTTTGTGACATTTTCCTTGGACCAAATTAATGTGTGTCTGAATATTTCGAGTAGTATGTTATTTCAGGAGATTTAACTTAAGCTTAACAATTTACTTGGTTTTCCATATGCTGGTTGTGTTATCTCTTGCTTTCGTATTTGCTGCGTGACTCTTCCTCGAAAGATTTATTGCAGTGATTTCTTATGTTTTTTTTCCACTGTCAACTTTTTGGTTTTGATGTTTTCAAGTTATAGCTTGTCTGGCCTTCTTGTGAAAACACAATGTACATAAGCGTTTGAATCTGCTAGCGCAAAAGAAACTCAAGTTGTCGGGATTAGCATCATTGATAGGCGACTCATGCTCCCCATAGAAAAGAATGCATTCTCTAGCTAGCAAGTAGTAGCTACCATTGAATTGAGCTTCCAACGATGTTGCCAGTGATGTTTCAACGTCTTTCTGTGTTCCTTCCTAGCATATGGGGTGTTGTGTTGCTTTTGAACTCTGCAAGTTTACAAATAGCACTCAAGTCGTGGATGTCGTTTCGCTTTATAAGATGTAGTATATAGACAACATCAATCCTCTTGAAATCCCTGAACCAAACTGACTTGCCTGCCTATGATTGCCATGTGACTTCGCCGAGCATAGGTGAACTATGTAGAAAGTTGTAATTGAGGTGTTGTGGCCCTGTTACGACATTTTTTTTTTGTTATTCTTGTCTATTTGCAAATAATGCATTTCATTAAAAGGAATAAAGATAACGAAAAGTATTTTTGGCTCCCAAGCACCAATGATCCTTGTTATTTGAAAAAATTGAAAAAATATTTACAAGATTTAAAAAATATTGAAAAAAAATCCGGAGGTAGGAAATGGTGTATCGCACAATCGTGTAAAAAATGAACTTCAAATACTTTGTATTTCTGAGCTACATAAAAATGAAAATCTGATAAAATCCGGTGGTTTGAAAATGTGCATACTCAGATCCCCACTTTTGTCATTTTTGTGTAGCACGAAATACGAAGTATTTAAAGTTGATTTTTCTGTGGTATACACTGGCTACACCCGTGATTTTTTTCAATATTTTTAAAACTCGTAAATATTTTTCTGATTTTGTTTAAATGAGCAGGATCACTAGTGCTCGGGAGCACCAAATCTCTACTGGAAAGACAATCAATATTGAGCACCAAGGCATCAGCTGGCTCAGAGCCTTGCGATTTAGTGATTTAAATCGACAACTAGTTTTCATACCAAAGAGTGTTTGAATTGGAGTTCCTATACTTTTCCGCTCCATTGCATGTCAACGTGAAAATTGTGGACCGCTCGGACTTATGAATGGGGCATCTTGTTTGTTGGCAAATGCCCAACTGAGTTGTTATAGCCTTGACGAATTGGATGTATCACATGTACTATGATCCGACTCGAGGGGTGGTTGCAACGAGCCATTCCCCGGTGGCACCGATCTGGGTGCGGCTGGGCTATGGAGGTGCGTCTAGAACCTGAAGGTCTCCAACATCGGTGTCGGCGCCATGGGTTTGATCGGAAACAAGGCTCATGAATCTTAGTACGTATAAGATATTTTAGTTTTTTTAGTTGTTTTTCATATTCGAATGTATATAGACGCATTATAGTGTGTTGATACACTCATTTCGATCCGTATGCAGTCTAACTCATAATATTTTAAACATCTTATAATTTTGAACGGAGCGAGTACATATGCAACGTATCTCTAATTAAGGCCATCCTTAATGCTCCATCATGGACTGTTTCTCAGATGTCCACCTAGGATTTTTGGTTACGTGAAACTCTATTTAATAAAGATAGAGAAAGAAAACCGTTTCTTGCTATCACTAGTAGAAAAATAGCCTTTTGTCCCGGTTGGTTTGGGCCATTGGTCCCGGTTCCCCAACCGGGACGAATCAATCGGGACGAATGCTCGTCCCGGTTGGGACACCAACCGGGACGAATGGGGGGGGGGGCACGTGGCCCGGCCACAGGCAGCAGGGGCGGAGGCTTTCGTCCCGGTTCGTATTACGAACCGGGACGAAAGCCCTGGGGCTTCCGTCCCGGTTCGTAATACGAACCGGGACTATTGTCCCGTCAGATTTTACTTTTTCCAAAAATTTCAGAAATTGTTTAAATTTATAAAATAAATAATGCTTATTCTATAATTCATAAAAATATGAATAAAATACCAAAATGTTCAGAAAAATAAGACCTATTTAATTATGAAAAATGCATGCATGTTTAAAAAACTTAAATTAAATATTTCTTAGAACTACAAAAATGGCACTACTAGTTAAATAAGAGGAACCACTATTACACATCATCGCCACGAATATATATATTACACACATCTCATTCGTCGTCCTACATATATACATCTCTTTTACACTCTCCCTATTTAATTTCAACCTTACAGTAGAATTCTCCTTTCGGATCTAGGACCTCTGCAAGTAAGAATCCGGCAAATTCCTCTTGAATTGCTCGTATGCGATCGTGTGGTAGAAGGCCATCCCGCAACCGTTCGATCTAATTAAAAAGGGTCAATATATATGAATGAAAGTAAACAGAATTGATGGCAATAAACTAAGATTATGAATATTGCATACGCACTTGAAGTTGTTCTAATTTTCTGCCCTTCTCACAGCACGTCTGACGAATGAACTCGCAGACGTAGTATCCACATAAATGATTCCCGCTTCCCTGGCTCAAGCACTTTACGGGAACAGAGTTCGATCAAAAAATGGTAATGGTATTGAACTAGAATCAAAGAGATGCGCGGATCTAGATAGTACTACTTACATTTATTGGTTTAAATGTAAGCTCCTTCGCCCATTCACCCCTAGCCCTGGCGGTGAATCGTTTCCAAGCCCTGCCCGGCAAAGAAAATGAATAAAGGAGTTATATATTAATTACTTGCTATCAGTAAATAAACGGAAAGTTGCCGATAATGCCATAATGATTGAAATTACCTCTGGAGGCATTCCTGCATGTCCGCCCACTTCTCAAGGGGTTTATGTAAGGAGTCCATGACTTGTACTACTCCTTTGTCAGGCATAATGATTAGCAGAATAAAGTGGAAGCTGCGCACGCATAAGTCATCAATTATACACTTAACATCGAGAAATTAAGCGAAATAAAATATGTAGAAGACAGTAACACTTACTTGAAGTTGTAAGGAAATAATATTTCTCTTTTGACTTCGTTGAACCGTAACGCATTTACCAAGTTATTCTCGGTTTGGTCGTAAAAATCAAGGAGACTTTTTTCATGAATGGTATTTGGATCAACGAACCCAATATCATAGATTTGTCCTCTTTTGCATTCGAGAATCTTCATTCTGCATAATTAATATAGTGATAAGTAAGATAATTATAAATGCAATGAACGAGGTGAGCTAGGTAGAGACTTAACTACAGAAATAATACTTACAGACAATAGGCGCTGATGATAGCTTTGTCAAGGGCTTCTTGTTGGTATAACTGAAATAATTCACAAAATTCAATCATTACGTGGTCATCTCCATGCCCGTAATGCTCGTTCTTATATCCCACGTAGATCCAATTTTCCCCTTTCTTTGAGGCTGCCATGTACCAACTATGCAATCTTCGCATTTTGTTGGTAGATCTTTGACATGAGATTTGACGAGAGGATGCCCGTGCCGGTATTGGTATTTTGGAACTATTTCTTCGTGGAATTGTAATTGGTCTAAGTACTGAGCAATAGACAAGCCGTGAGCAGCGGCTGCTTCTCCGTACATTGCAACAAACTCAGGATCGATTGTTTTTGCCTGTGCCGCAGGTTTGCTCGACCCCACCTTGGTATCGGAAAACACTTTGAGCGGGGGGCATGATTGTTTTTGCTGTTCTCCTAGCTGGGGAACTATCTTCCGGCTTGCACTAATACTCTTCGACCGCTGTTTATTTGCCCGAACCGACTTGAGAATAGAGCGGTCATAGTCTGGTGTCAGCTTTGGCGGGGGTTGGGCTAGATTTTTCAGCATTTTCACGACAGCGGCATGTTCTTCTGGGGTGTCGGGGAACTCTGTTGCTTTCGCCTTCTTTGCCTTCAAGTTAGCAAAACCACTTATCCGTTTCCCCTTTTGCGATCGCCTTATTTTCCTCCACCGTATAGTCATAAGGTCTCTTGGCAAGATTCTTATGAGGTACTTTTGGGAGGGGTGACCTTGAACGTTTCGGTGATCGGTTTTTATCAAACCCCAGAGTACCCACACGTGGCGCCGGAGAAGACTTACGCGGCGGCGGAGACGACTGACGCGGCGGCGAAGACGGCTGCTCTGGAGACTGGTGAGGCGGCGGAGACGGCGCCTGAGGCGGCGGCGGGGTGGAGAGTGGTGAGGCGGCGGAGACGGCGCCTGAGGCGGTGGAGAGTGGTGAGGCGGCGGCGGTGGAGAGTGGTGAGGCGGTGGAGAGTGGTGAGGCGGCGGAGGCGGTGGAGAGTGGTGAGGCGGCGGAGGTAGCCAGTTTGGAAGCACGATGAATTCCTTTGGCCATAGAATAGTCCCTTTCTTGGCTTCTCCAAGTTCAACCACCTCCCCATCTTCACCTGCAGGGTGTTCCAGCTTCAGCTCCTCAAATCCTTTACTAACTTCATCGACCCCGACAATAGCGTAGCCATGAGGAACCGGGGAGCAATGGAAAGTTGGTGTAGGTCCAATTGGTACGGCATAGCCGACCGCCACCTTCATGGTTATGTTGAACACTTTCACATGTAGCTCACAAGGTGTGCTCTCCGTGATATCATCCACTGGGTAGCGACGAAGAGCATCCGTCGTCAGTGCATCATCATCACGTGCCGGGACCATGCTCGAAGCCACGCTGCTTTTCCGATATGATGGGTCGGTAGCATCGACTGCAGCTTGTACAACGTGCTGCTGAGATAGGCCGGCAGTGCCTTGCTGGCTAAGTTCGTTAATTTGATCCTGCTGCCGCTTCATTTGATCCTGCTGCCGCTTAATTGTTTCTTCTATATTACGCAGCCGGTCTGCAGCAGCGATTGCTTCCCTTGCCTCCCTTTCCTTTCTCCTCTGATGACTTTTATCGGGAAATATTTTCCTTTCCTCGGGAAACCCATGTTTCCACGGCTTGGAGCCTTTGGTGCCTCGTGTTCGTCCCACATGTTCTTTATTCCCAATGGCGCGTGAAAGCTCGTCATCGTCTCTATCGGGACGGAACCGTCCCTCTTCAACATCCTTGTATGCTTTCCTAATTTCTTCGATGGGTAGTAGGGGATTATCCTTGTGTCTTCTGGTATATATGCACTTTCCTTCTGCGTCCAATGTGCCCCCATGCCCGTAAAACCAATTTCTTGTCCGTTCGGTCCATCCTTCTTTTATAGGCTCTGGAACGATCCCTTTAGCCAGCAGGTCGGCCTCAAGTTTGTCCCACTTAGGCATGGAACAGGCGTAGCCAGCAGCCCCCATAGTATGGTGGTACTTCTTTTTAGCAGCATTTGCCTTGTTTACTGCAGACTTTAACTGAGCTTCCTCTGATTTCTTGTAATTCACAAAATCTTCCCAGTAGTCTCTTATCTTCTCATACCCGCGATCGAAATCCGGAGTTTTATCTTTCAAGATGAAGTCGGTGTACAATCTGTTCTTAAATTGTTGAATAGCTCGGCCATCTTCTTAAGAGCCCACGCCTTGACTTTATCTACTAGAGCTTTTTTTCGGGCATCCATCTCCTCCTCATCTGGCTCCCCCTCCTCTGGATCCACCTCTGGCAACGGCAATGTGAAATTAACCATGACCTTTTGAAAAAGGCGTCTTTGCCTTCGGGGCCGATATAGCTAACTTTAGGATCCCTTGGCTTATTCCATTCTCGGATGGTGATCGGGACGTAGTCCCTAACAATAACACCGCATTGCTTCACAAATTTTTGTCTAACATCAATTGGAGCAATGGGTTCGCCGTCTGCACCGACTTCTTCGATCCTGTAGCGGACATTGTCCTGCAACTTTTTGGTTGGGCCTCGTTTCGTCCTCACAGAGGATTTGCTCGATCCGGATGGCTAAAAGAAGAAAGACTGTTAATATGTGTATATGGACAACAGAGGCTAAATTAATTAATATAAATATATATATGCACCTCGTCGGAGTTTGTAATAATCAATGTTGCACCGGAGCCGCCGGCTTCTGCCTTGTCGGCTTCTCCCTCATCGGAGATGCCGAGTTCGGCCTCTTTCCAGGCGTTGAGAGACTCATCCCCCTCACCGGAGTCGTTCAGAAAGTGACTTGTTTCATCATCGCCGCAGATTATATCCTCGAGGATATTTTCCTCAATTTCATCTCTGCCGTGTGGTTCCATAGTTTCTGCAAAATACGAAAGTTATTTTCGGAGCCGTCTCTGCCGTGTCGTTCAGAAAACTGTAGTAATAATATGAAGCCTAAAATCATAAATAAATATATATTTATACAAATATGAAGCCTAAAATCATAAATAAATATTTATTTATACAAATATGAAGCCTAAAATCATAAATAAATATGAAGCCTAAGCATAGGGAACGTGGTTTTACATCTGAAGCCTCATATGTCAAAGCCATTAGTCAGCAAAAGAGTGCCTATAAGAACGAAGTAGAAATAAATGCATTGTTCTTGCATTTACCCTGGTTCTATAGACAGTCTTCTGCAAGCATAATGGACTACATCATCGGCTGCAGAGAACAGCAAAAGCAGCTACCACGAAAGCAGGCCAAAGGACTGAGCAAAGGTGCGAAGAACAGCGAAAAAGGCGAACACGAAAGGCCGAACACGAAATTGCGAACACGAAAGCTAACACGAAAGACCTACCACTAAACCTACACTACAAAAACAACACAAAAAACCTAAAACACACCTAATATACTACTAACTAAAAAACTAACTAATTTAAACTACTAACTAATTTAAATTACTAACTAAAACTAACTAACTATGGAGTAACAAATAGTTCAACAACAATATTGCAACTAATTATGGAGTATTAATTTTGATTTCTAACTTTGCTAACACAATCATCAAATAACAATGCTTTGCTAAATTTCCAAACTTGTTAAAGAAATTAACTTTGCTAAATTTGCTAACTCTTCTAAATTTACTACACTAATTAGTAATTTTTAAAACTAACTAACTAAATCTAAAACTAACTAACTAAAATTACTAATGCACTAACTAACAAAAATTACTAACTAATAATTTAAATTACTAACTTACTAACTAAAAATAAACTAACTAACTAAATTAAAGAACTAACTTTGGTATTTTTTAAATAACATTAACAATAACAATTTGCATTTTCCTAAACCCTAACCCTAACTTTGGCAGAGAAGATTAATTTGTTATATACACTAGCTATTTTTTCTAAAACTAACTAACTAAATATTTCTAAAATTAATGCACTAACTAACTAAATATTTTTCTAAAACTAACGAACTAAATATTTTTCCTAACCTAATGCACTAACTAACCTACACTAACTAATGCACTACGGGGGAGGAGAGGTAGCCTGGCGCGGTGGGGAGGAGAGGTACGTAGCCCGGCGCGGTGGGGGGAGGGGGGAGGAGGCCGGTAGCCCCGGCTCACCTTGAGGACGGCGACGGTGATGGGGAAGAAGGACGGCGACAATCGACGACGGGGGAGGAGGCCGGAGGAGCTCGAGCGGCGGCGGAACGAGGAGGGGCCGGGCTCGCGTGTGCGGAGGAGGTCCGTGGAGGCCGGCGGAGGAGCGGCCGGAGAGAAGCGGGGCGGCGAGGACGGCACGGAACGGACGCCGGAGGAGCAAACGACGGAGAGCGGCGCGCGGAAATTCGACAGCCTGACGGCAGGGATGTGGATTTTGAGCGCTCCGGTCCTTAGTCGCGAATGAGGATTGGGGGAGAAGAACAGAGCGCGGGCAGTTAAACAAAGGACCTTTCGTCCCGGTTGGTGCCACCAACCGGGACGAAAGGGTCTTTAGGTCCGGTTGGTGGCACCAACCGGGACCAAAGGCCTAACCTTTCGTCCCGGTTGGTGGAACCAACCGGGACGAAAGGTCCGGCACCGAAAAAGGCGCGCGAAAATACCCTTTGGTCCCGGTTCGTGGAATGAACCGGGACAATGCCCTGAAAATTCAATTTTATTTCAAACTTTTCAGTTCTGAATGTTGTTCCGGCCTTTTTTATTCTTATTAAGGTGTTTGAATATGAATTTCAAATGGTTCGAATTTGAAAAGAATTTCAACATGAAAAGTGTTAAATTGAATAAATAAGTCAAAACCATGTTCTGTTTTCTATAATAATTATTCTATCTATACAAACTATTAACCATTTTGTCATTTTTTTTAAGATTAGAGGTGAATTCATTTAAGTAAATTTTTTGGAATGTGAACTTAATTAATTCATTGAACTTATAAATTCAATATCTTTGATCTGTTTATCAGAAAAATGCACATAATATATCAAATTGTTGATAAAAATGTAATCTATCTATTTATTTAATTTATATCTATTGAATTAATTTATATATATTGAATTAATTCATATCTATTGATTTAATTCATATCTCACTAAACAGTACATAATGGCAACAGTGGATCCTTCAGGTAATCGACCGGATACGGTACAGAATGACAACAGTGGATCTCATAAAAGAGAACTGGAATGGTGATCACATACTCTGAAAACTAACTTCGACGGTGTATTTGATACGGTACATAATGACAACAGTGGATCAGTTGTCCTAACAATCTTAGTCATACTCCTGCCTAGGCCTATAATACTCGTACTCGTAGTCGCCGTCATCGTCGTCGTCTGTCATCGTACTCATACGGCGCTCGTGGCTCGAACCTCGACGGGTGAGCACCCCCGGACTGCATGTTAGGGTAGCGTAGGCGGGGGTTATCACCAGCCATGATGTAGTTCATAACGCCCTGGAGAGTCCGGCCAGCCCACCACAGCTGACGGTCGGCCTCGTTGAAGTCCGAAGGAGGAGGGCCATTCCCCTCGTACCTGGCGAGCGCCCTCTCACGCCGATTGATGAAGAAGGCTTCCCAAGTCGGGCGGTAGTCGGGATGCCAGCCCGGATCCATCCGCTGCTCCGGTGTGAGCTCGAGGTAGTAGTGGTTCGTGATGGCCGCCCGGCGCGCCACACCTTGAGGGACAGGAGGGACCGGCACGCCTCCGGCGCTCAGCCTCCAGCCGGCGGGGACGCGGTAGCCGGGCGGGCAGGGGTAGTTCGAGGCGGAAAGCTCCTCCGCCTGACGGTAGGTTAGTACGGTGGAAGCCATGGAAGAGTGATGAGGTTGCAGATATGAGTTTAGATGTGATATATATAGTGAGAATTGCGGGAAGCCGAAGGCGGAAAGCGGTGGGAAGAAGCACCCGGATCGTGTGTTTCTTTCGAGCGCTTGTGAGCCGTTGGATCAGAAGCACACGGATCGTGTGTTTCCTTCGAGCGCTTGTGAGCTGTTGGATCAGGGCCTTTGGTCCCGGTTCGTGTTACCAACCGGGACTAAAGAAGCACACGGATCGTGTGTTTCTTTCAAGCGCTTGTGAGCCGTTGGATCAGGGGTGTGTTTCTTTAGAGCGCTTGTGAGCCGTTGGATCAGAAGCACACGGATCGTGTGTTTCCTTCGAGCGCTTGTGAGCTGTTGGATCAGGGCCTTTGGTCCCGGTTCGTGTTACCAACGCTCCTTTAGTCCCGGTTCAATCTACCAACCGGGACTAAAGATGAAGAGTTGCCCTGATCTTTTAGCTATAAATACCAAACATGATCGAGGAGGAGATGAAGAACAAGAGTACGGCAACAGCGGAGAAGAAGCTAGTCAAACTAGTCCGGAAGGCAAAGACCGAATACAAATCATTCGGATTCGCCTGCATACGTCCAACAGTGCATTTTATATGCAGGCACTCACGAGCCACTGTTGGGCTGTATGCAGGTGAAACCGTGTGTTTTGTTCTATATCTAGGAATCCTTCAGTTCAACGAGCGTCTACCTTTGCCACCGAACCCAATGGTTGGATTTAGCCTACCCGCTGGCATGTTCCCTAACACAAGCCCTCGGGTAGGTTGAATCCAACCACTGGATTAGGGTGACACAATGATGAATTGCCGAGGAGGTGGGAGTGGTGGTGGTGGAAGTGGTAGCCATGCCCCTCGGTCGGATCCAAGCAGCTCCAAGGCTCTCTGATGATCTACAACATTCCCAACACTTTTTGGGACGGTCGTTAGATCATCAGAGAAGTCTTGGGGCTGTTTGGATCGAAGGTCGATTTGCTGCTCACGACGACGCGAGACGGATGCGCAAGCTTCCGGATTACGCCGTAGCCATGGACAATCTTCATCAGGCAAGAGAACTGCAATGGCGATCACAGACTCTGAAACTAACTTCGACCGGTTCCTGAGCCGCGGGGTGCTGAGCCGCCGGCACTGCGAATCCAAAGAGAAGGAACCCTCACAGGGTCATAGCTCACATGAGAAGGAACCCTCTGAAGAAACGACCACCTACTATCATACTGCCTATCCAATAGATACATGTAGCGACGGACATGCTCATCCTCCTCCCTGATACGGCGACGTACCTCCTCCTCGGGGGCCGGCTCCCTCTGCACCGAGCGTGGCCCACGCGACGGCCACCACAGAAGATCCGGGTCGACGATGTCACCCGTATTCCTCACCAAGCTGCGTGTCCCGGAAGGTAGCACCTCCCAGTGCCAGCCCGGTGGAGCCCAGTCCCGCACATCGCCCCTCTGGTCCAACATGGACATCGTCCCCGAGAACACCTTAGTCAAAAACACCTAAGTCAAAATTTTGTTACAATGGAAGAGTGATGAGGTTGCAGATGTGAGTTTAGATGTGATATGGCAATGGCGGCCAAGCCTACATATATATAGTGAGAAATTGCGTGAAGACGAAGGCGGGAAGCGGTGGAAGAAGCACACGGATCGTGTGTTTCCTTCGAGCGCTTGTGAGCCGTTGGATCAGAGTTGTGTTTCTTTCGAGTGCTTGTGAGCTGTTGGATCGTGTGCACACGGATCGTGTGTTTCTTTCAAGCACTTGTGAGCTGTTGGATCAGGGCCTTTAGTACCGGTTCGTTGGATCACCACCCGGGACCAAAGGGTCTTTCGCTATAGGCCTACCCTTTCGTCCCGGTTCGTGTTACCAACCGGGACTAAAGAAGCACACGGATCGTGTGTTTCTTTCAAGCGCTTGTGAGCCGTTGGATCAGGGGTGTGTTTCTTTAGAGCGCTTGTGAGCTGTTGGATCTGCACTCCCACCTCATCTACAGGTACACCTTCTAATCGCCTATAAATAGCGACGTCCCTGCAGCGAAACGGCACACAACGAGCGTCTACCTTTGCCACCGAACCCAATGGTTGGATTTAGCCTACCCGCTGGCATGTTCCCTACCATTATTGTGTTTGTCCTTGTTCGTCGGCCAGCCATTGGAGCCACCTCCTGTAGGTCGGTGAATAAGGACAACACAACGACGCTGTTGGAAACACAACTTCTCACCAGTTTTTGTCAACACTCATACATAAAAAGGTTTTGAGAACACTCATACATAAATTGTTTTATATACTATTACACTCATACTTAGATCATGATCGCTTCTTCGGCCGTAACCATGGAGTTTCTTCATTATGTAACGGGATGCTTGGGTCAGTTTTCACTGTGAATGGCGGAATTTCATCAAACTTATTATAGTCTGCTGACATGTCTGTCTTGTCCTCGACTCCCACGATGTTTCTTTTTCCTGAAAGAACTATGTGACGCTTTGGATCATCGTGTGCTGTATTTCTTTCCTTATCTTTTCTTTTTTTCGGTCTGGAGCTCATGTCCTTCACATAGAAAACCTGAGCCACATCATTGGCTAGGACGAATGGTTCGTCTCTGTACGCAAGATTCTTGAGATCCACTGTTGTCATTCCGTACAGCTGGTCTACCTTTACCCCTTCTCCATTCATGTTGACCCAACTGCACCGAAACAAAGGGACCTTAAAAGTAGGCCCATAGTCAAGTTCCCATATCTCCTCTATGTAACCATAGTATGTGTCCTTTTGTCCATTCTCGTCTGTTGCATCAAAGCGAACACCACTGTTTTGGTTGGTACTCTTTTTATCTTGGGCAATCGTGTAAAATGTATTCCCATTTATCTCGTACCCTTGGAAAGTCAATACAGTCGAAGATGGTGACGCGGCCAATAAGTAGAGTTGATCTCCAACATCGGTGTCATTCATGAGATGTAATCGCAACCAACTGCCGAAAGTCTCCATGTGTTTTTGTTTAATCCAGGAGTCAGGCTTCCCTGGGTTTTTCGAGCGTACACTATTCTTGTGTACCTCGATATACGGAGCCACGAAGGTGGAACTTTGTAGAACTGTGTAGTGTGCTTGAGTAAAAGAATGCCCGTCCCTACATATCATTGCTTTCTTTCCTAGCGTGCCTTTTCCACTAAGTCTCCCCTCATGCCGCGATTCAGGAAGACCAATCGACTTAATGTCAGGAATAAAGTCAACACAAAACTCAATGACCTCCTCTGTTCCATAGCCTTTGGAGATGCTTCCTTCTGGCCTAGCACGGTTATGAACATATTTCTTCAAGACTCCCATGAACCTCTCGAAAGGGAACATATTGTGTAGAAATACAGGACCGAGAATTGCAATCTCGTCGACTAGGTGAACCAGGAGATGCGTCATAATATTGAAAAATGATGGGGGGAACACCAACTCAAAACTAACAAGACATTGGGCCACATCCTTCTGTAACCTTGTCAGACTTTCTGGATCGATTACCTTCTGAGATATTGCATTGAGAAATGCACATAACTTCACAATGGGTACTCGAACATTTTCCGATAGAAGCCCCCTCAATGCAATCGGAAGCAACTGCGTCATAATCACGTGGCAATCATGGGACTTCAGGTTTTGGAATTTTTTATCTGCCATATTTATTATTCCCTTTATATTTGACGAGAAGCCAGCCGGGACCTTGATACTGCTCAGGCACTCAAAAAATATTTCCTTCTCTGCTTTCGTAAGAGCGTAGCTACTTAAGTAATGACGCCCTTTATCTGTATGCTTGTTGTTTGGGTCTTTCATACGCTGTTGGTCCTCCCTTGCTTCCGGTGTATCTTTTGTCTTCCCATACACGCCGAGGAAGCCTAGCAGGTTTACGCAAACATTCTTTGTCACGTGCATCACGTCGATTGAAGACCGGACCTCTAGGACTTTCCAATAGGGTAGCTCCCAAAATATAGATTTCTTCTTCCACATGGGCGCGTGTCCGGTAGCGACGTCTTTCGGAACAGAATGTCCGCCAGGACCCTTTCCAAAGATTACTTCTATGTCCTTGACCATACCAAATATAACATCACCATCAGGGAGCTTAGGCTTCTTCCCGTGATCTGCCTCACCATTGAAATGCTTGCCTTTCTTTCTTACGGGGTGACTGCCNGATTTCTTCTTCCACATGGGCGCGTGTCCGGTAGCGACGTCTTTCGGAACAGAATGACCGCCAGGACCCTTTCCAAAGATTACTTCTATGTCCTTGACCATACCAAATATAACATCACCATCAGGGAGCTTAGGCTTCTTCCGGTGATCTGCCTCACCATTGAAATGCTTGCCTTTCTTTCTTACGGGGTGACTGCCTGGAAGAAATTGACGACACCCCAGGTTACACGACCTTCTTACATTTTTCCAAATATGTACCTTTAGTCTTATCTAAACAGTGCGTGCATGCGTTGTATCCCTTGTTTGACTGTCCTGAAATGTTACTAAGAGCAGGCCAATCATTGATGGTTACGAACAGCAACGCTCGTAGGTCAAATTCCATCTGTTTGTGCTCATCCCACACACGTACACCTGGTATGGCCCACAACTGCAAAAGTTCATCAACTAATGGCCTTAGGTACACATCAATGTCGTTGCCGGGTTGCTTCGGGCCTTGGATGAGAACTGGCATCATAATGAACTTCCGCTTCATGCACAACCAAGGAGGAAGGTTGTAGATACATAGAGTCACGGGCCAGGTGCTGTGACTGCAGCTCTGCTCCCCAAAAGGATTCATGCCGTCTGTACTTAGACCAAACCATAAGTTCCTTGCTTCACCTGCAAAGTCCGGGAACTCTCTCTCGATTTTTCTCCATTGAGACCCATCGGCGGGGTGTCTCAACTTCCCGTCTTTCTTACGCTCTTCTTTGTGCCATCGCAACAACATGGCATGCTCTTTGTTTCTAAACAGACGTTTCAACCGTGGTATTATAGGAGCATACCACATAACCTTAGCAGGAATCTTCTTCCCGACGGGCTCGTCATCGCCCTCAACATCACCAGGATCATCTTGTCTGATCTTGTATCGCAGTGCATTGCATACCGGATATGCATCCAAATTCTCATACTCCTCACCGCGGTAAAGGATGCAGTCATTGATGCATGCATGTATCTTCTGCACATCTAATCCTAGAGGGCAGATAGCCTTCTTTGCTTCGTACGTAGTCTCGGGCAGTTCGTTATCCTTTGGAAGCTTCGGCTTCATTATTTTCAGTAACTTTTCAAATCCCTTGTCAGATAAACCAGTCTCTGCCTTCCATTTCAGCAATTACAGTGTGGTACCGAGCTTTGTGCTGCCATCTTCGCAATTTGGGTACAACAACTTTTGTGATCTTCTAGCATGGCCTCCAACTTCAGCTTCTCCTTTTCTGTATCGCATTCTCGTTGTACATCGGAAATGACCCGACCAAGACCATCAGCATGCTCATCTGGCGTCCGTTGTTCTTCACCACCTTCTTCTTCATTGTCTTCCATCGCAGTATCACCGTATTCTTCAGAGAACATACGATAGTTCTCATCATCATTTTCTTCTTCATCGTCTTCCATCATAACCCCTCTTTCTCCGTACTTGGTCCAACAATTATAGCTGGGCATGAAACCTCTCCGAAGCAGGTGGCCTTGAATGGTTCTCGACGAAGAGTGCTCCTTAACGTTCCGACAGTCCACACATGGACAAGGTATAAAACCATCATATTTGTTTGCCTCAGCCACATGGATAAATTTATGCAGGCCTGTAATAAAATCAGAACTGCGTCGGTCGCCGTACATCCATCGCTGCCGTTCATCCATCTGCATATCATATAATTAAGTTTATCAAATACAATTAGAATAACATATTGAATACTGAAATGACCACCGTACATCGACACATGCAATATTTCTGTATCAATTATAGATGAGAAAGATAAAGTTGCTAACCTCGGTCGAGGATATCATTTTGTGTGAACTTAAGTGTGGCTCGGGCATTTCATCGAACACATCTTGTGCGTGGCAAAGGAAAAAAAATCTAGCACCCAGTTCCCACCAATCCGAGCAAAAAAAATAACACAGTAGAGAAGAAGACGGGGGTTACGTACGTATATAGGCAGGGGAGGGGCATTCGTCCCGGTTCGTGCCACGAACCGGGACCAAAGCTCGGGCATTCGTCCCGGTTCGTGGCACGAACCGGGACCAAAGCCTCGCGACAGCTTTGGTCCCGGTTCGTAGCACGAACCGGGACGAATAACCCCAACTGAACCGGGACCAATGCCTCACGGGGGCCTGGCAGCTCGAACCGGGACCAATGCTTGGCATTGGTCAAAGCATTGGTCCCGGTTTATCAGTCAACCGGGATGAATGCAAATTCAGCTCTGTCCGAAAGGGTGTTTTTCTACTAGTGTTCCAATTTCTCAAGTAAAATTTTAAAGGGTGAACAAGGGTAGGAGACATTGGTTTTCATGTCATACTTGTCTCATAATTAGGTGTTGAAGAAATGTTTTGAAGAGATAGGATAAAGTTGGCTTTACGCAAAATAACCTTGAACTCCACCAACCGAATATACATATAGCTAATAGGAGTTTGTCTCTATGAGTCCACAAGTGTCACTTGCCAGTACAATTCCAATTGTACTGACTATTTTTTGGCTGCAACGCTTTTACTGTTGCAGGTTGTTCCGGCGACGAGTAAGGATCGAATTTGGGTTTCGAGTCTACAACCAACATGTGTGCCCGTGGCACATGAAGATGGTGATGCTCCATGCTATTTTATGATTTCCGCTACTGAACTTTGTAATATAGCATTTGGCTATGCAATTTGTAATTATTTACTCTTCTGGATCATCGATGTAATAGACATTTGACGCAATTGCATGATATTACATCTTGAACTGTGATAGCTATTCGATCCAGTGAATAGCACAGAACACAGGGATCTTGGCCTATTTTAAAAGGCAGGATCACTTCATTTGAATCCCCTTTTCCACATTTTTCATAATATGTAGATTTAATCTCTCATACATAGAATAATATTTTAAAAATACATATATTTGGGAACTCGAACCTAGAATTTCCGGGAAGGAACAGAGCATCACTACCAACGCGCTAGGTCTCTAGAATATTAATTGTAAGGAAAATAGGCTGTATTTATATAAGTTTGGGCATTCAAATTCCAAATTTTCAAAAAAAGTCGAGGATTTTTAACCGGCAATCATATTTACCGTGGATACTCGTGAAACCCGGTTACCAGTCTGGAGAAGTCGGATTAGAAATAGACTAGATTAATGTGATTTACGGATTTGTTGCAAGCCAATCAGAAGCCTATGTCTCACTCTGGAAAAAAAATATCAACGTAAGCCATCGGTCACACGACCTGGAACTGGTCATAGCGGAAGCAAATATCACATGTCGATTCCTTGTGGTGCTCTATATATATGTACCATTTGGACAAATACTACAACATGGTGCAAGCTCATTAATGGTTGCTATTACAACACAGCCACGCAGCTCATTAATGGATTTTTATTATTTAAAATAAATTACAAGTATTCCCTCTACCGTATTCCGCTCAAAAAGAAATAGTGAGATATATAGAACCGCTTCGGACATATAGTTGGCTACTTAAGTATCATTTGATTGCTTACCAGGTGACCTGCTAGCCCTCTATTCCTCTTTGGTCACGTAAAGTGACAAGACAACATGCTCTACCTAATTAGGCTTGGGAGGTTTCAAGAATTTGAACATTCCGAATTGTTTTCGTCCGCCAGTAGCAATGCCAAGCTAGAAACACACTATGGGTGATGGTAGTTCTCCTGTGTCACAAACCAGTAGGACTGATGCATGCAGGACGTTTTTCCACTATAAAATTTTGGCATGTAATGTTAGACCAACCACGAATCTGTTGCAAGTAGTAGCGCGCCTGCATAATGGGCGATGCCGACCGCTCCAATGTAGTTTGTTTATCTCACCGCAGTTTGTTGCAATTGAGGCTTGCAATGTAATTCACTAAAACAGCGATCAAACTATACCAGCACATACATGTGACTCATCACTAACGAGTTGCAGCACAACCTAAACAACCATGATGCTAAACAACTACTATTGTATAGAAAAAAATCTGCAATCAAAATTAGTCTTGAAACGATCAACATCTATTGCAAGTGCCGAAATCATTAGACATATCTTAGATCGAAAAGATGCAATCGACATGGTGAACACTCCAACCAACTAAATATATTAACTCGAGAGACGACCATGCAATACTTTACTTCCTTGTTTATAGATGGTGCTGTTGGTTAAAATGAATTGTGATATGATGACGTCTTACAAAATAAGTCTTGATAAATAATTAATTATGTAATAGTTAACTTTCTTGTTTGTGTGTTGTTGTTCTCCACAATAATCCTAGCGGTAGTTCGGCGCCTGTGCCGTGATGCGAGGCCATCAATCTCGCCTAGCAAGCCGACGAGATCCACCTAGGGCCTCCTCCTCCCATATGTCAAATCTTTTGGTCCGGAGGAGGAAGTACCCCGAGAGGCGACACCGACATAGACGGAAAAGAGAAGATGAGGTATAAATGGCTTAGCCCGTGAACTAGTGTTCTTGATGTGCCATGTTCTTCTCCTCTAGTTTATCTCCTCATGTTTGCCTACCAAGATTATCTAGTTTTTGATTTGTGTGCTCCAACTAATGTATGTATGTTTCACCAGTTTATCTGGTTTTTCTCCATTCAGTGTTAGCAACTCATGAAATGTTGTGTATCACTTTTACATTAGATATAAACTAATTCACTGACACTGTCCAAAAGAAAGCAAGCCTCAAAGAATTTGGCGAAGTTAACATGAAACTCATGAAAGGCTCGCAAACTTGTTGAGTTTTTGTGCATCCGACTTTTCCACCTTTGTAGTTGCTATGGCTAACATATGTTTATTTATCTTTCGCACTTTTCAAATTTTTACATATGGTCAATTTATTTAAATGTAACTAAAGTTTGTACCTTTCCTTAGTTGCGTATAAGTAAGAAGTTTCAGATGCTGATAGCAAGTACGACAAAGAGGTCGTTTGAAAAAGCGTGGAACTACTACTCGAGTCTCGTGCTATTCTGAAGAACGGACGCACAACCCAGCTGCATAACCGATGCACTCTGTACTGAGGACGGCGACCCATATTTAATTACCTCCACCCATTATAACTACGAAGTATAATAAGGCTAATAAGTACTCTCTCCGTATCAAAATATAAGAGGTTTTAGCATTTCTCTTTCCATCCGTATGTAAACATGTTTTAGTGTAAGATTCATTTGAACCTTGCATTAAAACATGTCTAGATACGGATGGAAAGAGAAATGGTAAAATATCTTATATTTTGATACGGAAGGAGTACTAAACTTTCAAAACGTTTGAGAAATTATTGATCGTTGTGTATTAATGAGAGTCACAGTAATGCACCTCTATAAAATGTAACCGATGGAGCTGTTCGGCGATGCTAGCAGAAATCAACTGGGAGTTTTTGCTGAGCGTGTATCATGCATGGCAATGGTGGAGCTAGATACGTAGGCTTGAGAGGCAACCAGGAACAACAACTTTGTATTATGCCAGGACTAACATCATTAGTGGACTAGTTCCTTCGCTCGACGTGAACTGATTGTCTTATGGGCTGACTAACAGCAGCGATGACTATCTTTGCATTGTCCAAGGAACGATCCCGCCTTATCTACTTGCCGTTTAGCCAGGGCCGTCTCCAGAAATTCGAGGCCCCTGCGCGAAACGCAAAATGAGGCCCTAATATTTAGAATTTTTATATTACAAAGCAACTAAAATACGTTCACTTTATTACATAACTTCAATATGTGTTATTTCGTACAATATATAGAAACATATCAAACATTATTGGTGTCATCGCCACTAGTAGCATCAATACCTTCATCGCCAATAGTAGCATCATCGACACCTTCATCACCAATAGGACCATCATCGCCAATAGCAGCACCAACGCCTTCATTGCCAGTACTAGCATCAACATCTCCGTCTAATTCTGTAACGTGAGCCTCTGCCTCGACCACATCATCAACACGACCATCATCAGAATTAATATGAGTCTGTTTCACAACAAATCTATCCATAGCACCTTTTTGAGCCCGAGCGGCTGCTTCTTTTCTCTCTTTCTTCTTACGCTTTTCCGCACCAGACTCAAATTTTCTTTTTCCAGAATTCATGATTAATCCTGTGTGATTAACAAAATAAAATAAAATGAGTACATACAATTTAACTGCATATAAATAACTATAGATCGACTTAGTGGTTTATAATTAGCACAAAAAGTAAATCAATAATCACATCATTTAATTTCCAATCCCTAATCTAATTGCCAAGGCCTGCTAATCGCTGCGACAGTGCGGCTGAATTACCTCGTCAGTAGTGTGTAGTCACGCGAGCCGCAGGGCCTTTTTCCTTCCGTCGTTCGCTGGGTAGGGGAACTGACCGTGGTGGCGTCGTCGGCCTTGGCGGTCCGTGGTCTTGAGAATAGATCGCCAGACGCTAGGGAAACCAAACCGTCCGTCGTGGTTTTGAGATTAGATCGCTACATGTAACACGAACAGGTACAGAGCTGAGAGCTGGGAGTTTTATCGATCGATGCCTGCCTTCAAGTACAATACAGGTCGTAGTCGGATCGATCGGCCGGCCGCTAGTGGGCTGCATCTGGAATAATTGGGCTACGATGTATACTCAGCCTAAAAATTTGGAGGCCCACGAAAAATAGAGGCCCTGAACGGTTGTGCACCCCGTTCACCCTCAAAGACGGGCCTGCGTTTAGCATGCCTAAATTGCTGATTTCTCTGACAATCATTTGTTCCCGGTGACCGTCATCAGTGTGTACCATCTAGCTATCAGCAACGTCCAGATTTATAACGATTTCGTCTATAGATGCACAAAAATCAATACATCCTTGACATTCATCAGGATGATGATCAAGTTCATGGGCATAGTCCATGGTATGATCTTTTAGTCTTGCCATGACCCTATCCCAATATCTATGATGCTGCTGGTATATGGGGAATATGTGTATAGTTGTGAGAGAAAATATAATGACGACCCCAAATTCTTATCGTGGTCGAGTTTAGTAGCTTCTTAATCAGTGGAAAATGGAGGACACTCATTATGGCTACGGTCGGATAAGCTATCTAGTTAACTAATAGAAATGAAAAAAATGGAGGACTCCCCGTTGTGGCCATGGTCGGATATAATGTATGTAGTTAACTAATGGAAATGGATAAGATGCATCTCATGAATAAATGTTCAGAGCTTGAAAGCGTGTTGAAAATAGTGGTCAGACAGTGTCTTACTTGTATGAGATTTTTGTAAGTCAGAGTCGATTAAGAAAATACTTTTTCATTAAAGCTAATGTTGCAGTTTCTCGATCAATTGAGAATTCAAATAAATTTAGTTTGTGCAGCAAGCAGAGTGGACCAACTATGTTGAACCCGTTGGTCATATCTAGCACTTCGAGCATGCACTGCCACGACTTCTCGTTGATCCGTCTGTGAATGTACATGTTATCTAGGTAGGCTTGAGAGGCAACCAGGAACCAGCAAAAAATTCTAGGCTCGTCTCGAAATCGTCGAGGCTCGACCAAAGTGCAGCTCCGCCAGATCCTCCTCCGTACCGCTCGGGCGATTCCTTGCTCTGGAATCGCTCAAGCAGCTCGTGAGGCAGCGAGCGCAACTGGAGTTGAACCGAGGCTATTTAAACTGGTACGAATGCTCTTTCCTAAGCGGCATGGGATCGGTTGCGCATCCAGCTTTGTAGGCGCAAGACTAGGTTCGCGCGGCGCGTTCAGTTGGATCGTAAAAAAAGGTACTCACCTACGGGGCTAGCTCAAGGCTTTGATCAATCGGTGGTAGTACTATGTGACGCACACACTTGACATCGCTGATTATTTTATTTGTGCATGGAATCCCGAGTTAAGCACACAGGCTAATTAATGACAACTCTAATATTACCCGTATAAGTGGTCAAACCTGTAAGTGAACCAAGAAAATAAAAAATGATGAAGAAAAAATAATAGTGAACCAAAAATACCGATGAACCAAAAATATAAATGAATAAAAAAAATAGTGAACCAAAAAAATAATAGAGAAACAAATGCCGATAAACCGAAAATGTTCAGTGAACCAAGAAATAATAGTGCACCAAAAATACCGATGAACCGAAAAATGTAAGTGAACCAAAAATGTCGATGAACAAATAATACCGGTGAACCGAAAAATGATGCGGAACGAAAATATCAGTGAACCAAAAATAATATGAACCAAAAATATCGATGAACCGAAAATATAAGTGAACCAAAAATATATAGTCAACCGAAAAATGTCGATGAACCAAAAAATAACAGTATACTAAAAATGTTGATGAACCAAAAAAAAATGTAAGTGAACAATAAATAATAGTGAACCAAAAATGCCAAAAATGATGCCGATGAACCAAAAATGCCGGTGAACCAAAAATAACAGTGAACCGAAAATGCCGGTGAACCGAAAATGATGTGGAACTGAAAATGCCGGTGAACCAACAATAAAATAGTGAACCAAAAATACCGATGAAACGAAAATGTAAGTGAACCAGAAATAAATAGTGCACCAAAAAATGCCGACGAACAAAAAATGCCGACAATAATAGTGAACTAAAACTAATAGTGAAACAAAAATATATAGTTAACCAAAAATGCCGATGAACCGAAAATGTTAGTGAACCAAAAATAATAGTGAACCAAAAAATAACAGTGAATCAAAAATAACAGTGAACTAAAATGATAGTGCACCAAAAATGTCCGTGAACCAAAAATAACAGTGAACCAAAAATGATGCGGAACTGAAAATGTCGGTGAACCAAAAATACAGATGAAACGAAAATTTATGTGAACCAAAAATAAATAGTGCACCAAAAAATGCCGACGAACCAAAAATGTCGGTGAACCAATAATAACAGTGAACTAAAACTAATAGTGTAACAAAAATATATAGTTAACTAAAAATGTCGATGAACCAAAAATGTCTGTGAACCAAAAATTAATAGTGAACCAAAAAATAATAGTGAATCGAAAATAACAGTAAACTAAAATGATCGAAAAGACTTGCTACCCCCATGGGTAGCTAAAATGAGATTACTCAAGTAGACAAGGGGGATGTCACTAGTAGAGTTGATAGAATTATTAAAAAGTATTTTCAAAAATTTTCGAATTTTTTTCCATCCGCTGTGATTTTTTTAGTAAAGTTTGACCCAAAAGTCAACAAAAAGTCAACAATGAAAAAAAGCTAAAAATGACGACCAAAAATTATTTTTTTTGAAAATTCCGAAACCAGTTTTGTACACCAATATCCGTGTTTTACTAGGAAAACAAGCTAGAACAGATACATACGGCTTGCATCTCCGTATAACGCATGGGTGTGTAGCTACCCATGCGGGTAGCAAATTGTCTCTCCTAAAATGATAGTGCAACAAAAATGTCGGTGAACCAAAAATAACAGTGAACCGAAAATGCCGGTGAACCGAAAATGACGTGGAACTAAAAATGCCGGTGAAGCAACAATAAAACAGTGAACCAAAAATACAGATGAAACGAAAAAGTAAGTGAACCAAAAATAAATAGTGCACCAAAAATACTGACAAACCAAAAATGCCGGTGAACCAACAATAACAGTGAACTAAAGCTAACAGTGAAACAAAAATATATAGTTAACCAAAAATGTCGATGAACCGAAAATGTCAGTGAACCAAAAAATAATAGTGAACCGAAAATAACAGTGAACTAAAATGATAGTGCACAAAAATGTCGATGAACGAAAAAATATAACTGAACCAAAAACAATAGTGAACCAAAAATGCCGAAAATGATGCTGATGAACCAAAAATGTCAGTGAACAAAAAATAATAATGAACAAAAAATGTAAGAAGAACCGAAACATGATTTCTGCTTACATCTTTTGGTTCAATATTATTTTTGGTTTACTATTATTTTAGTTCGCTGACATTACATAAATCCAACTAGAGAACATTACATAAAAGTAAGAAAATACATGAAAAGAACGAAAGAAAAAAGAATGGAGATAAAATCAGAAAAAGAAATGTATTTGAAAAAGAAAAAAGAAAAGAAAAAAAGCGTACATGAAAGGAAGTAGAAAGAACGAGCAAACAGAAACCAGGGAAGCGTTGACCTTTAAGCCTACCATCTCGTGCGCGTGATTCCGTTCCAGCTGCTGCCAGCTCGACAGTGGAAAGATAGACGATCGAGCAAAGAAAGAAAGAAGAGAAGCAAACAAAACCATAACAGGCCGAGCCCATTAAAAATTCCTTTACCGAAACGGTGCTACCAATCGCGCGAGCGATAGGGAGTCGTTTCCGCTCCGCCTGCTGGATGAATAATCCGAACCAAGCCAGCATTTTCAGCATAAGTAGATAGACGACCCTGCCTGGCGCAGCGCACCATTCAAAATCGGAGAAGATGGAAAAGGGCCTAGCCCACCAGGCCGCAACTATCAGTCCACACAGTAGGTACTGGAGCCTTTCTCTCTAGTTGGTTGCTTGCTTGTTTCTTTGTACTGTTCTTCCCCGACGAGGAGATGACCCAAGCTAGGAATCCGTTGCAAAATCCCAAAGCCATGACAAATGAACCTTTGGATAAATAGAGTGTTGCGGGTCAACCTCCTCTCCATGGTTGCTCCCTCTTTAACCATACAGGACCGGGCCGGCAAAATCCGGGACCCTGTGCGAAACTCTAAAACGGGGCCTTGACATGAAAAATTGAACTAATAATAAACAAGTTTACTATATATGATAGAACATTTACGTAAAAATTGTGTAAATTGTGAATCATACCTATTTAACTCCAAATTGTATAATTATTTAAACATAATCATTCTTTTTGTGTTTTTTGAAATGAAACCTTCAATGAAATCATCATAATCAATTTGAAAAAAGCTTCATTCTGTCAATTGCAACCATGATAGGAATGGCCCTCTTATCTCTACTATTAAATTGGGATCGGTCTGGTCCGGGTGTGGTACGTCAATTTCTATTTCCGATTCTACCCTTGTCAGTTAGGAAATATTACTGCTATGCCACCGCCAAGTGATAGGTGCTGGTTCGGTATTCCCGTGAAAAACAAATCCCCAATGGTATCCACCCCCGAGCTCTCCTCCATCTTCCGCCGCCACTGGCCGCCGCTCCACCTGAAGAGAGTCTCGACCTCCCCAAACCGGTGGGAGGGACCGCGCCGCCACCTGAGTACCGCCGTGCGCGCAGCGGAGCCTCCTGCCACAGACCGTCGGCACGCTGCCCTCTCCCTTGCCGTGGGCAACCAGGTCCTTGCCGACGAATCGACGAGTACCTTAGATGCGTGCCGATACGAACGGGGGTGGCTGCCTGAGGGAACTGAGCACGAGCGGACGATTGCTTGAGCAGGTCCTCGGCCGGCAGCTGCACTCACATAAGGGTTGTTGTTGGATGACGGGGCGTGCACATAAGGTGCTCAGTGCAATGCCTGGCATGGTCCGAACACAACGCTTAGTGCCCCTGGGGTTTCGACGGACCTGGGAGAGGTGATTCCAGCGTGCGAGTTGCTGGTCTGGGGTAAGAGGATTTCGTCAGGTGCACTGCCGGAGCTGACAGGGACGAGAGCCTTCTGCACCGCCTGCGGTCAAAAGAGCACCGCCGGTGTCACCGTGTCAAGTTCTTGATGCGCTCTCCCTCTCCTGACACATATATAGTTGTATACCTGACGAACGCAAGCGGATCTCTCCTCTACTGCAAAAGTCCAGTGTAAGTGCACCTAAAAAATCAAGCGAACTGAAAAGGCATGCTCATACATGTTCTCTATTTTCAGGGACAAGATGTATTGCCAGATTAATCGCAGGTCATCTACATGAGATTTCTGAATCCGGGAACTCTGTCCACCCACTGTTTTGCCGATATTGCCGGAAGCCCGTGCTCCATCCGAGATACGGTCTCTACTCTTTATTGGTTAGCTATCTATTGATGCTACAACCTCTCCTGCTTTATGTAAGGAACAATGTGGTATAATTTCAGTTTGCCAAAAACTTCCTATCCTGCTTAACTTTTCTCTGATAGGTAGCAGTATGACTAAGCATGTCTATATTTGAACATGTGGTAAAAAGGGCTGAATTCTGAAGTCAAGTTTCTTCCTTTTCTCATAAGTAGGATTAAGCATGTTTCCTCCTTTTCTCATAAGTAGGATTAAGCATGTTTAAATAGACTTAGTATAGTGAAACTGGAGTAGCAGGGACTGTTTCAGTTAAGTTTACGGGCAGTTCAGTCAAGATAAAAGCATGCAAGAGAAGACCATAATCTGAACATGTATGAGCATCAACCAACAAAAACAAGAGAACTAACCCCCGCATACATGCTTAAAAGTTTCATAGTGTACCACTTAGTATTTTGTATTATAGTGATTTTGTGTTGACATGCAGTAAAGAATCGAACAAATCCCCTCGATTACCTTCCTCTTGCTTTGAACCAAACTTAGAGATTTTTTCTGGAAATATGCCTGTGTATCTTATATTGGTAGAAGAAGTGACCAAACAAAGAGTTGATGTGCATTATTGTAGTTTTCTTTTCCTTTTCATTTTAACGATGTTGTGCTATGATCAACATGTTGAGCATAAGCTATTTAGATGCATTGTCTCTGCTATAAATGTCAGTTTTTTTAGGCGTCGTCTTGCGGCTGCCGGCGCGGGTCCAGGGACAACGTGGAGGCGCAGGGTCAGGAGAGGTCAAGCGTGAGGAGGTGCTGATTCCCCAGACCAAGCCTTCCGGCGCCGGTATGAACGGGGGTGGCTGCCTGAGCACGAGCGGACAATTGCTTGAGCAGGTCCTTGGCCGACAGCCAGACAACTCACCCCTACCGATTATGTGACCTTGAATCGATGACCAAAGGATTAGTACTCTTCTTCTCCTAGCTTAGTCGCGTGTGATACTTATGAAAGCTCGATGCAGTGAGCGGCAATAGAGATGTGGGCGGACATTGTGAGATTGAGAAAAGAGTTCTTCAAGAGCACAATCCTTGAGATGATTACAGTGACTTGCAGCTTGTGATCTTTTCTTAATAGCTAGCTTGCTTGTAGCGCGTTCATGTAGTAGTGTTGATTTAGTTTTTTTTTCATGATAGAATGATTTAAATTTTGATATGAAATGGATGCCACAAGGCGTCGACTATGAGGATGGAGGGATACCATTATGAATTCATGACCATCTAAAAACTGCAGCCGTCTTGCATCGAGCATTTGTGGATGGTGGGCATGCACTTACTTCTGATACTCTCATCTATAGTTCTATACAACATTTTTTATTTACATTTCTTGAAATCAGAGAAGTGTTAACTTCGTTGTCGCCGAATTTCATTATGGTGAGAATCATTTCATTTGTAAAACAAACATACAATTCATCGTCAACTCTCGTGGATGGTGAGAATCATTTCATTTGTAAATCAAAAATACAATCGGTCATCAACTTTCTCGGTACATGAGGAATGTTTTAATAGGTTTGTTAAAGTTTAAGAAGGTGCCAATAGGAAAGAAGTTGGATAAATAATTGATAATTGTTGCTATATGAATAGAAACCGCATGTCATCATTGTTGACATCTTTTTTGAGTATAGGACAATTGTTTGATTTGTTTTATTTTCATTACTCCGTGGTAGCGTTCACATTTTTTTCGCCCGTTGCAACGCACGGGCATATTTGCTAGTATCATTTATATCAAGATTAAGAAGTATTAACTCATTCTCTAGCACATCAAAAAGTCTGTACCCAGTCGTAGTGGCGGACCTAAGTTTTACCATTGGGTATGCCGCACCAAATATTTAACGACCATTCGATAAAGTCTATTTACTAAATAAATAAAAACATATAAAATTTGCAATGAAACACAACATAGAGAAGAAATAAACAACATATGATTTACATAATACATATTTATAGTTATTTAATCTCATGATGATACAAATAAATCAGCTACTCGGATAATTACCGCAGTGCATATGTGATGTGCTGGCATCGAATATGATTGTGTCATCGCGTCTCCTACCGGCAGTGTGGTGTTCAATCCCGCGGCATTGGGGCTTCTTGACCTGGCCCGACGTGACCGTGGTGCGACGACGGTGTAGTTTTTGGTGTTAGCGCTCTAGCCTCTACGATCGATTAATCCCTGATTTTCCCTACTCTATTCTTTCCGTCGTTTGTGTGTCGAGCGAGGCGGAGAGCACCTGGGGAATCACGAGGCCGAGCGAACCAGCGAGTGTTTTGTGATCGATAAATCGATAATCGGCCATGTTGGGGCCCAGTCGGTCAATCCAATTCACTTCTGATTTCCAGCTAAGTGTATACTCCTATACATAGGTCTATACAATTTTTAGGGCAACCAAATATTATGGTCCCTGTGCGTTATGCATATTTGGCACCATTGTGGGCCCGGCCCTGGACCATATAAGCTATGAATTCTGACACTAGTAGAAAACAAGGCTACGCACCACTTTGTGCCACGGGTAGCGTGGCGCACCAAACATACATATGCGTCCTGGGTGGTACATATACCACTGGCGCATCACGGGTGGTGCGCCACGGGTATAAATTTGGGAATTAAAAAATATAAAATCCATGGCGCCGCCGTCTCTGTGCTCCTGCGCTCCCGCTGCTGCCGGGGACGAGCTGCTGGTCCCGGACGTACGCACACACGGCCACTACGCTGCCATCCCCGCGATTGGATGCCCACCCACGAGCCCTCCTGGCTGCAAGGCAGAGACGAGATCGAGCTGAAGGGGGGCGCCTCCGCCTGCCGCTGCTGCCGAGGATGACCACCTGGTCCCGGTCGTCGCCGTCGAGCCGCCGACCTGCAAATCACGCAAACGTACATAGTGAGAAACCACATCAATCTCCCATCCCAAAACACGAATCTGAGGACGAATCCCATCAATTCACAGGAACGGCCAGAGAGATCCAGCCCCAGGGAAGCCACGTACGTACCTCCACGGAATCCAAGTGCTCTTCCTCCTCCTCGCAGCAAGAGAGTTGCAATCAATCTAAATCAAATCGAATTTGAGTTGATGAGCAGCGGGTGGGGGAGGTGGGAAGGGGGGAGACGGTAACGGAGGTGGGGGGGGGGGGGAGTTAAAGCCGACGGTGCGGGCGCAGACCGGGGACCGGTGTGCTGCACCGTCGCGAGCAGCTTCTGCTCGCCGTCCTCCGCCATCGGTCGCGGGCAGAAGGAGAGCGCTGTCGTTCTCACGGCGGCGTGCGGCTTCGGGTGGTGGTAAGAGGGGCGGGGAGAGGAGAGAGAGCAGCGACATCGCTCGGTGGTGGAAGGCAGCGCGACAGGGAGAAGATGAGGAAGAGAACGGACGACAAATTATGTTTCTAATTTGGTCTCGGACGACAGCGGAAATTCGACCGTGGGTATATTCAAGGTGTGTCTCCCACAACGTACACTGGCATCTGTAGCTCAGGCATACAAGCACCTTGTTCCATGACATGTTTAGTTTTCTCCAGTTTACTGATATCATCATAGTCCATCTACTCCTGCATACGTTCTATCTCTCTAGACAAATTACACTGAGATTTATTTTAATGATTTGCAGCCATGAATCCCATGATATCATATGTCGCTTTGTAGATGCCCAAAGGGTGCTTTAAATATGTGAGTATGGTAGCTCTTCTTGGTCACACCATTGTATGGAAGCTAGCTAAGAAAACCTTCGGCTCATTTAGCAAGATAGTTAATTACTTAGTAATTAGGTTGTCGTTGGAGTATGTTTGGGTCCTTAGTCGATCTTCCTCCTTCCGGTTTACTCCGACCACCTTCTCTTCATTGACAGCCTCAAAACCGGATCAGGAAGATGTCCTTCTGGACCAGTTTCTCACCGCGAACAAGATGGAAGGGTCGAGGAGGCCGGAGGACATAGGGAGCGACCGGATCGACCGTGGCGAGTGGCGGCCGGAGCTAGGTAAATCGGTGTTGAATTGGTCAATTTGGACCTTCTCGATAAGCACGCGTCTACGGGGAAAGAGCGGGCGGAGAGGCGCGGTGCAGTACTCGGTTGGGCTCGGGGCGGTCCACAGCGGCGGCGTAACTCGACGACGACGGTGGCGGTCTCGGAGGCAGAGGGAAAGCAGAGAGGAAGGGGGAGAGCATGTGAGGGGAAGAGGCAGAGAGAGAGGGTGCCAGGTTCTTATCCTCTACGTGAAGGGCAGCATGGCAGAGTTGATCACAGTGTGAGATCGACGGCGTGGCGCGCGACACGGACCAGCTTCTGTCCCAAGGAGGAAGACGATAGGGGAGATGCTGGGTTGGACTGGTTTTGGGCTGGGCTACCTGAGCGACAGAAGCGTATCTACTGCTCTGCATGGAAAGAAGAAAAGAAAAGAAACGGGCTAAAGCCCAGAATAGGAATTTACGGAAAAGATCCTGTCAAATAGGGTTTTCTTCCTATTTGTAAAATAGAAACTGTTTAGAATTTTTAGGACATCCAAATAAACTTCACAAATGCTGTAAAAATTCCTGGAGCTTATATTTATAGTAAAGAAACTCCACATATTTATTTTGAATTTTTGGAACATTTTGAATAGTTTTAAAAATAGGTGAAATTTTTAACGTTTTAGCAATTTCCACCTCATTTTTAATTGCAAATTTTTCTTAGAGAAATTTTAGATGATGCTCATGGATGTAAATGTACTTTATTACAAACATGGTATGTTACATGGAGGCTCTCTGGTTCGTGAAACATCGTCCCCTTCTGGGATGAAGGGTTTTCTTCAGATAAATAGGTCTCTATCAAAGAGAGGGAGCAAACGGAGTCCCGAGGGAACACAGGTCCCCCAATTCGGCTTCCGGGGCCCCCCTTCATCTTGCTGGTCAAATCTTCCCGAAACTTCATGATAATTTTATTTTATTTCTCCCATTTCCTGCATGAAAAATAAAAAAAACATGTTTCTGCTAAAAATAGTATCAATTCCGGTAGTTTTATTTCAGGTTTGGCAAGAATCTAGACAAAACCCTAAGAAAAGTGGTTGGAAAACTAAATACGTTTGAGGCGTATCAGTACTTCATTTGCGGAGTTCGTGGGCCGTGGAGGGATATGCAAACTGGGGAAATCGGACCTTTGCTTCACATATCCAATTATCCAATATGATACTGAAACCTAATTTTTTGTTCTTTATGTGCTATATTTCATAAATAAAGACTATGTATTATAAAGTTGATAAAAAATTGATTCTATGTGCCAAATCTATTATATAATTAAAACACAAGACAAGTAACGGCTCAGATTAACCAAATAAAAGTGAACGGTGTAAATTTAAATGTTCTATTACTAGAACATAAAATCCTGCGACATGCGCAAGCAAGGTCGATTACGAGAAGGATAAAGAGATTTGCATTTTTTTCGAAATGGAGGTTGAAATCCCCAGCCTCTGAATCAAAATGATGCACACAGCTTTTTTATTAAATTATTCAATAAGCCCTTACAAGATAAAACATCGATCATGCCGAACCCACCTTCTCACGACAAATGTCGCTACACCTACAAGTAAGGATGGCAATTTTACCCATGGGTACGGGTACCCGTGGGTACCGTACCCGTATGGGGAGGGTATGGGTACATTTTTGTACCCATGGGTAGTACCCATACCCTACCCGCCAACTCGTGGGTAGGGTATGGGTACAGCCCTATACCCGCGGTTATACCCATATCCTCCCCGTTTATACTGAATATGACCCCTACGCCGTTGACTTGCTAGATATGACCATGAGTTTGTGATTTTCGAAGTTAGATAAATGTCATGTATTCATTTACCTATTATTGAGTTGAGATAGTTGTTTTTTTATCAAATGTGGTGCTTACAAATGTGACACTGGGAAAAATTTGCCTACTATTTGATCTACCCAACGGGTACCCAATGGGTATAGATACCCGCCGGGTATGGGTATGGGTATATTTTCATCCCCGCGGGTAAGGGTATGGGTAGAATTTTATACCCATAAACTATATAGGTATGGGTATGGTATTGCTCTACCCTGCCCATTGCCATCCTTACCTACAAGATTGATGATGGGGGTGACCATGATTAGAGCCATTTGCCCTGACCTCGCACATACGCACATCATCTAAAACCGGAGCACCGGTTCAGCAGACACTCAGCGCGCACCGCATGCACACGCTACGGAAGTCGCCGTCTTATGCGAACCCATCTTCAGGACATGGATCAATGCAATGACCTTGTCAGTCCAACCGTCAACGCCACCACAACGCCAGACAGCGCCACCGCCTTGCGCGCAGTCCATCATAACGCGTTAGTCTCCGAGACCCTGCTGCGCCACGCTGCCGAGACTCGTCGTGTTCAACGTGGAAGAAAACACGCCGCTCCACCCGAGTACCCCTCCAGCCAGCACCTGCTCCAAAAACGATGCCCTCAGGAGGGAGAACGGCGCTTCGCGCCGCCATCGTCCGATCCGGGAGACCCAGATCTCGGATTACCCCCGGAACAGCCCGGGCAGGAAGATGAAAACTGCAGCAACGATGCCTTTGACAAGGTAACAACGCTAGATCGCCACCAACCGCGAGGTCGGTGCCGCCACCATCATCCGGAGCAGCCGCTCCGGCTTCCGATCCGCAGACCCCGAAGGGCTACGGTTCTCCCGCATCCAACGTCGTCGACGCCGGAGATAGCTCCTGACGTGATAGATAATACCTTCTTGGGTATTCACCACACCATGCATCGCGGCCACGCCGGCGCATTCTGTCCAGCAGCCGCCACAACGAAGTTGAGGCCTCTGTCTGTGTAAACAGGATTTGCTCCTGCACTTCAATGACGCCTAGCTACGATCGGGACAAGTGAAAGACGTGGTGGATTTGGCTGGCAAAAGGAGGAGAAGATGACGCACGACGGCACCATCGTACTTACATAGTGCCGTTCACAGCTGCAACCAGGTATGCTTGATTAAAAGCATCTTATACTTTATCGTACAACCTAGCTGCTTGCCTACCTTTATTCCTAGGGAATTTCATACAGTAACATGTATTATTGTGCGACCAAGTATACATACAGTAACATATATTATTCGTAGGGAATTCCATCTGGTAGAACAGGAGCATATACTGGACCGAGAAAAAGGATGGCTTGGAAAACAGCACGTCTACACTTAATAGATGGAGATATGGAAATACCTTTCACCATAGAAAGCTCAGAAAATTCTACGGATGTGTATTTAAAATTCTGAAAATGTCAAGAAAAATAAAAAGAAATTATAATATCTATTAGATCAAAAGGCAGATAAATGGCTGAGTGAGGAAAACTCTGCAATCCAAATTCTCTAAATAAACATATGTCTGAAAATTTCTCGAAACAGGCTTTCGCCCCGCTTTATAAATAAAGCCCAACCGACCAAACCGATACAAAGTGGTGGGGAATCCCCATACAAGCAAGTCAAAAGAAAAATACGACAAGGGAGATGGAGGCGAGCCACAAACTCAAAGTCGAACAAGAAAACGGGAGACGCCACATCAAAGGAGAAGCGACCTAGACTATCGACCAAGACCAGTGACGCGCCACCTTGTAGGAGTACCGAGCCCCGAAGCACCAACCACACCAAGCTATCGCCGGAGAGGGCCGCCTGCCCTCCCGCTCCGGGCCGTGGAGCGCCGATCCTGCCAGCAAAAGCGAGTAACGTGGACGGTGCCACCGAGGACACGTGTAAAAGATAGGAGACCAACGCAACCGCTCCATGCCGAAGTCAAGGGAGCTTCACACCAAGATGATGACACCAACGTGCTGCACCCGGATAGAGCCTGAGTTCCCCGATGACGCCCCCAAGAGGGTAACGGCGCAACGAGCCGCCGCCACCGAGCCCGCAACGACGGGCTAAGGGTTTCACCCGGAAAACAGTCACGGAGAGGAAACCCGCAACAACGCCCCCAAGAGGGTAATGACACCCGCGGGCATCACCATCGTCTGCGCCAAAGCGCAGAGCTTTCGCTCGGCTCCTCGCTCGTGTCATCTAGGATACCAAGGAACCAAACACGAGGGAAGGGCTACCTTGCCAGCACGAGGCCTCCAGATCCTGAGCAGGGAGTCGCCGCCGCCAAAGGCACACCGACCCCAGGACGACCGCTGCCAAGCCCCTCGCCATCCACATGGCCAAGGGGATGGCCACCACCGCTGCGATGTTGCCTGCCGACAAGCACCCATGCAGCCTCTCCTTCCCGGGCCGCCGCCCTGGCGTCCAGAAACTCGCACCAGCAATTCAACGACCCCTCGGGGCAAACAGGGCTGAACCGCCAGATCCGGGCCTGCAAGCCCAAATCCAGCCCGGGCACGACCGCGGAGGGGACGGTGAGACAGCGGGGTAGGCGAGCACGACGGCCAGCCCACATGCCACTCGGTGGGCCCCACCTGGGCCCTCCAAGCAGCCTAGATCTAGGCCCGAAGCCCAAATCCGGCAACCATCTCCCAACCCCACGGCCATTGACGCCGTCGGCCAGCACTGCGCCACCTGTGGCCCGCCATCGTCGTTTCCGTCAACACCATCATTTTTTTTAACGGAGCAATCAAAGGCGACCGCTCACCTGAATTAACCTTAGATATAAAGGGTTACATTACAACGCCGATTAAGATCTGCGGGCTCGGGGAAGGCCCAAGACGTACAAGAGTAGAATGAATGAGTGGTGGGACGAACAAGTAAAATATGAGGTACATAGTAGATCAGTCCAGGAGAGCCCCCTTGGGGATTTAGGGTTTAGGGTTTAGGAGAGCCCCTTGGGGGAGGGGAGCAGTCGAAGCGCCGTGGAGCTCGTGACATCCACAACTAGTGGTGGTCAGAAACAAGCTGGAGGAAGTCAGCATCAGACGCACACTCGCAATCGAAGACCATGCGATTCCACGTATTCCAGATGACCCAGAGGAGTGGGGAGAGAGACGTGCTGCGAAGCTCAACGCTTCATTGGGAGCGGCGCGAGGAAAATGCACCCCACGTGTCATCAACGGAGAACTGCGCAGCAAAGCCCCGTTGCTGAAGAACATGAGCCCATATGCCACGGAGGCAGGGACATGAGAAGAATAGGTGGCGGAAGGACTCCTCCCAGCCTGGGCAAAATGGATAGTCAGCCGAGGTCAGGCAGCCAATGCAACGGAGATGGGCACGGGTCTGGGTGTTGGGGATCCACACAAAGACCTTGACCTTCAGAGGGGGGGGGGGGGGGGGGGGGCAATTGAATAAGTTTTTTGGGGAAATAAATGAAAATTAATGAACAAGTTGATATTTTTTCTTTTACATGTAATTTTTTTGAACTGTTTGCGTGTAATTGTTGATGGGTTGATGGCGAGTGAAAGAAATGTTGAGGGAATAAACACGGAGACACCTTATAATGGGCGTGGGCCATCAATTATTTAAAGTAGATCTGGCTCGGCTTGGTCCAATAATCGTGAGCAACCTAGCTAGAAGAGAGGGACACAGAATAAACCGAGCTACAGGCCTCTTCTCTTTCCTCTGGTTATTAAGCTTTTCCTGAGTGGCCAGCTGCTGCTGCTTCTTCTTCTTCTTCACACTCTCAAGCCTTCTTCTTCAGAACTAATACGCTGTCACATGCATCATCATGGGTGGATGTGTCGGTGTTGACAGACCAGTGGTAGAAGAGGTGGCGAGCGAGGTGGCTTCCGGATTAGCGTCGCCCAGGTGCGTCGCTTTCCAATGGGAACCCGACGGCAAGTACCTGTGCTACTCGCACCAGGGCAAGGAGGAGGGAGCTACCACCGACGGGTTGCTCCAGCTAGACGGCGAGAACGTCACTAGCCCTCACACAAGGTTCTTCCTGGAGCCGTCCAAGGAGCACGACGGCCGGCGGCTCCTGCACGTCAGATGCTGCTACGACAACAAGTACTGGGCGGCGGTGCAGCTAGCGCAAGGCGGCTGGATCGTGGGAGCCACCGACGAGGCGGAGGAGGACCTGTCCAAAGCGACGTGCACGCTGTTCAAGACCACGGCCGGCGACCGGCGTCCCGTCAGGTTTGTCCACGCTCATCTGGGGATGTACGCGTGCATGTCCAAGCAGACCCTCCGTCTCTCCTTGCAGGAAGGAGAGGGGCTAGACATCATCATCCATGATCTATCGCGGCAACTGGTCTTGCCTAGATACCTTGTTTTCAAGGGTGACAACGGCATGTACCTCCGCCCGCGGATCATCGGGCGCCAAAAATACCTACAATTCTCAGCAGGTGCCGTCGACCAATCTTTGGTCAACAGCGTCCACGGCAACCAGGACGGGACGTTCCGTGTGTGGTCCAATCACTTCGGCAAGTTCTGGCGGCGCAGCCCCAACTGGATCTTCTGCGACGCGGACGGTGCCACCGCCGGCGCCGGGGACGTCGACACGCTGTTCAGGGCAACCAGATTCGGCAGCTCCGTCGCGCTTCAGAACCTCGGCAACAACTGGTATTGCAAGAGGCTGACCACGGAAGGCAAGAAGGACTGCCTCAACGCCGGCGCTCCGACCATCACGGCAGACGCAAGACTACGGCTGGAAGAAGCTGTCGTCTCTCGCGAGATTTACGATGTCGTCTACGACCTCTCAGGACCCAGACTCTACGGGAAGACCAGTGTCGTCGGCATGGCGACAGACTCTGCTCTCAACCAAGACACTGCCTCCAGCAGAACGGCTGAGCTCACGCTTGAGTGCAGACACACGGAGACAAGGACCTGGGTTTCGAGTGTCACAATGAACCTCGGCGTCACGGCCAAGCTCCATGCTGGCGTTCCGCACATCGCGGCCGGCGGGAATGTGGAGCTTGCAGCGGATGAGCTGAGTGGGTCGTACAGCTGGGGATCATCCATGGACAAAGAAACACGCAAGGATGTCGCCTACCAAGTCACCGTGCCGCCAAAGACTAGGGTAACAGTGACCATGGTAGCAACAAGAGCGACCTGCGACGTCCCCTTCTCCTACAAGCAGAGGGACACGCTGTTCGATGGACAGCAAGTTACTCATGACAAGAACGATGGCCTCTACACTGGTGAAAATTGCTTCGATTTTGAGTATGTAATAACCAGCCAGGAAGTGATCTAATATGTCGGTTTTAATTACGTCGCCCAAAGATCGACTGCACCTTATACCACTACACTAAATCAACAATTAACTCCCGGGTTATCGGCCCCAAGATTCCAGTAAATCTCCAACACACATTTTTTTTTGCTAAACACAGTACAACGCAAGCGCTCATATATACGCGCACACACTTACCCCTATGAACGCATGCACGCACGCACACCCAAGCACCTCCGAGAGACTGAGTCGGCGGGTCGAGTCTTGAGATTGACGAAGTCACCACAGCCACCTGAAGAATATTCCGGCTTTAAATGAGAAACACCAGCGTCAAACCTGGGTTTTGAACTCTGGTGTGCTGGGAGGTACAACCACCCTCCTAACCATCTTGCCACAGGCAAGTTCTCTCCAACACATTGTTTGTACACGTATTGCTGTGCATAGTGTTGTAGTGTGTGCTTTACTTGCTCGATTAATTTTGGGAAAATCTAATTAGTATACACATGTAAATTAGTCTTACCGTGCTTCCGTGTGTTTACATGCATGCGAGTAGGAATCTATCACCTTAGGCTCACATGATCACATTAATTGCTAATTTCGAAATTCAAAATGATTACATTAAACACCCACTACGGGAAAAAACAACGCTTAAATCTTTGCCGTGTGTAAAAAGTTGCGGAGCACGGCAAAGAATGGCTTTGCCGAGTCCGCCCCATTAATCACATGGCAAAGACCTTTGCCATATGTCAAAACATGCGTAACACGGCATCGTCCGCGAAAAAGACACGGCAAAGTAAAACAATACGGCAAAGTCTAAGAAAAAGACACAGGCAAAATCGCAGGAAAACACACGGCAAAGAACCGAGCACGGCAACAAGGCGAGACACGTGTACTCCTCGCCACTCTTCACGGGGCCGTTATAACGGCAGGACTTTGCCGTGTGTCTGACACAGAGACACGGCAAAGAATTAGGGCCACGTCGAGAGCCCCATTCCCGCGCGCGTCCAAATAATAGTTTTCCAAATAAACTTTGCCGTGTGTATTTCCAAAAACACACGGCAAACTAGTCTTTGACGTATGTATTTGCAATACACACGGCAAAAAATTGGCGCCACTTCTTCTCCCGTTATAAAATTTTGAGCGGGAAAAATTTTGGGCGGAAAATTTTGGTGGACACAGTTATAAAAAGGCCCCGGCCGGCCACTCCCCTCTACAAACAAATTCACCATTTCAATTACCCTTGCCTTAGCTTGCCGCGTTCCTGGAGGAGATGTGGAGGTCCGATGAGCCTGAGCTCCGTCCCGAGCGCGACCAATGCGTGTTGTCCCGAACTCCCGGCATGGCCAAGCTGGAGGAGAAGTGGTGCGGGCGCGCACAGATGGCGAGGGCCAAGATCCTACTACGAGTGTGACCGGCTTCACCGGCATCGCTTACTCCCTAGTAAGGTTCTAGACTTAGAGCTCGAAACTCCCCCCTTCGGTAGCACCAGAGGGAATCTTGTAAAGAGTTGGGGTAGATTTTGGTTTTTCCATGTTCCTATGGCCTACCCTTACACAACCAAGGAGAAAAGTCCACTGAGCTACCCCCTCTCGACATCGGTCATGTGGGTAGATGGCCAACTTTGACTTTTCCCAGCGCGGTCAGGGTTTAGCCGAAGCGGGGGCTCCGGAGCGTCGGAATCCCACATAAACCTAGGTGGTGCCATACCATATGTATGCAAGTGTGGTGGGAGGTGGAGAGGGCCAAGATCCTACTCCGAGGTGTGACCGGCTTCACCGGCATTGCTTACTCCCTAGTAAGGTTCTGGACTAGAAGCTCGAGACTCCCCCCTTCGGTTGCACCGGAGGGAATCTTGTGAAGAGTTGGGGTAGATTTGGTTTTCCATGTTCCTATGGCCTACCCTAACACAACCAAGGAGAAAATCCCACTGATCTACCCCCTCTCGACGCCGGTCATGGGGGTAGACGAGAACTTTGACTTTTCCAGCGGGGTCAGGGTTTCGCCGAAGCGGGGGCTCCGGAGCGTCGGAATCCCACCTAAACCTAGGTGGTGCCATACCATATGTATGCAAGTGTGGTGGGAGGTGGAGAGGGCCAAGATCCTACTCCGAGGTGTGACAGGCTTCACCGGCATCGCTTTCTCCCTAGTAAGGTTCCGGACATAGAGCTCGAAACAAACCCCCTTCGGTTGCACCGGAGGGAATCTTGTGAAGAGTTGGGGTAGATTTTGGTTTTCCATGTTCCTATGGCCTACCCTAACACAACCAAGGAAAAAATTCCACTGAGCTACCCCCTCTCGACTCCGGCCATGGGGGTAGATGGCCAACTTTGACTTTTTTCCAGCGGGGTCAAGGTTTCGCCAAAGCGGGGGCGCTGGAGCGTCGGAATCCCACCTAAACATAGGTGATGCCATACCATATGTATGCAAGTGTGGTGGGAGGTGGAGAGGTCCAAGATCCTACTCCGAGGTGTGATGGGCTTCACTGGCATCGCTTACTCCCTAGTAAGGTTCCGGACTTAGAGATCGAAACAACCCCCCTTCGGTTGCACCGGAGGGAATCTTGTGAAGAGTTGGGGTAGATTTTGGTTTTCCATATTCCTATGGCCTACCCTAACACAACCAAGGATAAAATTCCACTGAGCTACCCCCTCTCGATGTCGGTCATGGGGGTAGACGACCAACTTTGACTTTTCCAGCGGGGTGAGGGTTTCGCCGAAGCGGGGGCTCCGGAGCGTCGGAATCCCACATAAACCTAGGTGGTGCCATACCATATGTATGCAAGTGTGGTGGGAGGTGGAGAGGGCGAAGATCCTACTCCGAGGTGTGACCGGCTTCACCGGCATCGCTTACTCACTAGTAAGGTTCTGGACTAAGAGCTCGAGACTCCCCCCCTTCGGTTGCACCGGATGGAATCTTGTGAAGAGTTGGGGTAGATTTTGGTTTTCCATGTTGCTATGGCCAACCCTAACACAACCAAGGAGAAAATTCCACTGAGCTACCCCCTCTCGACGCCGGTCATGGGGGTAGATGGCCAACTTTGACTTTTCTAGCGGGGTCAGGGTTTCACCGAAGCGGGGGCTCCGGAGCATCGGAATCTCACCTAAACCTAGGTGGTGCCATACCATATGTATGCAAGTGTGGTGGGAGGTGGAGAGGGCCAATATCCTACACCGAGGTGTGACCGGCTTCACCGGCATCGCTTACTCCCTAGTAAGGTTCTGGACTACGAGCTCGAGACTCCCCCCCCTTCGGTTGCACCGGAGGGAATCTTGTGAAGAGTTGGGGTAGATTTTGGTTTTCCATGTTCCTATGGCCTACCCTAACACAACCAAGGATAAAAGTCCACTAAGCTACCCCCTCTCAATGCCGCTCATGGGGGTAGACGACCAACTTTGACTTTTTCCAGCGGGGTAAGGGTTTCGCCGAAGCGGGGGCTCCGGAGCGTCGGAATCCCACCTAAACCTAGATGGTGCCATACCATATGTATGCAAGTGTGGTGGGAGGTGGAGAGGTCCAAGATCCTACTCCGAGGTGTGACCGGCTTCACTGGCATCGCTTTCTCCCTAGTAAGGTTCCGGACATAGAGCTCGAAACAAACCCCCTTCGGTTGCACCGGAGGGAATCTTGTGAAGAGTTGGGGTATATTTTGGTTTTCCATGTTGCTATGGCCAACCCTAACACAACCAAGGAGAAAATTCCACTGAGCTACCCCCTCTCGACGCCGTTCATGGGGGTAGATGGCCAATTTTGACTCCATGCATGTTTTCATAAACCAGAAAACATAGTTTAATAAATTGTTTGTGTTTTTAAATTGCATTTCATGCATAGCATATTTTTTTGTATTGCTATTATTCTTTGTATGTTTGATGTTGTATTTGTTTTATATTGATTGTTGTATTGTTTTTATTGTTGTTTAGATTTAACGGAGAGTATCGTTCTACGTTGAAAAGAGTTTGTGAGTAACGACAACTTTCAAAGGTAAGTGATGCTCCTGCATAATTTTTCCCATTATTTTGACTATATGCATCATTTTATCCAAGTAAAAAGCATGATAGGTGTTATTAGTATTGCTATCCTAATTGCTCCAAGTTTAGTTTGCTTCCCATGCAGCTACGAGTCATATGGGATCTGTCTTGATTGAGTACGTTGAGTAGACCTAACTGGTCGAACAAGTAGAAGTAGGGGATGTAGGTTGTATTGTTCGGTCATCGGTATAGGAAAGCTCCTCTGATTGAGTCTTGTGGTGAACGTGCACAGCCTCTCGAGAGTGTCAAAAACTAAGTACTTAGCCATGTCCCCGGTTACGGACAATTCTGAGCAGGTGGACAAGGACGTCAACGGAGGATCTCAACATTCCACTAGTAGAAAAATAGCCTTTTGTCCCGGTTGGTTTGGGCCATTGGTCCCGGTTCCCCAACCGGGACAATTCAATCGGGACGAATGCTCGTCCCGGTTGGGACACCAACCGGGACGAATGGGGGGGGCACGTGGCCCGGCCACAGGCAGCAGGGGCGGAGGCTTTCGTCCCGGTTCGTATTACGAACCGGGACTTATCCCGTCAGATTTTACTTTTTCCAAAAATTTCAGAAAATTGTTTAAATTTATAAAATAAATAATGCTTATTCTATAATTCATAAAAATATGAATAAAATACCAAAATGTTCAGAAAAATAAGACCTATTTGATTATGAAAAATGCATGCATGTTTAAAAAACTTAAATTAAATATTTCTTAGAACTACAAAAATGGCACTACTAGTTAAATAAGAGGAACCACTATTACACATCATCGCCACGAATATATATATTACACACATCTCATTCGTCGTCCTACATATATACATCTCTTTTACACTCTCCCTATTTAATTTCAACCTTACAGTAGTATTCTCCTTTCGGATCTAGGACCTCTGCAAGTAAGAATCCGGCAAATTCCTCTTGAATTGCTCGTATGCGATCGTGTGGTAGAAGGCCATCCCGCAACCGTTCGATCTAATTAAAAAAGGGTCAATATATATGAATGAAAGTAAACAGAATTGATGGCAATAAACTAAGATTATGAATATTGCATACGCACTTTAAGTTGTTCTAATTTTCTGCCCTTCTCACAGCACGTCTGACGAATGAACTCGCAGACGTAGTATCCACATAAATGATTCCCGCTTCCCTGGCTCAAGCACTTTACGGGAACAGAGTTCAATCAAAATAATGAGAATGGTAATGGTATTGAACTAGAATCAAAGAGATGCGCGCATCTAGATAGTAGTACTTACATTTATTGGTTTAAATGTAAGCTCCTTCGCCCATTCACCCCTAGCCCTGGCGGTGAATCGTTTCCAAGCCCTGCCCAGCAAAGAAAATGAATAAAGGAGTTATATATTAATTACTTGCTATCAGTAAATGAACGGAAAGTTGCCGATAATGCCATAATGATTGAAATTACCTCTGGAGGCATTCCTGCATGTCCGCCCACTTCTCAAGGGGTTTATGTAAGGAGTCCATGACTTGTACTACTCCTTTGTCAGGCATAATGATTAGCAGAATAAAGTGGAAGCTGCGCACGCATAAGTCATCAATTATACACTTAACATCGAGAAATTAAGCGAAATAAAATATGTAGAAGACAGTAACACTTACTTGAAGTTGTAAGGAAATAATATTTCTCTTTTGACTTCGTTGAACCGTAACGCATTTACCAAGTTATTCTCGGTTTGGTCGTAAAAATCAAGGAGACTTTTTTCATGAACGGTATTTGGATCAACGAACCCAATATCATAGATTTGTCCTCTTTTGCATTCGAGAATCTTCATTCTGCATAATTAATATAGTGATAAGTAAGATAATTATAAATGCAATGAACGAGGTGAGCTAGGTAGAGACTTAACTACAGAAATAATACTTACAGACAATAGGCGCTGATGATAGCTTTGTCAAGGGCTTCTTGTTGGTATAACTGAAATAATTCACAAAATTCAATCATTACGTGGTCATCTCCATGCCCGTAATGCTCGTTCTTATATCCCACGTAGATCCAATTTTCCCTTTCTTTGAGGCTGCCATGTACCAACTATGCAATCTTCGCATTTTTGTTGGTAGATCTTTGACATGAGATTTGACGAGAGGATGCCCGTGCCGGTATTGGTATTTTGGAACTATTTCTTCGTGGAATTGTAATTGGTCTAAGTACTGAGCAATAGACAAGCCGTGAGCAGCGGCTGCTTCTCCGTACATTGCAACAAACTCAGGATCGATGCCGACCGCAGGTTTGCTCGACCCCACCTTGGTATCGGAAAACACTTTGAGCGGGGGGCACGATTGTTTTTGCTGTTCTCCTAGCTGGGGAACTGTCTTCCGGCTTGCACTAATACTCTTCGACCGCTGTTTATTTGCCCGAACCGACTTGAGAATAGAGCGGTCATAGTCTGGTGTCAGCTTTGGCGGGGGTTGGGCTAGATTTTTCAGCATTTTCACGACAGCGGCATGTTCTTCTGGGGTGTCGGGGGACTTTGTTGCTTTCGCCTTCTTTGCCTTCAAGTTAGCAAACCACTTATCCGTTTCCCCTTTTGCGATCGCCTTATTTTCCTCCACCGTATAGTCATAAGGTCTCTTGGCAAGATTCTTATGAGGTACTTTTGGGAGGGGTGACCTTGAACGTTTCGGTGATCGGTTTTTATCAAACCCCAGAGTACCCACACGTGGCGCCGGAGAAGACTTACGCGGCGGCGGAGACGACTGACGCGGCGGCGAAGACGGCTGCTCTGGAGACTGGTGAGGCGGCGGAGACGGCGCCTGAGGCGGCGGCGGTGGAGAGTGGTGAGGCGGCGGAGACGGCGCCTGAGGCGGCGGCGGTGGAGAGTGGTGAGGCGGCGGAGACGGCGCCTGAGGCGGTGGAGAGTGGTGAGGCGGCGGCGGTGGAGAGTGGTGAGGCGGCGGAGGCGGTGGAGAGTGGTGAGGCGGCGGAGGCGGTGGAGAGTGGTGAGGCTGGCGGAGGCAGCCAGTTTGGAAGCACGATGAATTCCTTTGGCCATAGAATAGTCCCTTTCTTGGCTTCTCCAAGTTCAACCACCTCCCCATCTTCACCTGCAGGGTGTTCCAGCTTCAGCTCCTCAAATCCTTTACTAACTTCATCGACCCCGACAATAGCGTAGCCATGAGGAACCGGGGAGCAATGGAAAGTTGGTGTAGGTCCAATTGGTACGGCATAGCCGACCGCCACCTTCATGGTTATGTTGAACACTTTCACATGTAGCTCACAAGGTGTGCTCTCCGTGATATCATCCACTGGGTAGCGACGAAGAGCATCCGTCGTCAGTGCATCATCATCACGTGCCGGGACCATGCTCGAAGCCACGCTGCTTTTCCGATATGATGGGTCGGTAGCATCGACTGCAGCTTCTACAACGTGCTGCTGAGATAGGCCGGCAGTGCCTTGCTGGCTAAGTTCGTTAATTTGATCCTGCTGCCGCTTCATTTGATCCTGCTGCCGCTTAATTGTTTCTTCTATATTACGCAGCCGGTCTGCAGCAGCGATTGCTTCCCTTGCCTCCCTTTCCTTTCTCCTCTGATGACTTTTATCGGGAAATATTTTCCTTTCCACGGGAAACCCATGTTTCCACGGCTTGGAGCCTTTGGTGCCTCGTGTTCGTCCCTCATGTTCTTTATTCCCAATGGCGCGTGAAAGCTCGTCATCCTCTCTATCGGGACGGAACCGTCCCTCTTCAACATCCTTGTATGCTTTCCTAATTTCTTCGATGGGTAGTAGGGGATTATCCTTGTGTCTTCTGGTATATATGCACTTTCCTTCTGCGTCCAATGTGCCCCCATGCCCGTAAAACCAATTTCTTGTCCGTTCGGTCCATCCTTCTTTTATAGGCTCTGGAACGATCCCTTTAGCCAGCAGGTCGGCCTCAAGTTTGTCCCACTTAGGCATGGAACAGGCGTAGCCAGCAGCCCCCATAGTATGGTGGTACTTCTTTTTAGCAGCATTTGCCTTGTTTACTGCAGACTTTAACTGAGCTTCCTCTGATTTCTTGTAATTCACAAAATCTTCCCAGTAGTCTCTTATCTTCTCATACCCGTGATCGAAATCCGGAGTTTTATCTTTCAAGATGAAGTCGGTGTACAATCTGTTCTTAAATTTGTTGAATAGCTCGGCCATCTTCTTAAGAGCCCACGCCTTGACTTTATCTACTAGAGCTTTTTTTCGGGCATCCATCTCCTCCTCATCTGGCTCCCCCTCCTCTGGATCCACCTCTGGCAACGGCAATGTGAAATTAACCATGACCTTTTGAAAAAGGCGTCTTTTGCCTTCGGGGCCGATATAGCTAACTTTAGGATCCCTTGGCTTATTCCATTCTCGGATGGTGATCGGGACGTAGTCCCTAACAATAACACCGCATTGCTTCACAAATTTTTGTCTAACATCAATTGGAGCAATGGGTTCGCCGTCTGCACCGACTTCTTCGATCCTGTAGCGGACATTGTCCTGCAACTTTTTGGTTGGGCCTCGTTTCGTCCTCACAGAGGATTTGCTCGATCCGGATGGCTAAAAGAAGAAAGACTGTTAATATGTGTATATGGACAACAGAGGCTAAATTAATTAATATAAATATATATATGCACCTCGTCGGAGTTTGTAATAATCAATGTTGCACCGGAGCCGCCGGCTTCTGCCTTGTCGGCTTCTCCCTCATCGGAGATGCCGAGTTCGGCCTCTTTCCAGGCGTTGAGAGACTCATCCCCCTCACCGGAGTCGTTCAGAAAGTGACTTGTTTCATCATCGCCGCAGATTATATCCTCGAGGATATTTTCCTCAATTTCATCTCTGCCGTGTGGTTCCATAGTTTCTGCAAAATACGAAAGTTATTTTCGGAGCCGTCTCTGCCGTGTCGTTCAGAAAACTTGTAGGGATAGAATGGTACTACAAGGAAAGGCGCGCGTTGCTGCGCCTGTTGTTTCTAAGCGTCGTCATGGTGATACATTTTTATGAACATGTGTGATTTATGCTCATCGTCGGCACTTAGGTGACTAAATCGTCGATGACCTAGCTCATCGATTTCATCCCCCGCAACACGGTAAAAATGTCGCGGTAAATCACTCCTCACAAAAATGAAACACTTAGCACATTCGTGGTTTGTCGAGTTTTGACTTCAATTTACATCACTAAATAAAAATCAACATCGCTACATCACTGAAATTTGCACTAGCTAAATATTACATATGCGAGGATGATCCACTAAATAAAAATCATCACAGATCAATTTTGCAATTATCATCGGATACTTTATATACACTAACCGCTGTCACATATCACAGATCAATTGCAAATAATAATGTAGACTGTCACATATGCTATTGAAAATAACCATACACTAACCGCTGTCACATATCACAAATCAATTGCAAATTTTTCTAATAACATTTCTAACACTAAATTTCCTAACACTAAATTCCTAACACTAAATTTCTAACACTAAATTACCTACCACTAAATTTCCTACACTACAAAAACAACACAAAAATGTACCTAAACTACACACCTAATTTATACTACTAACTAATTTAAATTACTAACTAATTTAAACTACTAACTAATTTAAATTACTAACTAAAACTAACTAACTATGGAGTAACAAATAGTTCTTAACAATAATATTGCAACTAATTATGGAGTATTAATTTTGATTTCTAACTTTGCTAACACAATCATCAAATAACATTGCTTTGCTAAATTACTATTTGAATTTTTCTAAAACTAACTAACAACTATTTCAATTTTTTTTAAAATAACTTTGCTAAATTTGCTACATTTTCAAATTTTCTAAAATAACAACCTAAATTTTCTAAAACTAACTAACTAAATCTAAAACTAACTAACTAAAATTACTAATGCACTAACTAACAAAATTACTAACTAACTAAAAATGAACTAACTAACTAAATTAAAAAACTAAGTAAATTAAAAAAAACTAACTAACAGAGGGAGGCCGTGCTCACCGGAGGCGGCTCGTCCGCTGCGGCCGGAGGAGGAGGGCTCGGTGGAGGACGCTGCGGCCGGAGGAGGAGGGCTCGGTGAGGAGGCTCGGCGGAGGACGCTCGATGGAGGAGGCTGGAGGAGGGGCCAAGGAGCGGCCGGCCGGGGTTCGAGCGGAAGGCCGGGGGAGGGCGGCGCAGCTGGCGGGTGGTGCAGGGGGAGGATGGACGGCGCGGGCGCGGTGGAGGCCGGAGGGGAACGGCGCGCGGGCGCGTGGAGGAGCGCAGAGAGGGCGGCACCGGAGGAGCGGACGGTGAGCGGCGGCGCGGCGGACGGAAAAATCCGGCAGCCTGACGGCAGGAGATTGAATTTCCGCGCGCTGGTCCTTAGCGAAAATGAGGAATTGGGGGAAGAAGAAGAGGCAGGCAGAGGCCTTTCGTCCCGGTTGGTGGCACCAACCGGGACCAAAGACTCATTCGTCCCGGTTCGTGGCATGAACCGGGACCAATGCCCTGAAATTTAATGCCCTGGCGCGAACCGGGACCTTTCGTCCCGGTTCTTCTTATAAACCGGGACCAATGAGTCCTTTTTCAATTTTTTTTCAAACTTTTCAGTTCTGAATGTTGTTCCCGCCTTTTTTATTCTTATTAAGGTGTTTGACTATGAATTTCAAATGGTTTTGAATTTGAAAAGACTTTCAACATGAAAAGTGTTTAAATTTGAATAAATAATTCAAAACCATTTTCTGTTTTATATAATAGTTATTCTATCTATACAAACTATTAACCATTTTGTCATTTTTTTTAAGATTAGAGGTGAATTCATTTAAGTAAATTTTTTGGAATGTGAACTTAATTAATTCATTAAACTGATAAATTCAATATATTTTCATATGTTTGTCAGAAAAATGAAATTAAAATATCAAATTGTTGATAAAAATGTAATCTATCTATTTATGACCAATTCATTTTTTGAGATTATAGGTGAATTCATTTAATTACAAAATTTGGAATTTGAACTCCATTAAGTCATTAATTAATTTTATAAATTCAATATATTTTCATATGTTTATCAGAAAAATGAAATTAAAATATCAAATTGTTGATAAAAATGTAATCTATCTATTTATTTAATTTATATCTATTGAATTAATTTATATATATTGAATTAATTCATATCTATTGATTTAATTCATATCTCACTAAACAGTACATAATGGCAACAGTGGATCCTTCAGGTAATCGACCGGATACGATACAGAATGACAACAGTGGATCACATAAAAGAGAACTGTAATGGTGATTACATACTCTGAAACTAACTTCGTCGGTGTATTTGATACGGTACAGAATGACAACAGTGGATCAGTTGTCCTAACAATCTTAGTCATACTCCTGCCTAGGCCTATAATACTCGTACTCGTAGTCGCCGTCATCATCGTCGTCGCTGTCATCGTACTCATACGGCGCTCGTGGCTCCAACCTCGACGGGTGAGCACCCCCGGACTGCATGTTAGGGTAGCGTAGGCGGGGGTTATCGCCAGCCATGATGTAGTTCATAACGCCCTGGAGAGTCCGGCCAGCCCACCACAGCTGACGGCCGGCCTCGTTGAAGTCTGAAGGAGGAGGGCCATCCCCCTCGTACCTGGCGAGCGCCCTCTCACGCCGATTGATGAAGAAGGCTTCCCAAGTCGGGCGGTAGTCGGGATGCCAGCACGGATCCATCCGCTGCTCCGGTGTGAGCTCGAGGTAGTAGTGGTTCGTGATGGCCGCCCGGCGCGCCACACCTTGAGGGAGAGGAGGGACCGGCACGCCTCCGGTGCTCAGCCTCCAGCCGGCGGGGACGCGGTAGCCGGGCGGGCAGGGGTAGTTCGAGGCGGAAAGCTCCTCCGCCTGACGGTAGGTTAGTACGGTGGAAGCCATGGAAGAGTGATGAGGTTGCAGATATGAGTTTAGATGTGATATATATAGTGAGAAATTGCGGGAAGACGAAGGCGGAAAGCGGTGGAAGAAGCACACGGATCGTGTGTTTCCTTCGAGCGCTTGTGAGCCGTTGGATCAGAGTTGTGTTTCTTTCGAGTGCTTGTGAGCTGTTGGATCGTGTGCACACGGATCGTGTGTTTCTTTCAAGCGCTTGTGAGCTGTTGGATCAGGGGTGTGTTTCTTTAGAGCGCTTGTGAGCCGTTGGATCAGAAGCACACGGATCGTGTGTTTCTTTCAAGCGCTTGTGAGCTGTTGGATCAGGGCCTTTGGTCCCGGTTCGTGTTACCAACCGGGACTAAAGAAGCACACGGATCGTGTGTTTCTTTCAAGCGCTTGTGAGCCGTTGGATCAAGGGTGTGTTTCTTTAGAGCGCTTGTGAGCCGTTGGATCAGAAGCACACGGATCGTGTGTTTCCTTCGAGCGCTTGTGAGCTGTTGGATCAGGGCCTTTGGTCCCGGTTCATGTTACCAACCGGGATTAAAGAAGCACACGGATCGTGTGTTTCTTTCAAGCGCTTGTGAGCCGTTGGATCAGGGGTGTGTTTCTTTAGAGCGCTTGTGAGCCGTTGGATCAGAAGCACACGCCTATAAATAGCGACGTCCCTGCAGCGAAACGGCACACAACGAGCGTCTACCTTTGCCACCGAACCCAATGGTTGGATTTAGCCTACCCGCTGGCATGTTCCCTAACACAAGCCCTCGGGTAGGTTGAATCCAACCACTGGATTAGGGTGACACAATGATGAATTGCCGAGGAGGTGGGAGTGGTGGTGGTGGAAGTGGTAGCCATGCCCCTCGGTCGGATCCAAGCAGCTGCAAGGCTCTCTCATGATCTACAACATTCCCAACACTTTTTGGGACGGTCGTTAGATCATGAGAGATGTCTTGCGGCTGCTTGGATCGAAGGTCGATTTGCTGCTCACGACGACGCGAGACGGATGCGCAAGCTTCCGGATGGGAAAAACCAGTGTTGGATCAGCCACATGACCCTATATGCAAATCATTCGGATTCCCGTCATACAGCCCAACGGTGCATTTGATATGCAGGCACTCACGAGCCACCGTTGGGCTGTATGACGGGGAAACCGTGTGGATTTGATAAAAGGTTTAATACATTAATTATTAAAGGGCTTGTGAGCCGTTGGATCAGAGTGTGTTTCTTTCGAGTCCTTGTGAAGCTGTTGGATCTCAAGCAGAAGATAAGGCACACATATCAACGCTCCTTTTTTTCCCGGTTCCAGCTACCAACCGGGACTAAAGATGAAGATTTCCCCTGATCTTTTAGCTATAAATACCAACCGGGACTAAAGACCGAATACAAATTACATAAAAGGTTTAATGCATTTGGGAACACTCGATCATACAGCCCAACGGTGCATTTGATATGCAGGCACTCACGAGCCACCGTTGGGCTGTATGACGGGGAAACCGTGTGCATTTGATAAAAGGTTCAATACATTAATTATTACACATCACCAACAACATCCCTATCTAGTGTTCACTTGTTTCTTCGTGTGTGTCCCTTTCTTCTGATTACGCCGTAGCCATGGACAATCTTCATCAGGCAAGAGAACTGCAATGGCGATCACAGACTCTGAAACCAACTTCGACCGGTTCCTGAGCCGCGGGGTGCTGAGCCGCCGGCACTGCGCATCCAAAGAGAAGGAACCCTCACAGGGTCATAGCTCACGTGAGAAGGAACCCTCTGAAGAAACGACCACCTACTATCATACTGCCTATCCAATAGATACATGTAGCGACGGACATGCTCATCCTCCTCCCTGATACGGCGACGTACCTCCTCCTCGGGGGCCGGCTCCCTCTGCACCGAGCGTGGCCCACGCGACGGCCACCACAGAAGATGCGGGTCGACGATGTCACCCGTATTCCTCACCAAGCTGCGTGTCCCGGAAGGTAGCACCTCCCAGTGCCAGCCCGGTGGAGCCCAGTCCCGCACATCGCCCCTCTGGTCCAACATGGACATCGTCCCCGAGAACACCTTAGTCAAAAACACCTAAGTCAAAATTTTGTTACAATGGAAGAGTGATGAGGTTGCAGATGTGAGTTTAGATGTGATATGGCAATGGCGGCCAAGCCTACATATATATAGTGAGAAATTGCGTGAAGACGAAGGCGGGAAGCGGTGGAAGAAGCACACGGATCGTGTGTTTCCTTCGAGCGCTTGTGAGCCGTTGGATCAGAGTTGTGTTTCTTTCGAGTGCTTGTGAGCTGTTGGATCGTGTGCACACGGATCGTGTGTTTCTTTCAAGCACTTGTGAGCTGTTGGATCAGGGCCTTTAGTACCGGTTCGTGTTACCAACCGGGACCAAAGGGTCTTTCGTCCCGGTTGGAGGCACCAACCGGGACTATAGGCCTACCCTTTCGTCCCGGTTCGTGTTACCAACCGGGACTAAAGAAGCACACGGATCGTGTGTTTCTTTCAAGCGCTTGTGAGCCGTTGGATCAGGGGTGTGTTTCTTTAGAGCGCTTGTGAGCTGTTGGATCTGCACTCCCACCTCATCCACAGGTACACCTTCTAATCGCCTATAAATAGCGACGTCCCTGCAGCGAAACGGCACACAACAAGCGTCTACCTTTGCCACCGAACCCAATGGTTGGATTTAGCCTACCCGCTGGCATGTTCCCTAGCATTATTGTGTTTGTCCTTGTTCGTCGGCCAGCCATTGGAGCCACCTCCTGTAGGTCGGTGAATAAGGACAACACAACGACGCTGTTGGAAACATAAGCCCTCGGGTAGGTTGAATCCAACCACTGGATTAGGGTGACACAATGATGAATTGCCGAGGAGGTGGGAGTGGTGGTGGTAGAAATCATTCAGTTCATCGACCGAATACAAATCAAACGGTTTCACCTGCATACGCCCTACGGTGCATTTGATATGCGGGCACTCTCTAGCCACAGTAGGGTTGTATGCAGGTGATACCGTGTGTTTTGTTCTATCTAGAAATCCTTCAGTTCATCGACCGAATACGGTTTGTATGCAGGTGATACCGTGTGTTTTGTACACGAACTTCTCACCAGTTTTTGTCAACACTCATACATAAAAAGGTTTTGAGAACACTCATACATAAATTGTTTTATATACTATTACACTCATACTTAGATCATGATCGCTTCTTCGGCCGTAACCATGGAGTTTCTTCATTATGTAACGGGATGCTTGGGTCAGTTTTCACTGTGAATGGCGGAATTTCATCAAACTTATTATAGTCTGCTGACATGTCTGTCTTGTCCTCGACTCCCACGATGTTTCTTTTTCCTGAAAGAACTATGTGACGCTTTGGATCATCGTGTGCTGTATTTCTTTCCTTATCTTTTCTTTTTTTCGGTCTGGAGCTCATGTCCTTCACATAGAAAACCTGAGCCACATCATTGGCTAGGACGAATGGTTCGTCTCTATACGCAAGATTCTTGAGATCCACTGTTGTCATTCCGTACAGCTGGTCTACCTTTACCCCTTCTCCATTCATGTTGACCCAACTGCACCGAAACAAAGGGACCTTAAAAGTAGGCCCATAGTCAAGTTCCCATATCTCCTCTATGTAACCATAGTATGTGTCCTTTTGTCCATTCTCGTCTGTTGCATCAAAGCGAACACCACTATTTTGGTTGGTACTCTTTTTATCTTGGGCGATCGTGTAAAATGTATTCCCATTTATCTTGTATCCTTGGAAAGTCAATACAGTCAAAGATGGTGACGCGGCCAATAAGTAGAGTTGATCTCCAACATCGGTGTCATTCATAAGATGTAATCGCAACCAATTGCCGAAAGTCTCCATGTGTTTTTGTTTAATCCAGGAGTCAGGCTTCCCTGGGTTTTTCGAGCGTACACTATTCTTGTGTACCTCGATATACGGAGCCACGAAGGTGGAACTTTGTATAACTGTGTAGTGTGCTTGAGTGAAAGAATGCCCGTCCCTACATATCATTGCTTTCTTTCCTAGCGTGCCTTTTCCACTAAGTCTCCCCTCATGCCGCGATTCAGGAAGACCAATCGACTTAATGTCAGGAATAAAGTCAACACAAAACTCAATGACCTCCTCTGTTCCATAGCCTTTGGAGATGCTTCCTTCTGGCCTAGCACGGTTATGAACATATTTTTTCAAGACTCCCATGAACCTCTCGAAAGGGAACATATTGTGTAGAAATACAGGACCGAGAATTGCAATCTCGTCGACTAGGTGAACCAGGAGATGCGTCATAATATTGAAAAATGATGGGGGGAACACCAACTCAAAACTAACAAGACATTGGGCCACATCCTTCTGTAACCTTGTCAGACTTTCTGGATCGATTACCTTCTGAGATATTGCATTGAGAAATGCACATAACTTCACAATGGGTACTCGAACATTTTCCGATAGAAGCCCCCTCAATGCAATCGAAAGCAACTGCGTCATAATCACGTGGCAATCATGAGACTTCAGGTTTTGGAATTTTTTATCTGCCATATTTATTATTCACTTTATATTTGACGAGAAGCCAGCCGGGACCTTGATACTGCTCAGGCACTCAAAAAATATTTCCTTCTCTGCTTTCGTAAGAGCGTAGCTACTTAAGTAATGACGCCCTTTATCTGTATGCTTGTTGTTTGGGTCTTTCATACGCTGTTGGTCCTCCCTTGCTTCCGGTGTATCTTTTGTCTTCCCATACACGCCGAGAAAGCCTAGCAGGTTTACGCAAATATTCTTTGTCACGTGCATCACGTCGATTGAAGACCGGACCTCTAGGACTTTCCAATAGGGTAGCTCCCAAAATATAGATTTCTTCTTCCACATGGGCGCGTGTCCGGTAGCGACGTCTTTCGGAACAGAATGACCGCCAGGACCCTTTCCAAAGATTACTTCTATGTCCTTGACCATACCAAATATAACATCACCATCAGGGAGCTTAGGCTTCTTCCGGTGATCTGCCTCACCATTGAAATGCTTGCCTTTCTTTCTTACGGGGTGACTGCCTGGAAGAAATTGACGACACCCCAGGTACACGACCTTCTTACATTTTTCCAAATATGTACCTTTAGTCTTATCTAAACAGTGCGTGCATGCGTTGTATCCCTTGTTTGACTGTCCTGAAATGTTACTAAGAGCAGGCCAATCATTGATGGTTACGAACAGCAACGCTCGTAGGTCAAATTCCATCTGTTTGTGCTCATCCCACACACGTACACCTGGTATGGCCCACAACTGCAAAAGTTCATCAACTAATGGCCTTAGGTACACATCAATGTCGTTGCCGGGTTGCTTCGGGCCTTGGATGAGAACTGGCATCATAATGAACTTCCGCTTCATGCACAACCAAGGAGGAAGGTTGTAGATACATAGAGTCACGGGCCAGGTGCTGTGACTGCAGCTCTGCTCCCCAAAAGGATTCATGCCGTCTGTACTTAGACCAAACCATAAGTTCCTTGCTTCACCTGCAAAGTCCGGGAACTCTCTCTCGATTTTTCTCCATTGAGACCCATCGGCGGGGTGTCTCAACTTCCCGTCTTTCTTACGCTCTTCTTTGTGCCATCGCAACAACATGGCATGCTCTTTGTTTCTAAACAGACGTTTCAACCGTGGTATTATAGGAGCATACCACATAACCTTAGCAGGAATCCTCTTCCCGACGGGCTCGTCATCGCCCTCAACATCACCAGGATCATCTTGTCTGATCTTGTATCGCAGTGCATTGCATACCGGATATGCATCCAAATTCTCATACTCCTCACCGCGGTAAAGGATGCAGTCATTGATGCATGCATGTATCTTCTGCACATCTAATCCTAGAGGGCAGATAGCCTTCTTTGCTTCGTACGTAGTCTCGGGCAGTTCGTTATCCTTTGGAAGCTTCGGCTTCATTATTTTCAGTAACTTTTCAAATCCCTTGTCAGATAAACCAGTCTCTGCCTTCCATTTCAGCAATTCCAGTGTGGTACCGAGCTTTGTGCTGCCATCTTCGCAATTTGGGTACAACAACTTTTTGTGATCTTCTAGCATGGCCTCCAACTTCAGCTTCTCCTTTTCTGTATCGCATTCTCGTTGTACATCGGAAATGACCCGACCAAGACCATCAGCATGCTCATCTGGCGTCCGTTGTTCTTCACCACCTTCTTCTTCATTGTCTTCCATCGCAGTATCACCGTATTCTTCAGAGAACATACGATAGTTCTCATCATCATTTTCTTCTTCATCGTCTTCCATCATAACCCCTCTTTCTCCGTACTTGGTCCAACAATTATAGCTGGGCATGAAACCTCTCCGAAGCAGGTGGCCTTGAATGGTTCTCGACGAAGAGTGCTCCTTAACGTTCCGACAGTCCACACATGGACAAGGTATAAAACCATCATATTTGTTTGCCTCAGCCACATGGATAAATTTATGCAGGCCTGTAATAAAATCAGAACTGCGTCGGTCGCCGTACATCCATCGCTGCCGTTCATCCATCTGCATATCATATAATTAAGTTTATCAAATACAATTAGAATAACATATTGAATACTGAAATGACCACCGTACATCGACACATGCAATATTTCTGTATCAATTATAGATGAGAAAGATAAAGTTGCTAACCTCGGTCGAGGATATCATTTTGTGTGAACTTAAGTGTGGCTCGGGCATTTCATCGAACACATCTTGTACGTGGCAAAGGAAAAAAAATCTAGCACCCACTTCCCACCAATCCGAGCAAAAAAATAACACAGTAGAGAAGAAGACGGGGGTTACGTACGTATATAGGCAGGGGAGGGGCATTCGTCCCGGTTCGTGGCACGAACCGGGACCAAAGCTCGGGCATTCGTCCCGGTTCGTGGCACGAACCGGGACCAAAGCCTCGCGACAGCTTTGGTCCCGGTTCGTAGCACGAACCGGGACGAATAACCCCAACTGAACCGGGACCAATGCCTCACGGGGGCCTGGCAGCTCGAACCGGGACCAATGCTTGGCATTGGTCAAGCATTGGTCCCGGTTTATCAGTCAACCGGGATGAATGCAAATTCAGCTCTGTCCGAAAGGGTGTTTTTCTACTAGTGATATTATGAAGAAGTTTAAGTTCACGGATGACAGTGTTAAGTTTTTCCTCAGCACTAATGTCACTCCACTCTGCCGCATACTTAATGGTTTTAGATAATTGATCGACATCACTCATTTCACACTGAAAAAGTGGGAATTATTAAAATATTGGATACTATACTAAAAAATTAGCACTATGGCATCACTTATGTATATTGACTTACATCCATTTGTGACAATCTCCATCTTCTTTAGATCGAGATGTTTCACCTTCTTTGTTTTTCGACATATTTATCACCGTAATACCCTCAGAAACCTTCTCACCTGCAAAAGGAAGGAATTTGCTAGCGTTAGAATTTCTGTTCATTCTCCTATAGTGTTGGATTTTGGTTTAGTCACCTTCAATTTGTCCCATGTTCCGTGGTTTCTCCTCAGCAACTTTAGATCCGCGTCTATTATAATCGATGTCGGTGAAAACCTCTGGGCATGTTCCGACCCACCGCCATGTCAAGAAATATGGCCTGTATGGAAATATGTTTCAGAAGAGAAATACTCCTCCGTCCAAAATAAGTGTCTCAAGTTTGCTCAAAAGTGGATATAACTAGACATGTTTCATATATAGATACATCCACTTTTTGTCAAATTTGAGACACTTATTTTTGGACGGAGGGAGTATGTTTCAAAATATGCTTCAAGAAATATGGGCATATTCTGGTCCTCTTTATTTACCACTAGCATAAGAATATTTCAATAAGGAGAATGGAGTATGCCTTTGGTAAGGTTATTGATGGCCTGAATCAAATACCTACACAGTCACACCAATTGTACTTGTTCATCTCATCAAGACTAGAAACATATTTCAGGAATCTTGCATCCACATTCTATAAACACAACACAATGGACACATAGGTCGAGCAGGTGAGTTCCTTTTCTGCCTCTTTGACACGATTTTGGAAGCTTTTGGCATATGGACCTCTGCTTCTTCCATCAGCAGTACGATTGGAGATACGGGTTTTCTGGCGGAAGGGTTCCTAGTATTTTTTCCACTCAGAAGTTTGCCGATGCCAATTAGTACTTCTTCCCCATCATACTTCAAGCCCGTCGCCATTTCTATCACATTTGCCAACTTAATCTTTACTTCTCTATTCTCCCCTAACTCCTGTTCTCCTGAATAAAAACTAACTGTGTCAGTAGGACACTGCTAGCAACTAGACATTAAGGGCAGGTCCAATGAACATTTTGTCCCGGACGCATTTAAATTAACACATTTTGTACCAAACTTTTATGCTTCTCTACATCTTAGTTCAGAATGTTACAATATTATAATTATATATTTTTTTGTTTATTTACATAATTTAACCAGATACGGGAAATATTTCTATATTATTTGATGTGTTTCATTGTACAAAAATCATTAAATATATTAAACTTATTTTGTTACAAAAGTATTTTCCAAACTATTTTTTCTAGAAACATAATCTATATAATTTATACGTAGTAGTTTATAGTGACGATTTTAATGTGTATGTTTGTACAAATATCTCTATAGCGGTTCGAGTGTCTGATTTTAAATAGTACGTTGTAATAAATATCTCAATAGGGGTGCCAGATACAAATTCGGGGGGGGGGGGGGGGGTCTGATGGGGGGATACTTATAGGTAGGTCCATGGACCCGGAAAGTAGACCCGCCAAGACAAGAAGGCCAAAGCCGAGTCACGTGTCAAGTTGCATGGGCTGGGCTGGAGACAAGCCGACCAAGGCCCATGATGAAGAAGGGACTCATCAGCAAGGAGTCCAAGTACAACCCGGAGCCCTAACTTGGAAGGCCAAGACGTAGAGTAGGACTCCGTGTTCTAGTGTGACTCGGTGTAACCTGTAAGTCCAGGGGCCCGACAGTCTTTATAGCGGGGTCCTGAACCTTAGATCGCCAAGCAAGTTCTAAGCAATTCCAGTAGAGAGAAACATCAAGTCGCCGGATCCCCAGAGAGGAGCCGGAACCCTGTAATCGATATCAGATCCAGAGCAATAAAGAGAAGCAGGAAGTAGGTCTTTACCTCTAACCAAGAGGGGCCGAACCTAGGTAAATCTGTGTCCCTAGGCGAGATTAATCTCTCCTACGTACTTCAAGCATCGATGGCCCCCGAACTCACCTTCCTGGAGGAAGGACTTGCCGTGACAACCCCACGACAGTTGGCGCCCACCGTGGGGCCGGAGAGCGCGTGGAGTCGAGATCGGGAGCCGCTCGCCGGGCCATGGAGAAACTCGCCATCGGGCGAGTCTACACTGATGAGCATGGAGAAACAGAAATCGACGACTCTGGTTGGACTTCAGATATGCATGAAGTCGACGAGGGTTATCAGCTTGTCTTTGGAGGAATCAACGTGTTCGTCGGCATGGTTTGCGCGTCGGGTCTTCGCGCGAACTCGGCGGAATCTGTATCAGAGCCAACAGCTGTTGTCGAGTCCGACGGTGAAGAGTCGGTCGGCACATCAGAACTCGGCATCGTCGCCGAGTCAGAGGAGCATCTTGCTGTCAACCATGAAGAGGAGTCGCTGGCGGAGCCATATGGAGCCAGGTTACGATGCCGATTCAGAGTCTATCTTGTCCTTGTTTGAGGATCGGCTTGGGTATGGAATTGAGGAAGAGGACTACGAGGAGTCGCCAGTTCGCGCTCGCGTCGTCGGAGTCTACATGTCTGGAAACGGTGGAAATCAGTTTGATCCAACTNACTTGTGGGACATGCCCAATACATTTTCAGTGCATAATATGACCATCTCATCATGATTGTGCATTGAACCTTGTATTCGTGTTATTTATTTTCGTTTCCTGTATTGTTTGTGTTTCGGTAGATTCGGGAGTCGAGGTTCCACCACAATACCTTGACAACCAGTGCGACCAGCTCTATCAGCAAGGCAAGAGCTAACCTAACCTTCTTGGCATATCTCATCTTACCAAAGTATTTTATCCACCATAATATTGCATTCGATTCTAGAAACAAATTTTGTTCACTGGATAGAGTTTCCTATCACTTGCATGCTCCATGAACCATTATCTGTTTCCCCTCCTATTAACCATAGGTTGATGTGTTGGCTGGAGATAAATCATATCTGATGTATGTTATGCTTAGATATGCTTAGCCATGCTTAGTCGAATGCTTAAGTTGTCCGTTGATTATTTTCCATAATTATGAAGTTGATGGAATGTTCGGACAATAGTGGAACTTGTGATAATTAAATACTTGCTTAAAGGCATGGATGAGTTGCCAACAAGGTTGTTGGTGTTTTTCCTCATTCTTGCCGCCTAGGCTGAGAGTTCTTTACCTCTTGAACCAAGACGAGCGTGCTACCATTGGTGGGACATATGGACTCCTTACTAACCGAATAATTTGTGCGGGCGTATCCAAGGGTCCTCTAGTTTGCTCTTTCCATTTGCATGTGAGTTGATGTTGATGTTGAAGATGATGATGATGATGGTGGAGATAGGAAGTGGCGATGGGGCAGGGTGTTGAAATAGGCGCTGAACTTGTCCTGTCGTCATGATGACCTTTGGATAGTCCCATGCTTTGTAAAGGTTTAACCGCGCCCGCCCTGCCGGCTTTCCCAGGAAGAGAGCTAATTGTACAGGCAAGGGGTCGGACGGTACCAGTGGCTAAAAACAGTACACCCTTGCAGGGTTTAATCTTTTCGAAAAGCCGTGTCCACGGTTAAGGACAACTTGGGAATAGACGATAAGATCATAGATAACTTGAACTTAATTAAAATCTGGCAGCTAGAGGTTGCAGGTCAACTTGTGATAAAAGGTTCATTTCCTCGAGGGAGATTCGAGGGAGTGCCTTGGTAGAGATAAGTGGTGATTCTGAATACTGTAGGCTCCATGTGAACCGAAGAAGAAAAGTTACTATCTTATCCCCTTATGAAAACCTTCTGAGTAGTCGACGTCCTGAGTCTTAGTCTTCGGAAGGATAAAACTAGCTTTATGCAAAACAACTACTACATAGCTTTGAAGCCAAACAGCATCAGGCCTATATCGCCCTACTAATTCTTGCGAGTACGTCGTACTCAGCCTTGCTTTGTTGATTATTACTTGTTTCAGAGGAGGACAGCACCGAACTGGAAGGTGGGTTCTACGTTGACTTCGACGAGTAGTCTGGAGTTCCCAAGTGGCAGCTTGGGACTTCACGGAACAGCTGACCGGGATACGTTATTGTAGGCCTCTTAGGCCATAATTTGGATCTTGTTATTTAGACAACCTATTTTGCTTCCACTTGTTGTAATGATGGGTCAGTGACCTCTGATGTGTCATTTGCTATCTTTCTCAATTATATGAGTTGAACTATGATATCTTTGTGTCATAGAGTCTGTGATGTGCCAGTTGTTCCGCAGTCTTGGTCTCTTTATTATACATGATAGCTATGTCTGAGCTTATGGCATGATCGAGGTGTTGCGTTGCCGATGATCCATTCCGAGCACGCCTGCCAATGAGTTTTGGCCTAGGAATTGGTAACCTCAGTAACCTTCGATTGTGTAGCATGACCGGTTGCACAAAGCTTCATTGTATAATTTCGGGTCGGGGCTTTACACCCTAGCCGCCGGCTCCCCCTCCTCCCCCCCTTGCCCTAGCCGCCGGCTCCCTCTCCTCCCCCCTTCCCACACACACACACACATGGACCCAAGCCCCATGTGGCTTGGGTTGAGGGGTGGGGGAGTGTTTCCCCCTTTGACCCACTTGGTAGCCTCCTTTGATGGGCGCCAGCCTTTGATCATTATTTTAGCCTTCCTGATATTCTTCCTTTCTTCGGATTTATCTGATTAATTCCTAAACTGGTATTTTCACTTCACAAAAAAATTATGAAATTAATTCATCATCATAAAAACCTATTTACATGATCGGGACATCTAATGTCCGTATATAAATATCTGAATAAATATCACCTCTATATAAACCTCGGAAAAAATTCCGATAGTAATAGAAACTCTTCTATAACCCGGGACATCCAATGTCCGCTCATTTAATCTCTCTGATATTGATGGGGGGATACTTTATAGGTAGGCCCATGGACCCGGAAAGTAGACCCGCCAAGACCAAGAAGGCCAAAGCCGAGTCACGTATCAAGTCACATGGGCTGGGCTGGAGACAAGCCGACCGAGGCCCATGATGGAGAAAGGACTCGTCCAGAAGGAGTCCAAGTACAACCCGGAGCCTTAACTTGGAAGACCAAGACATAGAGTAGGATTCCGTGTTCTAGTGTGACTCGGTGTAACCTGTAAGTCCAGGGACCCGGTAGCCTTTATAAGCGGGGTCCTGGACCTTAGATCGACAAGTTCTAAGCAATCTAGAGAGAGAGAGAGAGAAACACCAAGTCGCCGGATCCCCAGAGAGGAGCCGGAACCCTGTAATCGATATCATATCCAGAGCAATAAAGAGAAGCAGGAAGTAGGTCTTTACCTCTACCAAGAGGGGACGAACCTGGGTAAATCTGTGTCCCTAGGCGAGATTAATCTCTCCTACGTACTTCAAGCATCGATGGCCCCCGAACTCACCTTCCTGGAGGAAGGACTTGCCGTGACAACCCCACGATAGTTGGCGCCCACCGTGGGGCCGGAGAAGCGTGGAGTCGAGATCGTGGGAGCCGCTCGCCGGGCCATGGAGAAACTCGCCATCGGGCGAGTCTACACTGATGAGCATGGAGAAACAGAAATCGACGACTCTGGTTGGACTTCGGACATGCATGAAGTCGACGAGGGTTATCAGCTTGTCTTTGGAGGAATCAACGTGTTCGTCGGCATGGTTTGCGCGTCGGGTCTTCGAGCGAACTCGGCGGAATCTGTATCAGAGCCAACAGTTGTTGTCGAGTCCGACGGAGAGGAGTCGGCCGGCACATCAGAACTCGGCATCATCGCCGAGTCAGGGGAGCATCTTGCTGTCAACCATGAAGAGGAGTCACTGGCGGAGCCATGTATGGAGCCAGGTTACGACGCCGATTCAGAGTCTATCTTGCCCTTGTTTGAGGATCGGCTTGGGTATGGAATTGAGGAAGAGGACTACGAGGAGTCGCCAGTTCGCGCTCGCGTGGTCGGAGTCTACATGTCTGGAAACGGCGGAAATCAGTTTGATCCAACTCTGTTAACAAAGGAGATCAATGCAAGCAATGCAGCTGAGCGGGCGGCCGAGTTAGCCAGTGCGCGTGCTGCGATGGAGAGGCAATTAGCAGAGATCAACGAGGCAAATCGCAGGTTAGCAGAAGAGCGGGCCCGGGTCCAGACTGAAGCCCAGGTCCTGCGGAGTCGCCAGGAGGAACTCACCTCGATCCAGCACCGCAGAGCCAGGAGTCGCCTGCGCGGAGGAGTCAATGTCAACCCTATTGCTTTGTTCAACACACCCACTGGTCCAGGCGCAGGAGCCGGGCTAGGGAGTTCATCAGCTGCAGGAGGCGGCGCAGGGGGAGGAGCACCACCACCACCACCACCACCACCACCAGAAGGACCTGGTGGCAGCCGTACCAACGGACCACCACCTGAAGGAGGAGTCGGAGGAGGAGCAATAGGTGGTATGGGACCTCCACCTGGCAGGTTCCGTACTCCAGAAGGGCATTACTCTAACCCAATGGACAATCTTCACGCGGCAACAATGAGATTAAAGAATATCGAGATACCAGAAGGACCAGCGGGCCAGGAGACCTGCCGTGCTATTGAGATGTTGAAGACAGCAATGACTCAGCAAGCTCTTTACCCCACGTTTCCAGATGCAAGCAGGCTGCACTCGACGCCGTTCAACTCGGGTACGAGGAGTCGGCATGACGAGTCTCACCCGGCCAACTCTACAAGTGCAAGGCGCCTTGAGCAAGAGAGGAATAGGGTCATTATACCAACTGCATCACGAGCTCAGTTAGTAGTTGATGAAGCAAGACAGCGACGAGAAAGGGAGGCGGCCAGGACTCGGGAGGCTGAGAGGGACAGAGCCCTTGCTGGTGCAGATAACCAGCCTCAGCCGACCCGGGTGCACACAGAGGTGACTTTTCCTGCTACCTCTCCCACGCTAACAGGACCAGAGTGCCTGTCAGATGCCATCAGATCCGATTCTTTCCCCAACGACTTCAAGGAGCCGCGTAAAGTTCCCAATTATGAGCCCAATATGGACCCGACCTCTTGGTTGGGTACATACGAGATGGCGATGAGTATCCGCAATGCCACAGGTAATTTGTGTGCCAAATTTATGTATCTTATGATGGAGGGAGCAGCCAAGGTGTGGATGCGTAACTTGACTCCTAGATCAATCAATTCTTGGGAACAGTTGAAGTTGGCCTTTGTTCAGAACTTCCAGGGAACATGCAAAAAGTTGAGTACCATAGAGGATTTGGAGCGATGTGTTCAGAGAAAGGGCGAGTCTGCAAGGCAATGGATGAGGCGAGTCTCGGAGATAATTAAGTCATCGCAAGGACTCCCAACAATTTCAGTGCTAATGGCAATGGAAAGGAACTGCAGCTACAATCCCTTGAGCTGGAAGCTAGGTCGTATGAAGGAGAGCCTGAATCAAGGTATTCCCCTTACGATTGGTGAGATCATGGCAGGTGCTAATAAGCACGCTGCCACAGACAAAACAAAGGATCAGGAGGAAGGGACTAAAGGACAAGGTGGCAATGGTCAGAATCAGAACCAGAATCAAAACCAGAATCAAGGTGGTAGCAAGCGGCCACATGGAGATAACTCTGACCTAGTGGCTAACACAAACACTGGGGTCAGACGCAAGGACAATAATTCTCACGGATACCAAGGCCGTACTCCAAGCACAGAGGAGGTCTTGAGGATTCCATGCCCTAAACATGCCAAGAACGGCAGATGCGGTCATACCTTGGGACAGTGCGTAGATTTGCAGCGTGCCGGGTTCCAAGGGCCAGGAAACAGAGGTAGCAACAACGGGTATAGAGGAAACAATGATGGGGGACGACCTGGCAACCAGGGTGGAGGAGTCGGCAATAACCCTAACCAACCTCAGGGAGGAGGTAACCAACAGGGCGGGTTCCAGCAGAACCCAAAGCAACTTCAGGATAACAATGGGCAGTATTATGTCACAACTCGGCCACAGAACCTGAGTCGTGGCAGTTACCATGTCTTCACAACAAGCACGTCCAAACGTTCCAAAAAGTTAAAGGTTAGAGCTGTTAATGCAGTAGAGTCGGCGCTTCCACAGTGGCTCAGGTGGTCAGAGCAAACCATCACATGGAGTCGGGCAGATCATCCACCAGAGTCGACGACCCAGGGCAGCTAGCCTTGGTGGTGGCACCTCAAGTTGGGGGCTATACATTGAACAAAGTGCTCATGGATGGTGGAAGTAGTATCAACATCTTATATTATGACACATTCAAGAGGATGCAGCTGCAAGATAGGCAGCTAATACCTACCGAGATAGTTTTTCATGGAATCGTACCAGGGAAGTCAGCCAAGCCAATCGGTAAGATTTATCTTGAGGTTGCTTTTGGCACAGTGGAGAATTTTCGTTCAGAGATTATGCCTTTTGAGGTAGTGGATCTTAAGAGTCCATACCACGCTCTTTTTGGTCGGCCAGCATACTTTAAGTTTATGGCCAGGCCATGTTATGTCTACTTGAAACTCAAGATGCCAGGTCCAGCAGGAGTCATTACAGTTAATGGCAGCAGACAGATGGCATTGGAGTGTGAACTAGGTGATGCAGCTATGGCTAAAACAGCTTGTGCTCAAGAGGAGCTGAAATTTTACAAGGCAAACGTGGACCCGGAGGACAACTCGGTCCTTAAGAAACCGGCCACAGAGGAGAAGATGAAATTCAAGTCAGCTCAGGACACAAAGCAAGTCGACTTCACCCCTGGTGATTCTTCCAAGCAGTTCACCATTGGGGCACACCTCTTTGATAAATAGGAAAGCGCGCTCGTCGAGTTCATCCGTGAGAACCGGGACGTCTTTGCATGGAAACCATCTGACATGCCAGGAGTCCCGAGAGAACTCGTCGAGCACAGCTTACATGTTAACCCTAATGCAAGACCAGTCAAGCAGGGTCTACGCAAGTTTCATGATGATCGGAGGAAAGCCATAGGAGAAGAGGTGGCTCGGCTCCTCGCAGCCGAGTTCATCAAGGAAGTCTTTCACCCAGAGTGGATGGCCAATCCAGTGTTAGTGCCAAAGAAAACAGGAGAGTTGCGTATGTGCATCGACTTCACGGGCCTAAATAAGCATTGCCCTAAGGACCCGTTTGCACTACCTCGTATTGACCAGATCATTGACTCCACAGCGGGGTCAGAGTTGCTTTGTTTCTTAGATGCCTATTCAGGGTACCACCAGATCAGACTCAACATAGAGGATGAGCTGAAGACCTCCTTCATTACGCCATTTGGAGCATTTTGTTACACAACAATGCCCTTTGGACTCAAGAACGCAGGAGCTACATATCAGAGATGTATCCAAAATTGTTTCAAGGAACAGATTGGAAGGAATATTCATGCTTATGTGGATGATGTAGTGGTCAAGTCTCAGAAGGCCGACTCTCTGATAGCAGACCTGACAGAAACCTTTGATAACCTACGCAACTACAAGATGAAGCTCAACCCGACCAAGTGTGTTTTTGGAGTCCCTGCAGGCAAACTCCTAGGCTTCATTGTTTCAGAGAGAGGCATTGAAGCAAACCCAGAGAAAATCAAGGCTATTCACAATTTGCAGAAGCCGACTTGTCTAAAGGACGTTCAGAAACTCGCTGGTTGTGTAGCAGCTCTCAGCAGATTCATCTCAAGACTCGGAGAGAAGGCGGGTCCTCTCTACCGACTCTTAAAGAAGTCAGACAAATTCATATGGGACAAAGAAGCCGACGATGCTTTTGAAGGATTAAAGAAAACCTTATCATCAGCACCAGTACTTGCAGCTCCTACAGATAAGGAGCCCATGCTATTGTATGTGGCTGCCAATGAGAGAGTGGTCAGTGCAGTAGTAGTGGTGGAACGATCAGAGGAAGGAAAGGAGTACCCAGTGCAGAGGCCTGTTTATTACATCAGTGAAGTCCTCACAGAGTCAAAACAAAGGTACCCTCAATGGCAGAAGCTAGTCTATGGAGTTTTTTTTGCAAGTAGGAAACTCAAGCATTATTTTCAAGAGCATCCAATCAAAGTGGTGAGTTCAGCACCACTAGCAGACATTATACGCAACAGGGCGAGTCGCCAAGTGGTCAATAGAGCTGGGTACTTATCATATCACATATGAGCCCAGAACAGCAATCAAATCTCAAGCTTTGGTTGACTTTGTCAATGACTGGACTGATTGCACGTCCTCACCAAGTTCACCTTGCATCAAGTATTGGACAATGCACTTTGACGGGTCCAGACAGCTAGAAGGCTCAGGAGCCGGCGTGGTTTTAACTTCACCTAAAGGAGATAAGTTGGCATATGTCCTTCAGTTGCATTTTGATTGTACAAACAACATGGCAGAGTATGAGGCTTTGCTACATGGCCTGCGTTTGGCCAAGGAGATGAACATCAAGCGTATCAGGTGCTTTGGAGACTCGGATCTCGTAGCTCAGCAAGTGTCTGGAACCTGGGACTCAAAGGATGCAAACATGGCGGCTTATAGAAGAGTAGTCGAACAGATAGCCGGGTTCTTTTCTGGTTATCAAGTGGAGCATATTGACAGATGCAAGAACGAGGCCGCAGATGCGTTATCACGACTCGGCTCTCGTCGAGAGAAAGTACCACCAAATGTATTTGTGGACGAGCTTCACCACCCATCAGTCAAGTTGCCCACAGAGGAGGAGTTAGCCTTCCCAGATCCAGAATCGGCGCTTGTTGCAGTAGTACGGGCAATCCCAGCATGGACAGAGCCCTACCTTGCATATCTCCTGAGGGGTGAGCTCCCACAGGATGAAGTCAAGCGAAAGCAACTCATCAGGCGATGCAAGTCCTACACAGTCATTGATGGCGAGTTATACAGAAGGAGCGTCACTGGAGTCTACCAGAGGTGTGTGCCTCCAGAGGAGGGCAAGCAAATATTGCAAGAGATTCATGCAGGTGATTGTGGTCATCATGCATCTACTAGATCCTTGGTGTCAAAAGCTTTCAGACACGGGTTCTTTTGGTTAACAGCACATTTGGATGCAGAGAAGATAGTTCGAGTCTGTGATGGATGTCAAAGGTACGCGAGGCAAGACCACGTGCCAGCGCAAGAGCTCAGAACTATCCCTATCACTTGGCCATTTGCAGTTTGGGGGCTTGACATGGTTGGTCCTTTCTCAAAGTCGCCTTGTCAGAAGACCCATCTGCTAGTAGCAGTTGACAAATTCACCAAGTGGGTGGAAGTAGAACCCGTCAGCAGAGTCGACGGTGCATCAGCTGTGAGATTCTTCAAGAAAATAGCAACACGCTTTGGATACCCTCACAGCATCATTACAGACAATGGTACCAACTTATCAGTTGGAGAGATGGCCAAGTTTTGCGGTGAGAACAACATCAGACTCGATCTAGCCTCAGTGGCACACCCACAGTCCAATGGACAGGCAGAGAGGGCAAATCAGGAGTTGCTGAAGGGAATTAAGCCTCGGCTCCGAGTCCCTTTGCTAAGAGCCGCCGGATGTTGGGTTGAGGAGTTGCCAGCAGTGCTTTGGAGTATCAGAACGACTCCTAACAGATCTACTGGCTTCACACCTTTCTTCATGGTGTATGGAGCAGAAGCCATCCTGCCAAGCGACTTGTTGCATGACTCGCCACGAGTCGCCAATTACATCGAGACAGAAAATGAACTCGCCCGCCAGGACTCGGTGGATGCACTCGAGGAAGCAAGGGAGTTAGCCCTTGAGAGATCAGCAGTGTATCAGGGTCGTGGGGCTACCTTTCGGGTGCCCCGCGGTGGTGGTACCTGGGTCACGCCAAGAGAAGCCCATTGAAGCCCATGAAGTGTACCGTGTGGCCCAAGTAGTCGGTTAGGCCGGTGATGGTTCTCCTTATTTTGTAACGTGCAATCCGCACCGTCCACCCGGGACCTGGCCTGTGATATAAAGGCCAGGAGGGTGCGTCATCTAGGTCAAGCAAGCAGCACGCAAACCCTAGCGAGATTGCAGCTCGCCATTGTAGCCACCTCGATAATTCCAGACAAGCAGGAGTAGGTCTTTACCTCACCTCGAGGGGCCGAACCTGGGTAAACTCGCCCCCTGTTAGCCGTCTTAACCACCAACGATTCATACTCTCTCCCCCTCAATCAACCCGGGGTACACAACCTTGGGATTTGCCGAGTCCACTACTCGTCAATCAGCAAGACTTGCGGCGATATCACGCGCGCAGAATCAAGACTCGGACTTTCCAGGAAGGAGACTTAGTGCTTCGCCTTGTCCAGAATAGGGAAGGGATGCACAAGTTATCTCCACCATGGGAAGGACCGTTCGTCATAAGCAAGAACTTGCACAACGGATCGTACTATCTAATTGATGTGCGAGAGCCGGCGAGTGAAAGTAAAGGGGCTGACACAGCTCATACACTAGATCCTTATGCAGAGGCAAAGAGGCCTTGGAACATAGCTCAGTTACGTCCATATTATACTTAAGTTGTAATAGTTTTATGAGTTGCAAGGCAAAGAGCCCAGTGAGCCATGCCTAGATGTAATCAAATTGTTATGATCAAATGAAATAAAGCCGGCTTTTGTGAACATGAGTCCTTTAGTCGAGTCACCCAGTGAGTGCGCTTTGTTCTTTAAACTTTGATCATCAGGTTCTTGGGGGCTTGCTTTTCAGTGAAAAAAGTTAAGCTTAAACTCTTGGACCCGGCACAGTAGCCAAACTTTTCCTAATTTTCTCGCTGGTAAGTTAGATGCATCCTGCACAATATGACTAATCTACAGGCATGATTTGTCTCCGGCTCTCATGAATCCTAAGGGACATGAGTCGTTAGGAGCTTATCAGCACAAGCTGTAAGAGGAGTCATGCAGGGCCTACTTATTCATCAGTGGATAATTAGATGGGTTATAAGAACCACAGAATGACTTGCATAGATGACACACATCAATCTCATAGTTTAACAAGCAAGTCATCATCAGCCGATTGGCACAATTCAAGAACAAAGTAGTTCAAAAAACCTAACAAGGTTTAAGCACCAGCAGTGCATAATTACAAGTTTCAATAGCAGCATAGCATTACATAGTTATCAAAAATCATCTAAAGGATTGTCTTCCAGAGGAGTCGACTTCTCGGCAGGAACTGAGGAGTCCTTCTTTGCAGGAGATTTGTCTTTTGCTGGAGCAGCAGAAGGAGGAGCCGGCTTCAAAGGAGGCTTGGTGGCGACTCTCTTCATTTGAAAGCCAGTACCCTTGGGACTCCTCATGTGTTTAGCAAGCTCTGCTTGTTTCTGGGCGTCTCCAGAGATAGCTCTAGAAGGAGTGGGTGCAGCAGGGGTCTTAAGTGTGGGCTCTACACCAGGAACAGGAGCCGCTGGCGATGAGGAACTTGGACCAGTAGAAGAAGAGGGGACACCAGCTGGGTCCTGTGATGGGCGGCCAAAGTTTACTATAGCAGGAGTTTCTGGAGCGACTCTTTTGTTCTCCAAATCATAGTGATGAACCCATACCTCAGGGTCCATCTTATTGGCAATCTCGCAAGCATATGGCCGCACCAATTTCTCTTCAGCCTTGAAATCATCTCGAGTAAAAGGTTTGCCATCCTCATGTTGCTCTGGCTTACCAAATATGTGTTGGCACATGGCCCCAATGCCCTTGCGGCAGGTGTCGAAGACAGCTTTTAGATCATTATGTGCCTTTTGGGCAATCCTTTTGGCATCAGCAGATTCTTTTTTAACTTGCTCCAGTTGAGCAGACAAAGCCTTCAGATCCTTCTCAAGCTGAAGGGAGTGTTCTTTTTCAGCGATGGCAGACCTGGCACTAGCAGCGGCCTGGTCCTCAAGCTCTTTCATATCTCTCTTCATCTTGGAGATAACGCACTGTAATCACAAGTCAGATGTTTGCAAGTCAGAATGGACAAGTCATAAAGCACAAGTAAGCTTCACAAGTCAAGTAGAGAACTCATGAGCTCCAAGTCGTCACAAGTTAACAACTTGGCGCTTGGGGGCTACTGAGGAGTCAGTTTTTCTTTTACAGCTAGCAGGCATGGGTCCTAATCGACAAGTCATCAGCTCCAAGTCGCCACAAGTTAGCAACTTGGCGCTTGGGGGCTACTTGCAGAACAGAAATTTTTCTTCAAAAGTTAAGTATCAGTAAATTACATATATTGGTAGCTCCAAGTCGTCGCAGGCTGACAACTCGGCGCTTGGGGGCTACTCGTGGAAAAGTTTTTGGTCTAAAGACCCGACGGATGGCTAATCAGCAGCCCCGAGTCCTAGTAGACCTAAGGACTCAGTGCTTGGGGGCTACAGTGTGCAAATTTTCCTATAGACCAGTGGGGTTCAGTTTCAAATCAAAGCACCTATCCTAGGCACAAGTCACCACAGACAGGTGCTTGGGGGCTACTGGGATAGGATGATGCCAGGAAAGCATAAAGAAGTAGAAGTCAAAGAACTTACATTGTGAATCATATGGAGAGATCTAAGAGCAGCTTGCTCATCGTCCTTCAGCCTTGCAGATTGATCGTTCAAGTCAATGGCTTCAGCAAAAGCTTCAGAAAATGACATATTATCAGCCACCCGGAGTCGGCTGTAGTCAGTAGATGACTTGATCTTGATATTTGGAGAAGTTGTAGGAGTCGACTTCACAGGAGCCGGGTGAGTTTGAGGTGCAGTATCAGGAGTCGCAGCACCAGAGGAGGGCTGGACTATTGTTGGAGTCGCCGCCCGAGTCCTTGAAGGGGACTCGGGAATGGTATGAGTTATAGTTGCACCAGCAGATGCAGCAATGGAGGGGCCTGTCCTCGTGCTTGTCGTTGCAGAGGCTGAAGGAGGGACAGGTCCACGCCCAGAGGTGACATCAACCATGCCTGGGAGCTTGGTTACTTTAGCACAAGGCCGAGCCCTGAAATATACAAAGATAGAAGTCAGCAACAGATTTAGTGAAAAGGGAAAAAGCAGAAGTCATTTCAGTACAAGTACAGAAACAAAGGAGTCTTACCCAACATTGGTCTCCAGGTCCAAGGAGGCCTGAGAGTCTGAAGAAGGCATTGACATCCCGGAGTGATAGGAGTCGTCCTTGTGAGGAGGAGAAGCCGATTTCCGCTGGTGCGAGACAGGCAGAGGCTCAGGAGCATCTGCAGGCCCATCGGATCGCAGTTTCCTCTTCCTGGCGGCGATAACATTCTGCATGTGTTCTTCAGGTTTAGTAGGTGAGCGAGAGGACCCAAGGACTCGTGAGAGTGGTACCTTGGGAACAGCCTCTCGAGATCCATTATTGTTAGAGGCTGGGGAAGAAGAAGAGTGACTCCTGGCTGAGGACTCTTCAGATAGCGATGGCTGAGCAGCAGCAGAAGTGGTGTCAGCTTGTCTAGTGACGGGAGCCTCTGGAGAGGACTCGTCATCGTCAATCTCCTCCACAATGGGAGCCTCCCGAGAGGACTCCTCTTCAACAACGTTCTCAGTTGGAGCCTCTGGCGAGGACTCCTCATCGGCAGCATCATCTTCAGCAGGAGTCTCCTGCGAGGACTCCTCGTCATCATTGTCAGTATCTTCTGCCACAGCAGTTTGATCTGTGGCAGGAATCTCCTCTTCAGCCTCAGCCTCGGCTTCAGCTTTATTTTTAGGGTCATTTAACAGATTGCCACTAGAGGCTTGGTAGTACTCAGTTTTGCCACTAGTTTCAAATGGCTTACAGTTTTGCCACTACTTCAGTTGCAGCTGCTATGGCGAGGCCAAACGGCCAGTCTGAAGCGGGTTCCGTCTGTTAGGTGTTAGTGGACTTGGTCCGCGTCTTACAGGTGGGACCAGTTTACTTCTTACAGGTGGGACTGGGCAAGGCGCTAGTGGACTTGGTCCGCGTCTTACAGGTGGGACCAGGTAACTTCTTACAGGTGGGACCGGGCAAGGCGCTAGTGGACTTGGTCCGCATTTTACAGGTGGGACCAGGTAACTTCTTACATGTGGGACCAGGTAACTTCTTACAGGTGGGACCTAACCGTGCACGACACCTGCTCTCGAACGGCCACCTGCGCCGCCGCCACCACCTGCGCCGCCGCCGCCACCTCCGCGTCCGCCACCTGCGCCGCCGCGTCCGTCCCGCGTATAGAGCCAACACCTCCACCGCAACGTGCTCCAGTGTGCCGTGCTCCGCCGTCACCTGCTCCACCGCCACCAGCTTGTCCCGCTGCGCCCACCAGCTGCTCGATCCGCGGCGAGGCTCCTTCCGTGCGCCCGGCGGGAGCGCTGGGGTTGGCGAGGCAGAGGAAGTAAGAGGGTGAACTCCAGGGCGAAATGGCGAGCGGATGCGACCGTGGAGTAGCTGGCGAGGCAATCGTCGGGCCGGACACCCGCCGCATCCACGACTGGGTTCCCGAGGGGTAAGTTGGAGCTCACCTCTACATTTGAACATTCGATTAGACATGAGACGCACTCGGTTTATGTTGATTTTGCAATTGGCGTGCTGAATTCGCATTTCGTGGTGTGCTGAATTCGTCTCTATTTTTCTGGTTAGGATGGAATTGCGGTTTGCTTTCTTGCTGAATATTAGAAGGGACCGGTACGTCGTCGATGCAGAGAATAACAAGAAATTCACGGGAGGTTTCGATTATCCTTTGCCAGTGGATTGCAATTGGAGTTTTAGACAATTTGGGGAGGTAATTTGCACTCCATATCCTTGGGGTTTGCATGATGAAGTGGAATTCAAATACTACGATGGGGGAAACAGATGGGTGGCAGTTACAAATGATGAAGAACTCGCTACCATGTTTGCTAAGCATAAGGAGAAGGAGAAATTTCATGTGAGACTGCAAAATGATGTGGTTGTGCCGGCAATTGGACCTAGTATGGCGGATGCATCTTCTCGGGCTGCATCATGTCGTGGTGCTCGCAGTTCTAGCTAGAGAAGTTCAGGCAGTGCACGAGGACGTGGTGCCTCGAGCGGCGTGGGCAGCAGCAGCAGAAGAAGGGTCCCCGTTGAAGTGGAGGAGCCTTCCAGTTATGCGGATGAAGAAGAGAGGCTATATCCTGATGTTCTTCGGAATTTACGACGAGCATCTCGGGCTGGAAACAATGAGGCTGACGTGGTGGTTGTAGACGAAGACAACGAAGCTTTGAGTGATGTCGAAGACGATGTTCCACCTGTTGAATGGGACCGTGAGAACCCATTGATGGAACAAGGTTCCATTTATTCATCAATGAATGAGTGTAGAAATGCACTTGTGACGTACTGCATCAAGGCAGAACGCTATTTCAAAGTTGACAAGAGCGATAAAGTTCGTTACAGAGTGCATTGTCCGACTGAGGGTTGTCAATGGAGGATGCATGCATCTAAAATGCGAAAGAGCACAAATATTCAGGTGAAGGTGAACCCATTTAGCCACACGTGCAAGGAATCAACACTTAGGAAGGAAACAATCAGTAGAGCCAAGTCAAGATGGGTGGCTGAAGAAGTAAAGAAGTGGGTGACAGAAGACAATCAAATTGGTACAAAGGAATTGATGAAGAAGATCAAAGAGAAGTTCAAGATTGATTTACCATACATGAGGGTGTTCAATGGTAGAAATCAAGCTTTGGATTCTATTTACGGTGACTGGCAGGAAAGTTTTGAATTATTGTATTCATTCAAAGCTGAAGTGGAGAGGACCAGCCCAGGTAGTATTGTAGAAATTGACCACCACACGGTGGAGTACAAAATAAAGGGAGTGACAAGGACCAAGGAATGCTTTAGGAGGGTTTTTGTCTGCTTTGAGGCTTGTCGCCAGGGTTTTTTGGTAGGCTGCAGGCCGTATTTGGCTGTTGATGCTACTTTTCTGACAGGGAGGTTTAAAGGACAGTTAGTGGCAGCTTGTGCAGTTGATGCACATAATTTTGTATTTCCAGTTGCGTATGGTGTGCTGGAGACAGAGTCTGAGGAGAGCTGGACTTGGTTTTTCCAGAATCTGCATCTGGCTATTGGACATCCCAATGGGTTGGTAATTCATACAGATGCCTGCAAGGGTTTAGAAGTGGCCGTGGACAATGTGTTCCCTGGAGTAGAGCATAGGGAGTGCATGCGTCATCTTGCTGCAAATTTTGCGAAGAAATTCAAAGGAAAAGTGTATAGCGACAATTTATGGCCAGCAGCTTTGACTTGCAGTGTCAAGAAGCACAACTATCACATGAGGCAGTTATACAAGAATGAGAAAGTGAAGGAATACTTGGAAACACACCACTCCAAGTTATGGGCCAGAAGCCAATTCAGTGAACTGAGCAAAGTTGACTATGTGCACAATAATCTAGCAGAGTCTTTCAACTCAACCATCCGAAAACTAAAGGGTCTCTATATGGTGGATTTGCTGGACAAGATAAGAATAGAGTACATGGAAAAGTTTCATTTCCGTGCAAATATAGCCGCGGCAAAATTCATGGGCCACATTGTCATCCCTGCCGTGTTGAATGAATTGAAGCAAAAAACTGAAGGCTTGGACATGAACATGAAACTTTGCTCGGCTACCAAAGCAGAGGTAGCATTTATGGATAAAGAGAAGAGGGAATGGAAATATCCAGTGGATTTAGAATCTAGAACTTGCAGTTGTAGGCAATGGCAGATAACTGGGTTGCCATGCATTCATGCATTGTTTTTCATCACCACTCTGTCAGGTCCAGCAGGGAACATACAGCAATATGTGCATGAGTACTACTCTGTTGCAAGGTTCAAAGACACATATGCAGTTCCTTTACCTACTTTGGAGGGAAAACATCAATGGGATGTAGTGAACCCTGGATTCAAGCTCCGTGCTCCAGTTCTGAAGAGAGCAAAAGGTAGACCGAGGAAGAGTCGAATAAGAGCTCGCAGCGAAGGAGCTGGACTTGGAGCGAGGAAGCGTAAGTGCAACAGGTGTGGTGGGTCTGGTCATTTCGGTAGGTATTGTGATCACGCAGTAGATCCAGCGTTCGGAGAGCGTTTGGATGAAACTGATGATGATGAGCAGCAGGTTGGAACAGAGCAAGACCATGAGCATGATGATGATGATGAGCAGCAGGTTGGAATAGAGCAAGTGCATGAGCATGATGATGATGATGATGATGAGCAGCCGGTTGGAACAGAGCATGACAATGTGGCTCCAAATGATGATGGCAATGTGGCTCCAACTGATGGTGATCAAAATGGTCCATCTGATTTTGCTTATGAGGCTCCATATGAAGGTTCAAATGATTTCCCTTTTGATCAAATGGACCATGATCATCAAAATGAGGCTCCAACTGATGTTGACAATGAGGCTCCAACTGATGGTGACATTGTGGCTCCAAATGATGATGACAATGAGGCTCCAACTGATGGTGACAATGTGGCTCAAAATGATGCTCCAACTGATGGTTCACAACATTCTGTGATTGTGAGTTCTGCCAGGTATGTCAATCTTGCCAACACTAGTACATTTATCACTTGAAAATTTTCTCACTGCCCTTTTTGTCTTGTACAGCTCTGTGGTTGCTTCAAAGAAGACTGCCAAAAGGAGAAGAGAAGAAGCAATGACCACAAGGATCACAAGGAGCACAGTGGCAAGAAGCATAAGAATCACAAGGAGCATAGCGGCAAAGAAGCCTCGACGCGGTGTAGATTGAGTTGGAACCAAGAATAATTTATGAAACATTATGAATGATGTTGTATTATGTTGAATGACCAATGGTACAACTATGTTTGGATGATTTATTTTTTTGAACTGATGTTTGGATGATTTTAATAGAAAATCATATGTTTCTTTCTGTCATATGGTTGAACCATGTCTCGCAGACCAACCTATCCGAGCGCAGAAACCATCGCTGTTCTGATTGGTTGTCTCGCGGACCAACCAATCAGAGCGCAGAACGAGCGTCTCGCGGATCGCTGTGGCTGACCCGAGCGCACCCGTCCGATGCAAAGAGTAGCCAATCAGGAAGCAGAACCAGCGTCGCGCGGATCGCGCATGCCTGCCCCCACATCTGACGGGTGGTGTCTGGCGCTTGGTAGGATCCGACGGCGGACATTCGACGCTAGGGTTTTGAGCATTCCTGCGGGGTTTTTAGGGTTTGACCAGATTTCAAAAAATCATAACTAAATTACAAAAAATCGAAAAAATACAAACTCAACGGGGTTCGTCCATTTAGGAGACCTAGTTACCATAAAAAAATATAAACTCGGCATAGGGGCGTTTTTTTGAAAAATCACTTTTTGAAGTGATCTGTCGAAATCAAGTTCAAATGTTTTTAAAAAATTCAAAAAAAATCAAAATGTTGAAATTCTTGCGCACATAGCCGTCATATGTGACAAGGTTATGAGAAAAAAATATAAACTTGGTGTAGGTCATTTTCATGAAAAAAGGCTTCACACAAATGAGCTATCACCTATGAACATGTTCAGAGTTCGTAGAATAGGGAGAGAGGGTTTAGGGTTTGAAAACAATCAAAATAATTCAAAAAAAATCAGAAAAATCTCCAAAGCTTCATTTTGTAGTAAATAAGAAGGATCCAGGCTTAGTTTTTCATTTTCATGTTTTAAACTTGTTTAAATGTTGGTCAACCCTACGGTTTGACCCAAATTCAAATATTCATAGGATATTCAAAAAACATCAAAACAATGCAAACTCTGCACACATAGTCTTCTGATGTCATATACTAACCATTTCAGTTAATAAAGAAAGTACAAGTACATTCAACCAAACAATTCATGTACATGGTGGTGATTTCTCACTTCTGTCAAATGAAGTCCAAGATTTCAAAAAATCATAACTAAATTACAAAAAATCGAAAAAATACAAACTCAACGGGGTTCGTCCATTTAGGAGACCTAGTTACCATAAAAAAATATAAACTCGGTATAGGGGCGTTTTTTTGAAAAATCACTTTTTGAAGTGATCTGTCGAAATCAAGTTCAAATGTTTTTAAAAAATTCAAAAAAAATCAAAATGTTGAAATTCTTGCGCACATAGCCGTCATATGTGACAAGGTTATGAGAAAAAAATATAAACTTGGTGTAGGTCATTTTCATGAAAAAAGGCTTCACACAAATGAGCTATCACCTATGAACATGTTCAGAGTTCGTAGAATAGGGAGAGAGGGTTTAGGGTTTGAAAACAATCAAAATAATTCAAACAAAATCAGAAAAATCTCCAAAGCTTCATTTTGTAGTAAATAAGAAGGATCCAGGCTTAGTTTTTCATTTTCATGTTTTAAACTTGTTTAAATGTTGGTCAACCCTACGGTTTGACCCAAATTCAAATATTCATAGGATATTCAAAAAACATCAAAAAAATGCAAACTCTGCACACATAGTCTTCTGATGTCATATACTAACCATTTCAGTTGATAAAGAAAGTATAAGTATATTCAACCAAACAATTCATGTACATGGTGGTGATTTCTCACTTCTGCCAAATGAAGTCCAAGTTTTCCAACATGAAATCTTGGGAAACCTCCCCAAAGCTTCATTTTGTAGTGAATAAGAAGGATCCAGGCTTAGTTTTTCATTTTCATGTTTTAAACTTGTTTAAATGTTGGTCAACCCTACGGTTTGACACAAATTCAAATATTCATAGGATATTCAAAAAACATCAGAAAAATGCAAACTCTACACACGTAGTCTTCTGATGTCATATACTAACCATTTCAGTTGATAAAGAAAGTATAAGTACATTCAACCAAACAATTCATGTACATGGTGGTGATTTCTCACTTCTGCCGTATAAGTCAAAGGGTGAAGAGATGTTGTACATTTATAGATTAATAAAATGACTTGATATTGGTCAAAACACTATATTAGTGCACTAGATGTTAATCCTACAGTTTGAGGTCATTTAGAGAAGGTCGAAAAATTGGTCGGATTAGAAATGGGGCTGTTTGGGCTACCTTTGGGGCGCTTTTCTAGCTCATTTTGTAGAGCCGATTGGTTGTTGGAGATGTTACCCTACCAAAAGGGCTAGGATTGTTTCCAACACGAGCATAACAACTTAGAAATGACTTGGATGTCACACAAGTTTCAAACTTTTGAAGAAATTCAAAGTACGTTCAAATTCAAATTACAAGTTTCTTCGCGTCAATTTCTTATTTAGGCAAGGTGGAGATGAGGTGGTTTTAAAACTTTAAAATGAAAAAAGTCAAAAACTCACCGAAGAATAAGAAATTTACATTCTGAATTCAAATAACAGATTCCCATATTACAAAAACCATCTTCTGCGATTCTTCTCCACATTATATAGGTCGAATAAACATCGTAGCATCTGATAAAACCGTAGCATCTGATCGAGGTTTGCATCCATGTACTCGATCTGCACCGTTCCTTACGATCAAACGATTGAAAATGACGCTGTGCATGCAATAACGGCCACTGACTACTGGGCCCTGTTCACCAGCCCGATGCATGCAGAACTCGACGTAGACCTGCATGCCTAGTTTTTCCAGAGTAGACCTCGACGTTCACCAGCGCTATTTGCAGCGACGCAGCTGGCCTGCACCACGCCTCGCTTGACACCATGTCGCGTCGCACCATGCAGGCTTTGGCGTGGAACTATGGGCTGGTTTAAATGCACGCAGCTACGCAGACTTTGGCGTGAGACTTTGGATTTCATCAGGGTTCATCAGGGTTTAAATGCACGCATGCTACGTCGCATCATATATTTACGCAGGGCACCGCTTTGACCGCCTAATGCGCGCACGTACTGCTACCTGTCCTACGCCTAATGCATCGATTCTCCACGTTGCTTCTTCATCTATCTTCTTACGTTTTCACACAGTGGCTTTCATCTACCCCGATTAATTCACACGTCGTCGTGTCTTTAAATACTGCCTTTGCCTCCTCTTCCCTCTTCTCATCCCTCTCCAGCCCCTTTGCCTCTACAATGTCGAAGCTCTCTCTCCCTTCCAGCCCCGAGTCCGTCAGCGACGAAGACAACCAGCCGAAGGCTCGGCCCTGGTGGGAGCCGGAGTGGGAGCCGGAGGCGCTGGGCATCGATCCCTCTGCCAAGCGGAAGCGCAAGGCCAAGCGGAAGTGCAAGGCCAAGGTGCTGCACGAGCCAGCCTACTTCTTCCACCGCCCCGACCCCGACCGCGTCGACAACCGCTCCGACGAGGAGATGAACCTTTCCGACGAGGAGAAGGCGGAGGAGAAGGAGTTGGCGAGGTGGGAGGAGGCGAGGGAGAAGGCGGAGGAGAAGGCTCTCTGGCGGCGCATCAAGAAGAGCCGTGACAGGGAAGACGACAGGATGCGCGAGGCCAATCGCCAGGCGAGGGAGAAGCAGGAGATGGCGAACAGGGCGGCGGCGTGGAACTGGTGGAAGAAGTAGGCCAACCGCCGGCGGCTAGGCGGCGGTTAGGTTAGGGCCCTCTATATTTAGGGCCCTATTAATGGACTTTTTTTTTGTTTAATATATGTAATCCGCGTCGGGCCCCTCTATCTATATGTAAAAGGGGCCAATGTTTAATATATATGTATATGTTCCCGTCCGTGCTAATATAATATAAAGAGTTATTATAAAAGGGTATGTGTACAACAATTTCTAGGGAAAACAATGTGTTCAAAAAATCTAACTATGAGTAAACTATAATATAACTGTGTGCATGCAAACATGCGTGTCCAAAAATTAAGTACAAAACCCAAAGGAAAACCACTCTCACGTGTGTCCAAAACATTCAGTACAAAATGCGTTTTTAAACCCTAAACCAAGTAAAGAACTCACTATGTATAGTCTCCTTCCTTTGCCATGTCAAAGTCTTTCCATCAGCCCTAACGGTCACTAGCGCAGCACTATACTACCCAAAACCACGGGGTCTTGGGTTCGATTCCCAGCCAAACCCCATTTTTGTTCATTTTACACCTTTTTTTTGGCACAACCCACCCTTCTAATTTGCCCACCCCGAATGGGCCTAATTGGATAGAGTTGGCCCAATAGAAAGTTTTTTTACAGAAAGGCAGAGCATTTAACTGAATTTCACTGATGAAAGTTTCTGAATTTCCCATTTCTTCTACATTTTTCACACAATTTCAAGCATACAAATCCCTCCCAAATTCATTCCTTTCCATACAATTTCATAAAAACACCGAGTGCGATCACTATACCCACAAATGCCCAAATGTAATTGCAAAACCAATTGCAAATGGGTTTTTGTGCTCGCTGTTCGAGCATCCTAACCTTCTGGTTCAACCTACTAAGCTCAACAGCTACCTCTATTGATTCAATGTGTGCTCCGCCCTGCATCTCCTCTTCCGGAGCTCGCGCTGCGGCCGCTGTCGTCTGTGGCAGGATGGGAAGCCATTCCTCGTGCTCCTCTAGCAGTTCATTCATCAGTCTCTCGGCCAGAACATCGACCCAAAGGAAGAAATGCTTTACCTGCATGAAAGCCAAACAGATCAACCGTATTGCTCAATGATCCCGACCACGAAAAGAGTCAAATTGCCCCGATTCTTACCCCCTTGTCCTCGCACACATAGAACGGTCGATTTGGGTTCTTCAGTGTCCCCGAAATCTTCCGAACAACCTCCCCCCTGCACCGCGGACAGAGCAACACCGGCATCTCCATGCCCGCCGGAATCTCGATCCGCGAGATGGCGCGGGAGCTCGAAGAAGACATGGAGCTCGATTGGCGGCCGCCCGCAGCCAATCGGGATCTCAACGCCTCCGCACACGTCCCCTCTAGCTGCAGCAGACGGCCGCGCCCTCCACAGCAATCTTCCCGCCGCCGGTGATGAAGGGGATCTCGACGCCGCCCTCTTGGCCGCCCGCTCCCGGCTCCTAGTTACCAACAGGGGTCGCCGCCTACCTCTGCGCGTGTCCGCCTCCAACCCCGTCGCACGCTTGGCTGATTGCTGCTCACCGCTGCGACATCCGGTGGAGCATTCCGCCGGGATTTTATCGCACACCCGCGGCCAGCAACGGCGACTTACTGCTGGGTCCCACAAGCAACGGTTATCTACTGGGTCCCACAAGCATCGGCCAGCAATGGTCTGATTGTGTAACGCGTCTGGTCCCACCTGTAAGGGCCGAGTCAAACACGCTGACCTGACGGAGATGGCCTCCGCCTGGTCCCACCTGTAAGGGCCGAGTCAAACACGCTGACCTGACGGAGATGGCGCAAATTGACGGAACGAGTCCTTGCGCACATACTAGGGGCAAAACTGAGGACGATTCCAAGCTAGGGGCAAAACTGAGTACATGGACACAACTGATGGCAAACGGATAATTTACCCTTATTTTTAGTACCAGCTCCAGAGGCCGGTTTCCAGAAGGAGTCGGTGAGCTGCAACAGAGTCAACAAAAGTGAGTTATTAAGCAATACAAGTCAGATCAAGATAGAAGTAAGGTAGAGAATGAGGCTTACGTCGGGAGCTGGGTTGGTAGAGCAAAATGGCTGGAGCCCAAAATGGGCCTGGTCCTTCACCGGCCTCCCAGTCAGCTTTTTGATAAGCCGACCAAGCTCGGGTCCATCAGATAGTTGCTCCGTCACTCGAAGATCGTCACCAGCGCAACGAGTGTATGAGCAGATTAGTCGAGTCCTAGGACTCAGAGGCTGGATTCTCCAAGTGGTCCAACAGCGGACCAAGTCCATGTTTTCGAGATTGTGGGACAAGAGAGCCCGGATTCGATTGATCAGAGACTCGACTCTTGGTCGGGCGGCCTCTGAGCACCTAGCTTTCATAAGAGGAGTCGCCTGGAGGCGATCCTCAGAGAACAAAGGAAGTTTGGGTTCATTTGCAGGGGAGGTATCCTTGCAGTAGAAGAAGGTTTTCTGCCAGTCCTTGATGCGGTTGGGGAAGACTGGCTTGGGAAAGACAGAGTGGAGACGCCGTTGATGGGCAACGGTGCCACATTGGAGGAGAGGGCCCCCAGAAGTCTCGGGCTGAGGGTTGCAGTAGAAGAGTTCAAGCCAGAGATTGAGATCGGGCTTAATTTGGAGGTAATCCTCGCACAAAGTTACGAAATTGGAAAGAGTGAGAATGGAATTAGGAGCCAGATCGTGAATCCGCAAATGATAGAGATCGAGGAGTTGGCGGAAGAAAAGATCACCGGGGGGAGAAAAACCGCGGAACAGATGCTCCGTGAAAACCACTACCTCACCCTTAGCGGGAGTGGGAACAATTTCATCCCCTGGGGCTCGAGCTTGAGCGTTGGAAGGAATCAGACCTGTGAGCCGATGTGTCTTCAGTTGCTCCGCCGTGACCGTAGATCCACCCCAATCGGCAGAAATCGATCGCTTGGATGAGGATTTTGCGGCGGCGGCGGCCGTGGCGGCAATGTCCACCGTCCTGCTCGACGAGGAGGCCTTGGCCTTGGGTGCGGTTTTTGCGCGCTTGGGTGCCATGGCGTGCGGGCGGTGTGTGCTGAGCGCGGGAAAGGACGGGCAAAGAGAAAAAGAGGATTTGAGCTGAAGGGGCAAGTGAGGTCTCGAAACCTAACCCTTCAATATTTATAAAGAGGGTAAAACCCTAGAGAGTTACAGAGTGGGTCCACAGTAAACTGTGGATAACGTTTCAGTGTTAAGTGACTCAGCGGCTAATAGCCAGACAGGAAGTTATAATAGAGAAGAGTTAAAGTCACAGAAGTAGAAGAAGCCGGCTTGTCTCAGAATGACGAGTCCTGTGACAGTGAAAGTCAAGTTATCTAGTCCTTGTTTGCAAGAGTCACATCAGAACTCGGCCTGCTAGTGCAAAGGCAAGAGTAGTGGCTTGAACAGGGGTTGAGGATGGATTCATTTTATATGTGTGTATTATGTTTTTATGCAGGAATTCATCTTGGAGCCAGCAGCAAGCGACTTGGAGCCTGTGGCTCAAGTGGAAGGAGTCGACCCAGGGAGTCGAACCAATGAGTTGGAGAAAGTCGCCAAGCTGCGCCCAAGATAAATTCGGGGGCTACTGATGGGGGGATACTTTATAGGTAGGCCCATGGACCCGGAAAGTAGACCCGCCAAGACCAAGAAGGCCAAAGCCGAGTCACGTATCAAGTCACATGGGCTGGGCTGGAGACAAGCCGACCGAGACCCATGATGGAGAAAGGACTCGTCCAGAAGGAGTCCAAGTACAACCCGGAGCCTTAACTTGGAAGACGAAGACATAGAGTAGGATTCCGTGTTCTAGTGTGACTCGGTGTAACCTGTAAGTCCAGGGACCCGGTAGCCTTTATAAGCGGGGTCCTGGACCTTAGATCGACAAGTTCTAAGCAATCTAGAGAGAGAGAGAGAGAAACACCAAGTCGCCGGATCCCCAGAGAGGAGCCGGAACCCTGTAATCGATATCATATCCAGAGCAATAAAGAGAAGCAGGAAGTAGGTCTTTACCTCTACCAAGAGGGGCCGAACCTGGGTAAATCTGTGTCCCTAGGCGAGATTAATCTCTCCTACGTACTTCAAGCATCGATGGCCCCCGAACTCACCTTCCTGGAGGAAGGACTTGCCGTGACAACCCCACGACAGATATATATAAATATATCGATCAGTCGGAAAGACCATTTCGGCGATCCTCTTACGTTGTTCCGTTCCTATCAATATACACAAATAACCAAACCTAAGTGTGTGACCTATATAGGTTCGATAGCAAGTGGACATGAGTCGGAAAACTTTCCGATCAATAATCAATAACGGACACATGTACATCCGTATTGACTCCCATGTTATACGAAATATACTCGGTTGAACCTGTTGCTATTGTACATCATTCCTATTAATGACGATATTGAACTTTACTCGAGATTAGATATTCCAATATTATGTGAATCAATCCTCGATCCACTATATCTTTGTCAATCTCGTTAACCGGCAAGTATCCTTTTACTCGTTCCCGTATTTTGATATCCCACGCGATGCATCATCATCATGCATTATCTGCTATCATATTGGATATAATTCATACCAAGTGGGCTCAGGATGTATCTTCTTTTTGACAGAGTCTCATCTTGAAACATCAAGATTAATACATGTCTTTGGCATTACTCAGTAGCTATCTTTTTTATCACCCAGTTACGGCGTAATACTTGATAGCACCAAAGCAACTCTTCATGTATGTATAATATTAATAATCTCATGGTCTAAGGATATGTAAGTACGATAACCTTGTTCTGATATGTCATTAAGGACATAACATATCAGAAAGGAATCTTTTAGCATATCAACGAATTGGGTGTACCTAGCCATATTATTTCAACCAACAATATGTTATTCATTGATGCTGACATAAACCATGCATGTACATGACCAGGAAAAGTTGGTCGTCTAGCAATCAATAAATTAGTCTAAAGACAAAATTAGGATATCTTTATTTTGTTCATGTTTCCTAATGGAAGTTGTCCCTGAAGAACCTTGAATCGACATTGGTATGCTTGTAAATTTTGTAGCACCAAACAGCCAATTACAGCATAATTATCTATTTTTTCCTTAGAATAGCATACTGCTCATTTGCAAGAATAAAACCATGAGGAGCATCTCATTTTCTCGAGGACCATTTATACATCAATTGATTATAATAAAGTTTAGTGGGGCTGAACCAGTGCGCTTTCAGTCTCACATAGTCAGAGAGAAGGAAAGCATTATCAGATAGCTATACAAGTCAGGTGTGTAATACGACCCAATGCAACACTACGCATTGTCCTTCTTGTCCGTTCGATATACTCATGTTATGACCGGCGTCACGTATCAGAGGAGGGGGCCCAACCGTGGGCCCAACTAGGGGATTAGCCCATTTATCTTTTATTATATAAAGAGTTGTAATTGGATTATGAGAATTAAGCAACGATAATCATTATTGTTGCCGACTCCCAGAGGAGTCGGCCGTCCCAAACCCTAGCCGCCTCCCTCCTGGTGCGCCGCCTTCTTCCTCATCGCGACGGTGGCTGGCCGCCGGCGCCGTCCTCCTCCCCCTCGTGTTGAGCACTTCCATCCGTACAACCTACGCAGTCGGACTGGTAGAGCCCTAGCCCCTACCAACTTGGTATCAGCTAGCTCTCGTTCGATCATGTCGTCGTCTCCGTTCGCCTCCACGTCCTCCGCGCCGCCGCCCTCCACCACGGTCGCCGCCACCGCGGCTGCCGCCGCCACCACGGCCGCCGCCCCCGCCGCGCCCGTCATCTACACCCCCCGAGCAGTTGAGCGGGGCCGTCAACGACCTCGCCACCGCCGTCCAAGGGATCCGGCTGTTATTGATGGGCTCCCAAGGGCCCCCGGCGCCACCGCAGCCCCCGGTCTTCACCGTGCCGGCACCCTCGCCCTGGCTGCCGGCGATCACGGGCGTGTAGCTGCAGCCGCCGCCGCCCCCGGCGCTGCCCTGGCTACAGTGGCCGCCGCCCTCCACCGCCGGGCCGGGTTCCACCGCCCCGGGAGGCGTACCTATCCACCAGATATGCTTCCCCCCGTCGCCATCGCCGCTGCCGGCTTGGCTCGCCGAGTCATCACCCCCACCGGTCTACTCCGCCGTCGGGGAACCGCCGCTGCCCACCCTCCCGAGCACCGCCGTCGCGGGCTTCGCGCGTCCCCATGAGGACCGCGCCGGGGCGTACGGCCACGGCGCCGTCCCGCTACGCCAAGGTCGACTTCACCACCTTCGACGGGTCGGAGGATCCCCTGAACTGGCTCAACCAGTGTGAGCAGTTCTTCCGCGGGCAGCGCACCCTGGCGTCGGACCGCACCTGGCTCGCCTCCTACCACCTCCGGGGCACCGCCCAGACGTGGTACTACGCCCTCGAGCAGGACGAGGGCGGCATGCCTCCCTGGGACCGTTTTCGGGAGCTATGCCTCCTTCGCTTCGGGCCGCCAGTTCGCGGGAGCCGCCTCGTGGAGCTTGGGCGCCTCCCCTTCACATCCACGGTGCAGGACTTCGCCGATCGCTTCCAGGCCCTCGCATGCCACGCCCCGGGCGTGACGGGTCAGCAGCGCGCGGAGCTCTTCATCGGCGGTCTCCCGGACCACATACGGGTGGACGTGGAGCTCCAGGCCCCCCACGACCTGCAGACGGTGATGCACTACGCTAGGGCCTACGAGCGCCGCGCCCAGGCTATGCAGCCGGCCCACCCGAGCCGCGGGGCCCGACCGCCCGCCCGGCCCCCACCGCCTGCCGCGCCGACCACACGGCCACCCCCGCCTCCAGCGGCTGCGCCGCGTACTTTTCGGCACCTCACCCCGGCGGAGCAACTGGAGCGCCGTCGTCTCGGCCTGTGCTTCAACTGCGACGAGCCCTACGCGCCGGGCCACGTCTGCCCGCGCCTCTTCTACTTGGAGACGGTCGACGACGGCGAGGCGGACACACCCGCCGATACACCAGCGGAGGCCACCCTCGAGCCCGCGTCGGCCACGGCGTGCGTGGTCTCGCTCTATGCGCTGGCGGGTATCCGCAACGAGCAGACGATGCTTCTGCCGGTGACGATACAAGGCGAGCATCTGGTGGCCCTCCTCGACACCGGCTCCACGCATAACTTCCTACCGGAGGCCACCATGCGCCGCTTGGGTCTCCAGCCGACGGGCGGCGATCACCTCCGCGTCACCGTGGCCAACGGCGACCGCCTTCGCTGCCATGGTGTGGCGCAGCACGTGCCGCTCTCTATCGGCGACGAGCACTTCACCATCACGTGCGCCGGCATCGACTTGGGCTGCTTCGACTTCATCCTCGGCGTGGACTTCTTGCGGACCCTCGGGCCCATACTGTGGGACTTCGCCGCGTTGACGATGACCTTCTGGCGTCAGGGCCGCCGCTTCCGTTGGGAGGGCATTGGGGGCGCCGCTCCGGCGCCGCAGCTTCAGCTCGCCACGGCCGACCCTGACACCGAGCACCCCCTGCTGACCCACCTCCTGCAGCAGCACGACGATCTCTTCGATGAGCCGCACGGTCTCCCGCCAGTCCGGGTGTACGATCACCGTATTCACCTCGCCCTGGACACGGCGCCGGTGGCAGTACGGCCGTACTGCTATCCCCAGCTGCAGAAGGACGAGCTCGAGCGCCAGTGCGCACTCATGCTCGCCGCGGGCATCATCCGGATCTCCACGTCGCCGTTCTCGGCGCCGGTGCTGCTTGTCCGCAAGGCGGATGGCACATGGCGCTTCTACATCGACTACTGCGCCCTTAACGCGCTCACGCTCAAGGACAAGTTCCCGATTCCGGTGGTGGACGAGCTCTTCGACGAGCTCCATGGGGCGCGCTTCTTCACCAAGCTCGACCTCCGGTCGGGTTACCACCAGGTGTGCATGCACCCGGACGACATCGCCAAGACGGCGTTCCGGACTCATCATGGCCACTTCGAGTTTGTGGTGATGCCTTTCGGCCTCACCAACGCGCCAGTGATGTTTCAGGCCCTGATGAACGATGTACTCCGCCCCTATTTACGTCGGTTTGTGCTCGTTTTCTTTGATGATATTCTTATCTACAGCACCTCGTGGGCGGAGCACCTACAGCACATCGCCATCGTCTTCAACGAGCTTCGAGCGCATCATCTCCACCTTAAGCACTTGAAGTGCTCGTTCGGGACGACATCGGTCGCCTACCTCGGCCACATCATCTTCGCCGAGGGGGTGGCCATGGACTCCGACAAGGTGGCGGCCGTCACGGCTTGGCCGCCACCTCGCTCGCCGCGCGCTCTTCGCGGCTTCTTGGGCCTCGCCGGGTATTACTGGAAATTCATCCGGGACTTCGGCCTCATCGCGACGCCTCTCACGCGACTACTGCGTCGCGATGCGTTCGCCTGGGATGACGAGGCCATCGCGGCGTTCGTGGCCCTGAAGGGGGCCCTCACAACGTGCTCCGTCCTCCAGATGCCGGACTTCACACGGCCGTTCATCGTCGACTGCGACGCCTCCGGGGTGGGTTTCGGCGCCGTGCTTCACCAGGGTGAGGGGCCTCTCGCCTACTTCAGCCGGCCCTTCGCCGCACGTCACCTCAAGCTCGCGGCGTACGAGCAGGAGCTCATTGGCTTGGTGCAGGCAGTGCGCCATTGGCGTCCCTATCTTTGGGGGCGCTCGTTCCAGATTCGCACGGACCACTACAGCCTGAAGTACTTGCTGGACCAACGGCTGTCTACCGTGCCGCAGCATCAGTGGATCAGCAAGCTGGTCGGCTTTGATTTCACTGTGGAGTACCGTCCGGGGCGCCTCAACACTGTGGCCGACGCCCTATCTCGCCGCGACGCTGACGACGAGGCAGCGGACAGCGCCCCCGCGGGGACGGCGCTGTGCATCTGCTCGGGGCCCTCCTTCGCCCTCTTCGACGCCATTCGCCGGGCCACTGCTGCGGCGCCGGACGCCCAGCTCCTGCGGCAGCAGCTGGAGGCGGGCGAGCTCGACGCGCCGTGGCGCCTTGCGGAGGGACTCCTCTTGCATGGGCGCCGCATCGTCGTTCCCGACCACGACGACCTCCGGCACCAGGTGTTGCTGCTTGCCCACTCGACGGGCCATGAGGGTATTCAGAAGACCCTCCACCATCTCCGCGCCGACTTCTACATCCCCAGTGATCGGGCTTTGGTCTGGGACTGGGTGCGCTCTTGCGAGATATGCCAGCGCAACAAGACGGAGACCCTGCGGCCAGCGGGGATGTTGCAGCCGCTGGAGGTGCCCTCACAGGTCTGGGCCGACATCTCCATGGACTTCATCGAGGGCCTTCCCAAGGTGGGCGGCAAGTCCGTCATCCTCACGGTGGTCGACTGCTTCTCCAAGTACGCGCACTTCATCGCGCTCGGCCACCCGTACACAGCCGTATCCGTGGCACATGCCTTCTTCGACGGCATTGTCCGTCTTCACGGGTTTCCCGCGTCGATCGTCAGTGATCGGGACCCCGTGTTCAAGGGGCATGTGTGGCGCGATCTCTTCAGGATGGCGGGGGTGAAACTCCATTTCAGCACAACATTTCATCCTCAGACGGACGGCCAGTCGGAGGTGGTTAACAAGGTGATCGCCATGTATTTGCGTTGTGTTACAGGTGATCGTCCTCGCGCATGGGTGGATTGGCTTGCATGGGCGGAGTACTGCTACAACACCTCCTACCACTCCGCCCTGCGTGCCACACCATTTGAGGTGGTCTACAGCCGCCCACCACCGCCCATTGTTCCGGTCGACTCGGCGACCGCTCGGACGGAGGCCGCGGGGGAGCTCCTACGCACCCACGATGAGATGCTGGCGGAGGTGCGGCAACACCTCATGCAGGCCCAGCAGCTGGCCAAGCACTACTACGACAACCATCATCGTGAGGTGGAATACGCCGTGGGCGACTGGGTGTGGCTGCGTCTTCTTCATCGATGCACGCAGTCCCTCGACCCGCACGCGAAGCGCAAGCTCGGCCCTCGCTACGCGGGGCCCTTCGTGGTCTTGGAGCGCGTGGGGACACTGGCCTACCGCCTTCAGCTGCCGGCTGGTGCCCGCATCCATGACGTCTTTTATGTGGGCCTCCTGAAGCCGTACCGTGGGACGCCACCTGCGACGCCACCGGCGCTACCACCGACCTCCGATGGGCGCCTCCTTCCGAGCCCAGCGAAGGTGTTGCGCGCACAGCTCCGTCGCGGCATTTGGTACTTGTTGGTCCAGTGGGAGGGCCTTCCGGAGGAGGAGGCTACTTGGGAGAAGCGCGATGAGTTCAGCCTCCACTACCCCGACTACCAGCTCGAGGACGAGCTATTTGTTCAGGCAGGGAGAGATGTTATGACCGGCGTCACGTATCAGAGGAGGGGGCCCAACCGTGGGCCCAACTAGAGGATTAGCCCATTTATCTTTTATTATATAAAGAGTTGTAATTGGATTATGAGAATTAAGCAACGATAATCATTATTGTTGCCGATTCCCAGAGGAGTCGGCCGTCCCAAACCCTAGCCGCCTCCCTCCTGGTGCGCCGCCTTCTTCCTCATCGCGACGGTGGCTAGCCGCCGGCGCCGTCCTCCTCCCCCTCGTGTTGAGCACTTCCATCCGTACAACCTACGCAGTCGGACTGGTAGAGCCCTAGCCCCTACAAACTCAGCTTTGATCTTCTTCAGCGTCACGACGACATCGCACATCCTCATCCTGTCGTCAGGTGAGTCGCTGGAACAAAGCAAGCCTGTCTCGAATACAGACACGAGCAAGTCGTTGTCCAAGCCATGCCTAGCAAGAAAGGAGCCTTGTAGTAGCTTGCTATCGACGACTTGGACAAGCTCTGTAGGAAAGGCCTCGTGAACCCACTCTCTCAAAGTTACTTGTGCACCAAACATAGTGTCGGTGGGTCTCTTTCCAGTGAAGACTTCGAGGAGCATGATTCCGTAGCTGAACACGTCGCTCTTCCGCGAAGCTTTTCCAAACGACCCATACTCTGCCCAAGTAATGAACATAAAATGGAAATTAGAGCGTATAGTTGCTCAACCATGTTGGTTAGAGTGGAGACAGAATTTCTAATTGGTATAACAAGCAGTTTGTTTCCCATGATAACACGAGCAACTATTTAAGTACCTGGTGCCATGTACCCAAGTGTTCCAGAGATGCTCGCACTTATTATGGAGTTGTCATCTAGAAGCAACCTTGCAATGCCAAAGTCCGCCACACGCGCCGTCATTTCCTCATCAAACAACACATTGCTTGGATTCAAGTCACAGTGCAAGATCAGATTGTAGTGTTCATGATGTAGATAATCCACTGCCATCGACACATCTAGCATGATGACCAATCTCTCAATGAATCCCAAACAAATTGCATTCTCAGACCCATGAAGGAGCATCTCTAAGCTACCATTTGGCATGTATTCAAGTACTAGTGCTATGAAGTCAAGGTTGGAACATGTGTTGAGTATCTTTATTAGGTTGCGGTGTCGCACCTTGCGAAGCACTCCACACTCAACATCAAAACTTTGGATGGCCGGCTCTAGCTGCATGTCGAAAACTTTTATCGCGACCTCCAAACCACTATCTAGTTGGCCCTTGAAGACTTTTCCAAAGCTTCCAGATCTCAAGATATTATCTTTACTAAAGTTATCGGTGGCGCGAATGAGCTCATGATAGGAGATTATTTGGTGGCCTATGACGTCGATTGGATCAACACAACATTTGTCCTCTCCCTTCTTAAGTTTCTTTCTGATCCATATGTATATGCAAATGATAATGGCGCCAAAAGAAAATGTGAGTGTTGGGGGTAGAAACTGAAAAAAGTGGTTGCTACTTGAGAGAGATCTATCAGGGCATGGAGGAAATTGTAGGCATGGAGCACCACACAGCCCAATATTACCAATCAAAGATTGCAATGTGAGATTTGAGAAAACACCTCCCACGGGTATTTGACCTTCTAGCCTATTAAATGAGAGGTTCAAGGTAGTCAAGTAGGTAAAGTTGGCAAGGAATATGGGAATGGTACCTGATAGATTATTAAATGAGAGATCTAATAAGACTAAGCCTCTTAATTTTGTGAGTGGTCCCGGAGTTGAGCCTTCGAAGGAGTTATACGATAGATTTAGGTAGGTTAGCATAATAAATTGTCCGAAAGATTCTGGGATGCTGCCTACCAAGAAGTTAGTTGAAAGATCCATTTGATATATTTGACTTAGACCAGAAACATCAAGGGGTAGTGCACCGACAAAGTAATTATGAGAAAGATCTTGGTTGATAAGTTTATTTAGATGGAATAAATCCACGGGTATTGTTGAGCTTAATTGGTTATTAGACAAGTCGATGTATTCTAACGAACTAAGGTTACCAAAGCTACCTGGTATAGGGCCCGAGAATTTGTTTCCTTGGAGAAACAACCGTTCTAGATTCCCAAGCGTACCAATTTGTGTTCGGATAGGGCCTGACATGTCATTGTGGGAGAGATCAAGCAATAAAACATTCTCCAACATAGCCATGGATTCTGGGATTGCCTTCGTGAGTAGGTTGTTACTAAGGTTTATCTGTTCAAGGCTGCTTACGTTCGAAATTTCATCCGGAAGTCCTCCTATTAACTTGTTGTAACCTAACGTCAAAGTGATTAATCGTGAACTAAGGTTTCCAACATGGCCGGGGATGATGCCCGTGAAAGAATTCCCTCCTATCTCAAGGTATTCGAGATGTTTGCACTTGGAAAGAGTTGATAAGAAGTCTAGATTATACCCCTTTAAATTGTTATTTGACAGATCAAGCCGGTTCATAGCTGCATTTTTACCCAAGTGTTGTTGGTACTTGGCCAGACAGCTGATTACCTCCTAAATTTAGGACAGCCAATTTGGATAAGTTTCCAAGTGAAGATGGAATTTGACCTATTAATTGATTACCTCCAATATACAGAACCGAGAGTTCGTGCATAAGACCTAATTCGGGTGGAATCTCCCCTTTGAGGTTGTCCTCGGAGAGGAATAAATGAGTAAGACTGGTAAGATTGATAAGAGTAGTAAGGCTCGAACCAATTAGGTTATTAGAACGCAGAGAAAGCCATTTGAGATGTGACTGTTTGGCTAGCCAGGGTAGCACAACATCCACAAAAGAATTTGCACCAAAATCAATTGCTTCTAAGTATTGGCATGCTGCAAGCTCTGATGGAAACCGACAAGTAAATTTGTTTCCATTTAGTGTAATACTGTGCAACATTGGGAGGCTGAAACTTTCATTGCTCGGAAACGTACCAGTTAGGTTACCATTTTTTGCTAGTGACATGAATTGCATCCTTGACATGTTGTACATGGCTTGTGACACTAGGCCGGAGAGTTGATTAACCTGTAGGTTTAAGAACTCAAGCATGCATAATGACGCCATAGAGTGTGGCATAGGACCTGACAAGCTGTTATCTGAAAAATCGATAGACATCAAGAAAAGTGTGTTGTTGAACAGATACGGTGGTATTTGGCCACTCAGTTTATTTCCGTACAAACCAATTAACCTAAGATTGTGCATATGCGACAACATCTGAAGAGGGATTTGGCCTGACAGTTGATTCAAACCTCGTGAGGTTTCCTAGAGCAGTGGGCAAGCCATTGGATAAGGTGTTTCCCCTAAGACTGAGATACCTAAGACGATGTAGCCTACCAAGTTCGATCGGAATGGAGCCAGAAAGATTGGTGTATGTAAGGTTGAGGACGGAAAGGAAAGATAGATTACCGACTTGAGGTGCCACCGGCCCAGAAAGAGGCGTGTACGTCAGAGATAGAGCGGTGACACGTTGCCTGCGCCGGCTGCACCAGATGCCGATCCAGTGGCAGAAAGATGTGCCGGTGGTCCAATTGTCGGCAAGGACACCGCGAGGGTCTGCGAGCTGGGCTTTGAAAGCCAGCAGGGCAGCTAGGTCCATGTTAGTGCCGTTGGTCGGACTGGGAGAAGAAGCCGAGACGGCCGAGAGTAGAACTAGTAGGAAGATGGGAATGGGGGAAGACATGGAGGGAGCTGCCATCCTAATTGCCATTGCGCTGAGCATGCAGCTTGTTTACACAATGGGAGTAGTACGTAGTGAATTTGTATGCGTCTTCTACAGAACCCCATCCTTTCCTGTGCCACAGGTGCATCTATCAACCACCTTGCTGTAGGCGAGCAAAGCCAACAGTAGGGAGCAACACGGCTTCTTCAAGGCAGCATGTACCACAACGCGGCGAGGTACACACACCACAGGACCCGGATACCCTGACTGGACCCAGTGACGCGCGCGAGCATCGGAGCAAAATGCACAGCTACATCCTTCACCTTGAACGCTGCCAGCTGGGCCACATCTCCGTCTGGAAGCACACAAGCCTCGCCGACCAGGGATGCACCATCTTCATGGGCATAGCTTGGGAGCTCGGCCTCATGGGGCGCGCGCGTCCGCAGGAGAATTGTTTTTCTCCATTTTGGAATTCTATCATGTTTAACTTTGCGTGAAGAATGTTTTGTTTGTTTCATTGTTCTTGCTAATGCACCTGAAAATCTGTTGTTTGCGGAAACCTGAATTTTCTACATGTATATTATTATGTGGCTATGCAGACGTTTTGTGCACACATTTGAATATGGCAAATGGCATACATCATCCTGTTTGGTGCATAAAGCGTATTTTCATCAGCATCCACGTAAGCAAGATTTTAGAAAAAAAAAACTATATATGTGCCAGATTGTCCAATCTGGAGTTTGCTCGATCGAGGCATCGAGTTTTAGGAAACGAACCATGCTGCAAATTTGCACGCGAACCAATCAACTGGAGTTACGTGGATCAACAACAAACACCGGATCCATGACACAACGAAACATCCACCAAGGATTCACACAAGGAATAACATAACAGAGAGTTACATGGACTTTACAGCTCACACACACATAACATACACTATTATCTAGCACGTTTATGATTCCGTGAGATCCACGAACCTCCCTCTCGGATTTAGTCCTCTCGGATTTGGTCCTGTGATCTTGTCAAGAACCACATAGGTAACGGAAATTACTCCTGCATACGTGGCGCAATCACGGATCCTTTTCCCTACTCGGTGTCCGCGCCTACAGGTATGAAAATTAGAATCATAATCTGACATAGATAAAGGGAGATAAAAAGAGTAGAATGTGCAGATAGATGTTTGAGGCTATACATACCAGCGGAAGTCATTGGGTCTAGGCTCGACTTGCACCGAGAGATTCTCCAACAGCTCACCATTCTGTCGTGCTAAATTACCATGAAACATGTCTTTGTTCTGACACTTGGAAAGAAGACTGTACAGCTCCTCTTTCATCCTCTTGATTTGCCCCGCCAAATTCTTTTCCCCGATGACGGTAACGCTCCGCGGCAGCTCCTGCAATTGCACAAAATGAGTTTGTAAAATTCAGAGAACTAACAGTAAGATGATATTCATGGATGTTGGGATTCTAAGGGCACAGTGACAAAAGATAAGATTGTACAACACTTAAAAATATATTGGATACTAGTAAAACTAAAATTCTGGCTTGGTCGAACAAATTCGGGATGGTTTTAAATCCGTATATGTGTGCCCTAAGCTAACCATTATCAATGCAAATTCAAAACCGTGGCTTCGATTTGCCGCACACTGTCAGTCCGTCTAGTAGTATGTTCTACCGAAACAGACATATTATATTTCAAAGTTTGCACACACTTTGCTGGCAAGTTTACTACCCTTCTTACGGATTTTTGGTGATCGAAATTTCACAACCATCAAGAAAAAATCAATGACTTTTTGTGACTTCTTTTTCTCTGCTAATTTAGCATGCCAGGATATTTGAAGTTTTCTCAAGTCGAATCTGATGCAAATAGATGAATCGAGTTGAACCTTCCATCTCTGATTTTTTTTTTTTTTTGGCGCATAGGTATTGAGGAAGAAAATATTGGTAAAACAGTTCAGAAAGGTACACCTTCTATCGGTCATACAGAGTCATACCAAATTGTATATCATGGCTGAGGCCACATGGACTTTGGTCTTTCACCAGTTCAGCACAACCTACTACCTTGCATTCAGCTAGCTTTATGCAAGTTCACATCATGATCTAGCACATCACCCCTAGTAAATTAAGCTTGATCACACGGTGCATGCAACTCGTGCCTGATTGCCTCTAACAGTCGGCTTTACTTGTTAGTTACTTAGTGCTAACTGTTATAGTTGGGGCCTTCGGGTAATATGTAGTACCGAAACAGATATATATTATACTCCTATTTGCTTCCACCGGAGATTGCAGTTTCCTTGAGAGGCGACAGAGTTGAGAGCTAATTATTCTTGTCAAGAAAATAAATCGAATTCCATCACAATGGCCATAAAAAAAACCACTAAAACAAATCCTCTGATCATGTGTCGATTTTTTTTTCTGAAAACATCGGGGTAGAGGAAAATCGTACCTTGGCGTCGCTGCATCGTCCGGCGCTGAACAGCCGCCGCGGCACATCCTGGAGAGCCCGCGCGTGGCCGCCTATCATCCTCCTCGCCGCGGCCATGGCTGCTCTGTCTCGCTTGATTCTTGGAGCAGGGAGGAGGGGGCTTTAGCCTACCTATATGTGCGCGTGCGAGGCGGTCTCCATCTCCGGCCACCGAATCGAACCAAAATCGATCGAGATTTGTTGCCTTGTGCGAGGGTGGGTTAGGGTTCCTCGTTCCGTCTCCGACACGGAAAAGCAGCAGCATGTCCGCCTCCCCCGTCGACGCGGGAGCGGCCCGGCCCAGCCTAGCGCAGCCCACTTCTCCGCCTTTTAGAATATGGCCGATTACCTTTAAATTTTCATCTTCTTCCTACATTGTGAAAAGCGCGCGCGGCGTCGGGTTTTGGCCCATGAAATTTGATTTCAGTGTGCCAGACAAGCAAACACAGAGCATGTTAAGGACCCAGTACTCATACCAGATACACGACTCAATTCCTCACTAGTGGCAGCCAATTCCTATTTGCCGCCCGTTGCGGCAAAATTAGGTCTTGCCGCGCACCCTTTAGCCGCAACGGGCCGGCCCACTTATAGTTTTTCTTTTCTGCTTTTTTTTCCGGTCTGGCCCATTGACGATTTTCCTTTTTTCATTCTTTTTTATTTTTTTCTTTTCTTTTCTGTTTTCTTTTCTTTTTCTTTTCTGTTTTTTTATATTTCTTTTTCGTTTGCTTTTTTTACTTTCATATGATTTCAAAAATATTTTGGAAATGTTTAAAACTAAAATTCTTAATATTTTAATTACTTTTTTCGTTTCTGTTCTATTTCTTTTTGTTTTTGTATATTTTTTGTTTTTTGTTTTTTAATTTTCTTTTTTTCAATATTTTTTCTTTTCTCATTTTTCACTTTTTTATGATTTTTGAAAAATGTTTCAAAAAATATTTACATTTAAAATTTGTTCATATTTAAAAAATGTTATCTTTCAAATTTAAAAAGTTCATTCATTTTCGAAATAGTTTTTGTTCACCGATATGTTTTTGTTCACTTTTGAAATCGTTCAAAAATAGTTTCCGTTCATCGATATTTTCTGTTCACTTCAAAAATATTTTTTGTTCACCGATATTTTTCATTTTTCTGTTCAATTTAAAAATCGTTCAAAAATAAATCATTTTCGTCACTTTTATAATTGTTCGAAAATAACTTTTGTTCATAAAAATTTTCTGTTCACTTTTTAAATCTGTTCAAAAGTAATTATTGTTCACCGACTTTTTTTCTGTTCACTTTTTAAAATCGTTCAAAAATAATTATCGTTCACTTTTAAAATCGTTCAATAATAACTTTCGTTCGTAAATCTTTTTTCTGTTCACTTTTTAAATCTGTTCAAAAATAATTTTTGTTCACTGACCTTTTTTGTTCACTTTTTAAAATCGTTCAAAAATAGCTTTTGTTCACCGATATTTTATGTTCACTTTTAAAATTGCTCCAAAATAGTTTTTGTTCACTTTTAAAAATCGTTCAAAAATAGATCTTTCATGTTCATTTTTTAAATCGTTCAAAATACTTTCCGTTCACCGCCATTTTATGTTCAGTTTTTAAAATCGTTCAAAAATAAATTTCGTTCATTGCCATTTTCTGTTCACTTTTTAAAACCGTTCAGATTGAAAAAATGTTCAAATTAAAACTTTTCAGATTCGAAAATGTTCAAATTCAAAAACTGTTCAGAGTTGAAAATGTTCAAATTCAAAAACTGTTCATATTTGAAAATGTTCAAATTCAAAAACTGTTCAGATTTGAAAATGTTTCAAATTCAAAAATCATAATTTCAAAACTTTTAATAAATTGTATATACTTTTGAAAATATTCATTTTTAATAAATATTCATATTTTAAAAATGTTCAAATTCAAAAACTGTTCAAATTAAGAATGTTCAAATCCTGAAAATTCTTTAAATTTTAGAAATAAATAAATTTTTACATGCTTTTCAAAATATTCATTTAAAAAAAATGTTCGTATTTAAAAATGTTCATATTCGAAAACTGTTCACATTTGAAAATGTTCAAATTCAAAACTGTTCAGATTAAAAAAAACTCATATTTGAAAATTATTTTAAATTAAAAAAGTAGATTCTAAAAATAATTATTTATATTTTTCTATTTTTTAAAAGTGTTCAAAATAAAAAAATTGTTCAAATTTTGAAAATGTTCATGTTTTAAAAATGTTTATTTTTTAAAATATTCAGTTTTAAAAATATTCAGATTTTTTAAAAACATTTCAGATTTTAGAAACAGAAAAAGAAAGAATAAACAGAAATAAGAAGAAAAAATATGAAAACACTACCTTATGCCCTGATGGGCCGCGGCCCAGCAGACCAGCGCTGGTGCGCGGGGTGCGCGGCGCCACCCGTTCGCGCCGCAAAACGCGGTGAATAGGACCTCCCCTAGTGACACACGATCCGTAGCAATTGGAGACCGGGAAATAGAGGAGTTCAGATTTTCTTCAGTTACAAGTTACAACTGGCTCAAAGGCAGCCATGGCTGCTACCGGCTTTAGGCTTTAGAGGGGTAGTTGGCGATGACGACCAGTGGGCCCCTTGACAGCTCTCCAAACACTTACGAAGGTGCTTCACGTCTTGGGCCCGCGTCGTTGGATCTTCATGTCCTCCAATCTGGACCGTTGAAACGCTCGTTCTGTCGTCCTGCGTATCTCCAACGCCTCTGGCACAGGGCAGAGCGTGAGGTGCTCCTCTTCCTGGTATTTGCGTTGGCGACGGCTTGGTCTTGGCGTAGGCTCCGTGACATTCCCCACTTCTTGAAAACTTACTTGTCCCCAAGCAGGTGCCTCTGGAAATCGGCGCCGCATCTCCTGCAATTTTTCCCAAGTGGCTAAACTATCAGGCATACCTGATCAGCTCACCAGCACCTCCCGGACAGAAGAATTTCCGACAGAGCGCCATCTTTTAGCCAAGACCCATTCTGGTTGCTGAAAAGCCGGTGGAGCATCTGGTAGGGCCTTCTCCACTTGCTCTTCTTTGGGCACAGATTTCTTGAGTTGAGAAACATGGATCACCGGATGGATCATACTTGTTGTTGGCAAGATTTACTTGTAATTAAGCCACTTCCCCAACACAATGTTCGACTTGAAACGGCACATAATATTTGAATGATAACTTGTGGTTAGCCCGACGTTCAACTGACGATTGCAAATATGATTGTAGTTTGAATACACCCAATCTCCCACTGCAAAATGTCGTTTAGTTCTTCCTTTATCGGCTTGACTTTTCATATGTTGTCACACTCGTTCCAGATGCAGTTTCAGTAGTTTAGTCACCAGGTCCCTTTCCTTAAGCCACTCATCCAAGTTGGGAATTGCACACAAGTCCACCCCTTCAATCCCAAAGAATCTTCCAGACCGTCCCAAAACCAATCCGGTTGCTTCTTCTCAGTCTCAATTGACTTGTCCTTCTGTTTCCTCTTCAGAAGCTCCTTCAGAGGTCGATTAACAAGCTTGAGCATTTCAGTATTTTCAGGCGGAACACACCCCCCCACGTCCTCCTCACGTCGCCCCCTCCAGGCGACCGGGGAGGCGAAACCCTAACCGCCCCGCCGCCACCCCACTTCCCTCGCCTCCCTCCCTCGCCGTCCCCGGAGGCGGTCGCCGGCAAAGGCCGCACGCCGCCGGTGAAGGGGGGGGGGTGGGGATCTGCTGCCCTGCGGCCCGTGCTGCTGCTTCTGGAGGGAGATGTGGCGCCGGTCCTCCCGTCCTCGTGCGGCGGCGACGGCGGCGTTCCTCGGGCCCGTGGCTTCCATGGAGGTTGGCGACGACTCCCACGTCGCGCCGCCTAGCGCTGTGGGCTCTAGACTCCGGGGCGGCTCCGTTTTCTCGGCCGTCCTGGCCTCGGCCGCGCGGGCGGCGAGGTCGCGGCGAGTGGGCGCAGCTCGCGGAGCTCCCCGTCGACTCCCGCCTGCCTTGGCGGTCCACCGCAGGCTGCGGCCCGCCGGGCTCGATCTGGGCTCGATTGGGCCGGGCACTCCATCGACGACCTCCCTCTGGTGCTCTTTCCGCCCTTCGGCGGCCGTGGCAGTGGCGCGCGTGGGGCGCGTCGGGGCGTGCTGCAAGGCTGCTGCCGAGGTTCATGGTGGATCTCGGCCTCGGGCACCGCTACTCTGCACCTGCCGGCATGGTGCTCGGCAGGTGCAGGGGTTCGCGTTGCGTCCGGCGGCCCTGGTGGAGCTTGCGCCGGGTCGTTGTCTCAGGCCGCGTGTAGTCTCGGCGAGGTGTCGGTGGCTGCTGTGGTTGTTGGTGTTGACCGACCGCCGTCTCTGTAGATGTGCTCTTGCTCCGGGTGAAAACCCGACATCGACTTTGTCGTTGCTGATGGCAGCGGCGGCTTTGGACGCCGTCTCCTCGCTGGAGGTGCCGTTGTGGAGCTCCAGTACCTATTGTTTGGCCTCCGGGTGAAAACCCAGGACCCTGCTTGCCGGGTCGGATGACGGTGTTGTGTCCACAACACTTTCTCCCTGGAGACGTCGTCTTGGAGACAAAATGATGGCTTTGTTGCTGCGTGTGGTGATGGTGCTGTGTCTGGTGGTGTTGGTGCGGCCAGCTTGGGGCCGACGGTGGTGTTTTCTCGCTTCGGCTGGCCTTCACGTGGTCTCGGCCACATGGATGTGCTTGCCCAAGACCTTCCAGTGGTTGCCGTTGCGGTGTGGGAGCATCGTGCTCTTGGTCGCCTCTCGACTCATCTTTGCTCAATGACGACACAATGTATGTCTCCCCCACCTGCTATTCGTCTCAACTTCGTGGCGGAGCTCCCTGTCTAGGCTAGTGCTAGGTGCTAGGCCTGTCACTCGCCAATGATGATGGTGGTGCTCCTCAGTTGTGCCGTGGGGTTCGAGTCGTACGCCGGTGCGGTGCGCGAGGCTGATTGCCGAGTCTTAGTATTGTGATTCTTGATTGCACCCCCTCACCTCTTGTGACTCTCTTGGGGGATCTTGCTGTCTCTCTTCTAGTTGTATATTTTTCTTGTTTTTTCAGTGTCTTCTCTTCCCCTGTATCCCCCTGTAATTTCTCATATGTTGTAAGAACATGGCCCGCCAGGCTACTTTTTCGATGAATGCAACAAACAGTGGGGATTTATTCCCCCCTGTCAATCTCGAAAAAAAAAGTATTTTCAGGGCAGAGGGAGGTCGCCTCTTTGGACCAGAGCGCAACTTCATCATAAGAAGGCTAAAATTAAAGTGGGAATTCAAATTAGTTGCACAGAATTATATAACAATACATATATCATTAAAACACAAGGCTATCTACACTAAGAGACTCAGTGAGAAACATAATCGATGCATGATGCAAGGAAGGTTGAAATACATGTACCCTATGGCAACTAGGAGCTCATTGTTGAAAAAGAAGTACCCTATGGTAACTAGAGATCATTGATTGCAGACAGGAAACAAAACATAAATAGCATCACACATAAGAGATAAAGAACTATTGTCTTGTTATACACAAATAGCTTCGACGGGAAACAACAACTAGTTTGATTTAGATATCAAAACCAAGATATGATAAGGCTGTCCTTCCACTATCCTATGCATCCTACTGTTCTACTTCACTCTTGTGGGTGGGCAAATTTTACTTCTGGTTATGTATGGCAGATAACTAATGATAGATAAAAAATATCCATCTCCTGGAATTAATGGGAAAAGTTCGATCATAAAAATCATCCACTTTCGAGTACTCGGCTTCCAGTTCCTCATGAACCAAATCATATTGCGTGACAGGAGCTGCAGAGGAAAGTGGTGAGATCAGAACAAAGTAGTCAGATATGCATATCGGAGAAGCTAGGTGGCGAGGTGAATCAAACCGCGGGACAACATGATGACCGCTACCGCGAAGGTGGCAAGCGTCCCGTAGCCTAGTTGATAAAATAAACAACCGCCTCCTCCATAGCCGCCGACGCCGATCGGCTCAACGGCGCTGTCGAGGAGTGCCTCGGATGCGGCAGCCAGCGTGCTTGAGGCAGCGCCGGGAGCAGAGAAGAATCTGGAGGCGGCAGACGGTGCGCAGAGGCAGCGGCTTGAGTGGAGAAGCCCGTGAAGATGGTGGCCAACGCACTCGAGGTAGTGGCTTGAGTGGAGAAGCCCCATAGGCCGAGCAAGAAGTGTGACCTATCAGGGAGGGTCCCGAGGAGAGAAGGGCTCAAAATGGTAAAATCTATAATAATGTCCGTTACACCCCTAAAGTACAAATAACTTTTTCTAATTAACAATGTAAAATTTGACTATCATTCCACTTATATTATATCCAAAAAATAATATAAATAATATTTTAAATATTTCACATGACAAAATATAACTACACCATTTATACAAGGTAATCCACACTTCAGTTAACATGAACAAACTAATATGACCAGTAACAACAAGTTCAGTTAACATGATATTCTCTTTCTAGTGTAAGGACTGCAATTTTTACGAAATGTACGTAAAAGGGTGGAAGCACATGGCATATGAAATAATAAAATTTAGGGTTAATTGGATAAATGCCACTCCATTTCATGTCAAATTGAGAAACGCCACTACAATTTGCAACTTTTGAGAAATAAAACTTCAATTCTCTCATACGTATGTAGATGCCACTCCACCCATTTAAGCTGTTTTGTATAAAAATTGTCTTGTATTCAATACGTATTTTATCATGGACGACAATGTCCCTGAACCCACTACTAAAACAAGAGGACCAGCCCTAGCAGGACGCCGCTCATGCTGAATTTGTCTTTTTTGTTTCTCAATGTATATTTCGAATTTGGACCTGAAATGTTTAGGGATTGTACATTCATATGATGTGAATATCCACAAATTTTTTCAGAATTTTTTGAAACATTTAAAATTGAATTTTTTGGCAAAGTCACCGTGTGACTTTGCTTCATAAAGTCACTGGATCTCAGTCCCAGGACGCCCTCGCCGCCCTTCCTCCGGCTCGTACTGTCCCGCCCCGCAGCTCTGCCGCCAGTGGCGGCGGCAGGTGTATGCACCTGTATTCCATGGAATATCCAAGATTTTGACACAAAAAAAATTGTATGTATTAGCCAGCCCATTAAGGCAGAAACGTAGTCCCAGCCCAGGAGCACAAGTGCACAGCTCGCACGACGCACACACAGACGCCAGCCGCTGCCCTTTTCCTCTTCCTTCCCCTCGAGTCCTCGTCTCCTCGACCACGAACCAGCCGCCGGCCGGCCGACCCGCCGATGCAGCTCGGAGCAGGCCACGGCACCACACCCACAACGCCCACGGCGGCGGCGCCCCGCCCCCTGCCCGCCCACCCTCCCGCCGGACCCGCCCGCGCCTCGCGTCCTCGAGCAGCGCAAAAGGTACGGCCATCTCGCCCCCAATTTTGTGGATTGCTTGATTTGCTTGCAACTTGTTCCTAGTCTCCTACTAGTTTGTATAATGCTGAAAATAGTAGGTTTGATTGACTAGATGCTAGCGTTGTTTTGTTCATATATTGCGAGTGGTGTGCTGTTTGGTTCATGTAATACATCTATAGAGCAAAAAAAATATTTGGGAATACCCATCCTTTAGATCCTGGCGCCGCCACTGCCTGCCGCTACCCTGCAGCCACCCAGCGAGCTCCGCGTCGGCGTTTCGGATCTTCCCGTGTGACGAATCGGTCGTAGACGCTCGGAATCGAGCGGAGCGAGCTCATCTTCCCCACCTCCAGCCGGATCCCGCCGTTGACATTGCCTCGTCACTGAGTTTCCCTAGCCTTGTCGACCCTCTCTGAAGCTTCCCGGATGAAATCCTTCATGCATCTGCTCGTGCCCGGCAGCACCCTGCCGTCAATCCGTCATGCGCCTTCTAGCGCCGCCGCGGAAACGCGTCGCCGGTGCTCCTCCGGCTACCTCTTGGTCCGTTTCACCGCCCGAGTGGTTCGGGGCGAAGACCCTTCTGGATCATGTGCGGCATCGTCAGGGTAACGCGTCATTCCAGTGGCTCACTGGCGGTCCATCGTTGCCAAGAGATGGAGGTCGAGTTCGGGAACGAGTCGAGGAACTGAGCGGAGGAACGGGGGAGAGGAGGGCCGACGACAGTGGGCTGCCGGGCGGCGGCGCTTGGAGCTGCAGGGCACGCCGGAGGGAAGGTTGCTGCGGCGTCAAGGCCCTTCCTCGTACAGAACACGGGAAATGAACAGATTGAGAAGATGATAAGGCCAGGGGCAATTTTGTCTGGAAAAGAATGAAGGATGAATATTTGATAAAAATTTGACCAAAGGTGATTTAAAATAACTATAGTGGCATCCATAGAAGTATTCAATAATTGGAGTGGCATTTTTCAAAAGTTGCAAATTGTAGTGGCGTTTTTCGATTTGGCATGAATTAGAGTGGCATTTATCCAATTAACCCTAAAATTTATATATGCAAATATACTATGATCCACTCTATTTTATATTCATCGGTGATTATTGTAAGCAATCTTGTTTTAATATTAGGTACAAAGTATGCACACTTTGTTAAATTCTAACTTGCTAGACAATTTTTACAATGTAAATGTAATGTTATTGGTTCAGTTTATACTAACTTTTTGTAAATATGCTTATTTAATCATACACTAGAAAGCGCTATTAAGATATTTGTTAGATCATACTCTTTACTTATCTTCACCATAAGCACATATAAATTATGCTAGGAAAAATAATTTAGAGGCGACTTTCATATGTTTGAATAGTATTTCGTACAAACCAAAAAAACGACCAATTAATATTTAGTTATATTGCCAGTTATATGGTTGACTTATGCGAAAACATAAAATTATATTTGTAATAATATAATATGCTAAAAATGATTTATAGAGGTATAAAAGTTTGGTATAAATTTATTTATTGCATTTGCCCCGAGCCTAGTTTTTTATTGGTCCAGCCCTAAGAAGCGGTGGCCAGTTCGCTCAAGGCAGCGGCTTGAGCGAAGAAGGACACAGAGGCGGCGCCGGCACGCAATGCAGAGCGGCGTGGAGGGAGGTGGACCTGAAGGCGATGAGGAGCATGACAAGGCCCCCACGAGCGCCATTGCCGAGGAGAGGGGATACGGGGGCTAGAGTTTTGCGGGGGAGAAGGTGGCGAATGGGGGTTCTGTGTTTTTTTTCGAGAGAGACTGAGAGAGAAAATTCGGGGTGGGCAACGTCTGTGTAGTGGAACCGATCGAGGTATGAGGCCGGTATGGGCCGGAAGTGCGTCTGCGAAACTGGGTCGGGTTGTAGCGTAGCCAGATTGGAGAGATCAGAACAAAGTAGCCACATACGCAGGTCGGAGAGGGTGGCGAGGCGAATCAAACCGCAGGACATCATGATGACCGCTCCCGCGAAGGTGGCGAGCGCCCCGTAGCCCAGTCAAAAAAATGTACGGCCGACTCCTCCGTAGCCACTGGCGCCGACCGGCACAACGGCGTTGTCGAGGAGGGCCTCGGATGCGGCGGCAGGCGCGCTCGAAGCAGCGGCGGGAGCGGATAAGCACCTGGATGCGGCGGGAGTGGAGAAGCACCTGGATGCGGCGGGAGTGGAGAAGCACCTGGATGCGGAGGCCAGCGCGCTCGAGGCAGCGGCGGGAGCATAGAAGCACCTGGAGGCGGCGGCCGGCGCGATCGAGGCAACGGCTTGAGTGGAGAATCCCCTGTAGGCTGCGGCCGGCGCGCCCGAGGCAGCGACTTGAGAGAAGAAGGGTATGGAGGCAGCCGCCGGCGCGCCATGCTCAGCGGCGTGCTGGAGGCGGCAAGGAGCACGACAAGGGCTCGCGCCATTACTGACTAGTGGCCCGATGCATGTCCCTGGCTAGTGTCCAGCCCTTAATTTGAGCTGCCGTGCAGACTATTTTTTTTCTTAAATCCCTTCCAAATACTAAGCTCCCTAGGATTGGTGCCCTCTCCTTGATTCCATATGTCCTCCAATAGAATAGTGACACCACATCATGGTGGACCCTACTTAGCTCTCATGTCCTCAAATGGAATAGTGACACCCATCATGGTGGTCCAAATACTAAGCTCCCTATTCTATTGAATATATACATATATTTCGTGTTTTGTACTTATGTGCCAATTTTTCTATGAAAAATAATAATACTCCCAGTTAAACAAAAAGAAAATTATGGCTGTGAAATACAAAAATAGCTTCATTTCCCTCAAATTTGGGTCGACCAAAATACAAAATATCTTTTTTTTACAAAACTTATAGGGTGTGTACGATACGTATATGTAGTTGTATGTTTTACCCTCTCCTTGGTCCCACATGTTCTCTAATGGAGTAGTGACACCACCTCACGATGGACTCCACTCAAATCTCACTTTCTATTTATAGTTCACAGCTCTTGAATATTGAAATCGAGTTTGAAAAATATTCTATTGAATATATACACATGTTTTGTATTTATCTGTCAAATTTTTGGTGAAATCCTAATATTCCCAGCTACAAAAAAATTTGTGGCTGTGGAAAAGGAAAAATAGCTCCACTTCGCTTCAAATTTTCTCTTTTTTTGTGTAGACCAAAATACTATATATATTTTTTACAAAGCTTCTAGAGTGCGTACAAACGTGCATGTAGTTGTATGTTATATTTCAAAAAATTGAAACCTAGCTAGACATGTCATTTTGATTTTTTTATAAAAAGATTTGCGGTGAGTTCGGAGCTACTGGCACTATCCGACAACTCTCTCCTTGATCCTTTCTCTGCCGACAGTGTCCACCATAGCGTCGTGCAACCTGTGTCACGCGACACCATTTCTCTCCCTCCGATTCCCTCAAGCCGTATTCTAACAAAACCAGCCACCCCGTCGCAAATTTTACATGTTTCTCGGCACACACCTCTGGCCCCATCAAGCACCTGGGACTACAGGGCACCTCGTTCCCCAATGTTGCGCCTCAAGTCCATTATCAACTTGCACATCACGTGCGCTCTCCTCTGGTGGCTACCCAACGCCAGTGAGCTGCAGAACTTCCTACCTCCCTCACAGTAGTTCCATCTGAACACCCATGTCACCTCTCGCATCGGCCATCGTTGTCACCGTTGCTGTTAGTGGTGCTCGACTCGGTGGTGGTGGCAGCTGCGGTTAAAACCGTGAGCGACAAGTCAATGGTGAATGGAGGTGGAAGGATGAGTTAGACGCCTCGTTGTTGGATGCCACGTAATTACTGATGAAAAATGATATGGGTATTTATCTCCGCACTTTTTCGCTGTGGTATATTTGCTTATCCCTCACTTGTATTCAGAGAACGAGCCAGATTATGTAAGCAAGTGCATGTGTGTATTTGGTAGATGGCTGGATGCATACACCGGAAATGACCTATGTCTGCCTAGCCTCAGGCCCTCAGCTATAGTAGTGCAGAAATGTCATGACCCATGAGTGTACAATGATAAAACAACATGTGGTGTTGAACGTGTGGCGAACATGACACATGTTTGTGCATTCATGCAATTAGATAGAATAATGTTTGTGGCGAACATGACATAAATACTAAAATGGTCGGTGGTTTTCATGGCATTTATTTTTGTTTATATTTTATTTTATCCAATCTAGATCTGATGCATAGAATATGACATGTAAACAGTTTAAGATCTCACTTTACTCTATTTTTTGGTCAATTATTTAGTATTTATTGCTGAAATGTTCCCCTGTTTTTATATAGTATCAATTGTATTCGATGCAATTGATTTAAGTATGCCAGGCCATAATTACGCCAACCATTACTGATTTTGGGGTAATTTATGTCAGAAAAGTCTACTTGATTTCATTATCAATGACCTTCACCGTAGTACCTCCATGGCTAATCAAATCTTGCTAATCTATATTTTCAAGTCTGTAATGTTTATCATATCGTACATTGTCTACGAATTTTCATAACTTTGTTCAATATATTATTTGTTCAAATCATTATAAAATCATGTACACAATTTAATTTGCATGATATTTCGTAATTGTAGTTCTGTCCTGATTGTCCAATTGAGTATCTTCAGAGCTTAGTTTTGATGTAGGGTCATGCTCTCTCTGTTGAGCGGTGTACTCTTAACCTTGCTACAACTGACATAATTGTGTCCCTTCTCTTTTCTCTATGTTTATGTGAGGATGCTTGAGAAACTGTGTTGTAAAAGAGTGAGCCAATTGTACTATTCCTCTATTATTGCTATTATTTTTATATATGTTTCGTTAAAAAGCCGTTTGTTCATCTATCGTCATTTGTAGTAGAACGGACTTTGCCACGTCTTTTTCTTCTAGTAGTTTTCCATCTTTGCAGCAATTCTTTAATTGGTTTCCGATTCTATGCAATCAAGTCCTAATTTGAGTTAACTCTCAGCGCACACACAAAAAAAAAGCTCTGTTAGGCTTTAATTAATGGAGTAGATTAGATTAATTAAAGAGATAATCCTTGTATGTCAGTTTGCATATGGCAACCGACATATCTCGCGCCCCTTCCTACGGACGCGACCCTCTACTCGCGCCCCTTCCTCTTTCTCGCTCGCTCTCGATTTTACTTTCCTGCGGCACTCGGCCTTGCGAACGGCACGCACCTCCCCGGTGACCGTCCCTCGGAGGACGAGCGGGGCAGGAGCTCTTCTTGCCGTCGGCCGGCCGGCCTGCCATGCCCTGATGGCCATGCGTGCTCTCCGCCTGTGTGCATCGTCAGGATTTGGGATCAAAAGGTTGGGGATTTATTCCCCTGGCCACTCTCCTTATCCTTTCGTTTGACCAGGCTGCAAGCACAGTGAAGACATGTGCGTGTGCGGCAGGTCGTGGCACCAGCAGCGACATGTGCGTGTGCGGCAGGAGCCAGGGAATCAAGGCTTTGTTTTTATTTAATTGTTATCTGTGTAGCTATTTGCTTATCTGTTCACTACTAGTTCAGTTTATCAGCAATTTAGTCTTAGTGTTATAACAGTAGTTCTAGCAGTGTTTATTTCTGTTTTAGACATGTTAATTCAGTGCATATACTTTAGTACTGTTTTTCTGTTGAGTACCGATGTATTCCAGATACTAAATTGATGTAATATATTTCCACGTTTGTGACGTGTCGAGATTAATTACGTCTATTTGCAATTGAGATTTTTAATTTCTTGCAAATGTAGATGCAAAATTTAAAGTGATTTATTCGAGTCGATGTGTTGGGATCATGAGGTGGTGTGTAGATTTATCTACCGCTACTGTTTACGCCTACATTTTGTCATTTTGACATTATGATTGCCAATGTGCTCTTCCATACATTTTAATTAAGTTATGACATAAGGCATCCGAAGTGTGAGTATTTTTATACTCCGCTAATGCTGCTAGATCTACTCCGAAATTTCTTTCGGAGATTATCTACATAGCGTCATGCTTAACAATTCGAAATTCGCACTAATAATTTCAAGCCCATTTCTTGAAATTCAATTTATTTTACATAGTTCATTACAACATAACCATGACGGATCTTAATTTACCGAACGTAAATTAATATTCTCTGGTCTACCCAGGAGGTCACTGATGGCTCGAGAATTAGAGGCACTCGCCCTGAATGGCCACAATTACCCTACTTGGGACATGGACACCATGATCACCCTTGCATCTCGTGGGATAGTGCGTGCAATCCAGGCTGCCGGCTGGAGTCACGCCACTAACAAAACAGCAGAAGTATACCGCCTTATACATTATAAGGCACCATATACACCCAGATCTCAAGTCTAAGTACTTGGAGGAGGTATCCCCTCGTACCCTATTTTAGGCCCTCAAAACGAGGTATGAACAGCAGAAGGCAGTTGTCCTGCCAGAAGCACTCCATGATTGGACTCACCTCCGTCTTCATGACTTCAAGTCCATCGGAGAGTACAATCACGAGGTTCATAAGATCAGTTCCAAGCTGCGCTTTTGTGGGAAGGAGAAGATTGAGAAAACTCTGTCGACTATGCTCCCATCTGACAGGATCCTCCAGCAGTAGTACCGTGCTCGCGACTACCAAGTCTATTAAAATCTTATTCATATCCTACTTCAGGCGGAAAAGCATGATGAGCTACTCACTAAGAATGGCTCTCAACGCCTGGTTGGTTCCCAACCTTTACCTGAAGCTCATATGAATGTTGCGAACGGACGAAAGTTTGATGGTGTCTTCCACGACAAACCGTCGAACTTCAATGGTAAGCGAAAGCGCAATCGGAGTAGAAAGCCTGGAAACTCAGACCATGGGGAAGGCTCCGTGAAGCCCAAGTTTGACAAAACTAAGCATTGTGACAAGTGTGGATGCTTCACGCATCCTACTAACAAGTGCAAGACCCCAAAGCACCTGGTTATTTTATACCAGCAATCCCAAGCACGCAAAGCACCTCAAGGGAAAAGGTTTGAAGCAAACTTCAACTTTCATCCAGATATAAAATAAGATTGTATGTATTCTATATATTTTGAGAAAAGATTTCCATTGTGAAAAAATCTTCAACTCGATATATAGATTACTACGGGACTCAATCCGATGGATGAGGAACACGTATTTGAAAGACACCCTCTCTATTGTTTGAATGTACTACACGTACATCCCACCCGTAGCACATGTTGCGCATAAAGCAATTCCATTGGTCACAATTTGCTCGAGTCTAAATTACCTCGGTCATTAAACTTTGTGTGCAGACCGTGCGCCATAGGGAGGCTAATTTTGAGGCCCTCACACCTCAAAATACAAGTTGAACCACTTTAGTTCCTTGAACACATCCAGGGAGACATTTGTGGTCTTAGCCAACCATTGTGTGGACCTTTATAGGTATTTTTCATGGTTTTCATTGATGCATCTAAACGATGATCATAAGCATGCCTTATGTTGACATGAAACCATGCATTTGCCAAGATAATGAGGAAAGTAATTGAGTTACATGCCCATTACCAAGAAATGCAGAATTCTCGGCACGTGCCTTGAATGAATATTGCATGGCCCTGCGGATTGAAGTTCATCACTCTATCCCATACATCCACACAGATAATGGTTTGACTGAATCCTTAAATAAGAGGACCAAAATCATCGCAAGACCTTTGTTGATGAAATGCACTTTACCAACTTCACATTGGAGTCATACAGTTTTACACGCTGCTGACTGACTAACTGCATATCGCAGTACTTCCCCTCTGTGATTGATACGTGGAAATCCTCCGAGTATTTCCCATCTACGTAAGTTCGGAAGCGCTTCACACGTACCGATCTCACCACCACAACGTACATCATGGGCCCACATAATAGGGATCTATGTGGGGGTACAGATCTCCGTCGATCACCAAGTATCTTGCACCCCTCATAAGGGATGTATTCATAGCCCAGTATGCTGATTGCTTATATTTAAGGAGGATTATTTCCTGGCATTAGGGGGAGATTTCAAGTACCACATCGAATGCCAGGAAATCAATTGGGACTTAACTTTCCTCCTCAAATCCACGAACTCAAGAATCTGGACTCTACGTTCGAATTCACATATTTGCAGCACATGCAAATAACCTGCCAGATTCATTTACTAATCTCAAATGTGTTACAAAGTCCTTCAATCCGGCTAGTAATGCGCCTAAAAGAGTGGATGTACCAATAAAAACCACTCGACTCCCCTTTTAATAAAAAGAGGGGAAGTAGTATATATGGCCTCTAACCAGGATCCAGCTTTTTACAAAGCAACAAAAGGAAATTGAGAATAAATCCTCTAAATCAGTAAATGCAAGTCGACCTTGTGTTGATGAACACCTAATGGTTAGAATACACCCAGTGGAAGGGAAACCTCCACAACCCCAGGTCCAGCTTGCACACACTGGCTGGGACACGGAACACCCAGACTCACGCGTATTGGGAAATCACGAAGAGTCATCAAGGGTGCACGCTATTTACTCCAACTACATTGATTCTGGAAAATCTTATATCCAAAAGTCTACGACTGCCGACAAATATTTCTCTTGTATGATTGCAAACACCCTTTATAATGATTCAGATCCAAATACCATGGCCATGGCAGAGTGTGAACACACTTGCTAGGACTGAACTCAATCAAAGGATGCAATCCAAGCAGATATAGCCTCGCTCTTCCAAATGAATGTCCTATGGGATTCAATGGGTTTTCTTCTAGAAACGGAATGAGAACTACAAGGTGGTGAGAAAGTAAGGCTTGTAGCATAAGGTCGGGTTTCCGCAGAGATCCGAGACCTATTCTACAGAAACGAGTAGAATATCTTTCCTATACATATATCGTTGGCAGACAAAATCATCTATCGATGCAGTTGATAAATGTAGTGACTACATATGCATGTGGATCACTAGATTCGAACATGAATGGTTTCCGACGGAATCTCTGTCCGAATCGAAATGAAAATGCAACATGTATTGTGTAAAGTCAATAAGTCATCACATGGCTTATTGTTGTCGATACAATTTGGTACAACCGACGTAGTGAGTTCCTTATACACAAAGATTACTCCTACAATGATGATTACCAATGTGTGTTCGTCATACACAAGGATTACTCCTAAAATGATGAAGCGCATGATCATCTACAAGACGGAATTTGAGATGGAGGTTTTGAATAAAATCAAATAGTTCTTGAGACTACAACTCGAACTCCTTCACTCAAGTATTATGGTACACCAATTTGTCTATGTCAGAAAATATTGGATAAACTTAATATGGACAAGTCATATCCATCCCCCATGTGGGTTGTACGATCTCTAGACGTAGAGAAAGTATTCAAACCGCAGGAAGATGTAAAAGATATGTTGGGACATATAGTTCTATATCTCAATGCCATTGGACCCACTAGCACAAGTGGTTGGGATCAAGAATATATTTCGATATCTCCAAGGCACTAAATATCTTGACTTATTCTTGTAATTTCGGAGAAATCCGAACTCCAATATCATAAGTATACTGACAGTGGCTACTTCTCCGATCCCCACAATTTGTACCTACATGGTAGAATTGTCATTCCATTGACGTCTTCCAAATAGTCTCTGGTTGCTACACCTACCAATCATTCTAAGATACAATGCTACATGTTAACACATATGGCTTCACGGAATGATAAACCACATACATTAGTCATGTGGCATTGGTTCTCTCGAATCATCAACCATTATCTACACAGCTAATGTTGCTTGTGTTGCATGGATGCAAACATTACTAAGAGCAATATCACTAAGCATATTGCCTCCAATTATTTTATCCCTATGAACTCCACAAGAGTCGGGGAATAAACATCTTGCAAATCCAAATCATGTGAAAACCTTGTTGGTTTGTTCATGAAGTCTCTACCAACTTCAATATTTCTTAAATATATTCATGGAATTGGTATTTGACGACTTAGAGATATGCAAGAGTCAGTGGGAGTATCTTCCTGACTATTCATGTTCAAAGCATCATATTACACTCTTTTTTCCTTTATGAGTTTACTATCCAGGTTCTCATCAAGGTTTTTAATGAGGTAATATCAACATAAGGTTATATGTCATACTTTCTCTTTTCCCAATCGGGGTTTTTAGGAAAGTATACACGACATATTTATTGACCTCTATATTCTATCGATTATCTTCATATTGAGTTAACAGAGGCAATAATCATCATATGCCGTGTCATTTTCTCCCTATTTTCCCACGCGATTTGAAGGAGTTTTAAACAGCATATCCAACCATTATATGTTGCACCATTTTCTCCTTATTTTTTCCACAGGGTTTAAAGGAGTTTTAGCAACATATCATACGCACTACTCCTCGCATTTTTCCCGCAGGGTTTTTGGAGGAGATGATTCCAAAGATGATCTGTCGCAAGGACAAGGAAGGATTAGGGGGAGTGTTAGGATTTAATTAATAAATTAGATTAATTAAAGAGATAATCCTCCCATGTAATTCTCTATGTCAGTTTGCATATGGCAACCGACATATCTCGCGCCCCTTCGTACGGACGCGACCCTCTACTCGCGTTCCTTCCCCTTGTATATATACTTAGAATCATCAATGGAAAAGGAACAGTTGAATCATTTGTTGTCTTTCTCGTTCGCTCTCGATTTTACTTTCAACACTTACTTTGTGATGCCGTGCACACAATTTTTTTTGTTAAATAGTTTCCAATCTTTGCAGCAATTCATTAACTAGTTTCCGATTCTATGCAATCAAATCCTAATTAATTTAGTATGATTCTTTTTATAGGGAAAGACATTTGACGCACTTTATTAGTATTTCAAAACCTAGGGGGATTATCGTCCGAAATACAATCAATACGATCAACAAAGCTATGCCTAGCTAAATCATGCGCAGTCTCATTGGCCTCCCTATTGCAACTTTCGAACTTGATATCTGTAAACCCGGCGACAAGGATTCCGCAATCATCAAAAATAGCTGCCGAAGAGGTAGCCGAGAAGCCGTCATCTTTCATAGCATCAATTACCTGAATAGTACTATTTGATTGGATAATTATTTTGTTGCATCCTAGGAACTGGGCAACGCTCAAACCTTCCCCTAGTGCATTATGCTTTGCTTCCGCCATGAGATCGAACTTGTTCCCTGCCTATGATCATGCCTCAAATGTTGGCTCGATCTTGTTCCTTCCTCTCGGATTTGGTCCTGTGATCTTGTCAAGAACCACATAGATAACAGAAAACACTCCTACATACGTGGCGCAAACACTTCTACATACGAAAGCATATCTACTACTGCTGAAAACAGAGGATAATGCACTGCATGCAGTAATGTACTGGACAGTAACAAGCATAAGAACCGAGAAATTGGTTGGTAAATTCATTGTAGAAGATGAACATGATGCTTCTGCTACTACACAAGTTCAAACATGAAATGTACACAGTATGACAAAAAAAAAACAATCACAGTGGTTGACGACAAAATGAAAATGTAATCTCAGTGCTCTAACTTTGGAAATGAAAAGAAATGCAGAGTTTTTTGAAGGATAAACGGCAGGTGTCCTGCCTATTCAATTAAGAGGAAAGAAATAGTCTTCTACAAGCCAGAGAGAGGGTAGCTTAAACAAGAGAAAAAAGAACAGGGAAAGCAAAACGTGGACTACTCCCAATCATCAGGCCCTATGCCTGTCTCGCCCAGTTCATCTTGTTCGTGCTCCTGAAGGTGGGTGCCAAGCAACAGAAGGTCGTCCTTGATCATTTCAATGAGCTGAATTTCATTACAGCTTGTCCCTTGGAACACCCTTCTCCAGCGTTCCTTCCAAATATGCCAGATTCCGTATATAGCAACCATTAGTTCATCTTTGGAGAGTGCGTCAGACATGAATCGCCACCATTCAGCCGGAATGTTGAATTGATCAGCCTGCAGTTCCAGCTGCAGTGTGCCTGTCCATTGGGCGAGATGGTACCAGATGGTACGTGCAAATGGACATGAGAGGATCATGTGAGAAGCTGTTTCTGCCTCCTGGTCGCATAGGGAGCACAGATCGCCGTGATCAATTCCCCTAGTTTGCAGTACATCATCAGTTAGTATGCGCTTCCGAAGCCACAGCCAGAGAAAGAATTTCCACCGGGGCTGTATCTTGGCCCTCCATAACTTGGAAAAATCAATGATGGTGTGAGAGCCCAGGAATTGGACAGCATAAGCAGATTTCGGGCTGTATTGGGATGAAGCACTGGGGTTCCAGACTTCCAGGTGATCCTGTCCGCCTCCTCTGTCAAGTTGACACCTTGAAGTCTGATCCAGAGGTCGGTGTACTCCCGAAGCTGAGCTGCAGAGATTATGCGGTGAAAGCCGGTCATCCATTTGTCATTGGTGAGGGCTTGCATTACCGTGAGGTTTTTCAGACGAGTGAGTTTGTACAAATTTGGAGCTATGGCCGCCGGTGAAGCACCATCAAGCCATTGGGAGCTCCAGAATTTTGCAATGTCGCCCCGACCAATAGAGATGGATGTACAGGCATCAAAAAGAGAGGAATCCATCTGGTCACAGGGCAATTGCGTGCCGATCCATGGCCTGTCTCGTTCATGCCATTCATACCACTTCCATCTGAGCCTTAAGGCACGGCTGAACATGCCCAAATCAATGATGCCCAGCCCACCTAGCGATTTGGGGGGGCATACCTGTTTCCAGCTTACCAAGCACACTCCCTTAGCTGCATTGTTATTTGATTTCCAAAGGAAGTCTCGTCTAATCTTGTCGATCTTCTTCAAGGCCCACTTCCCCAACCGGGAAACTGTCAGCATGAAGATAGGTATAGCGGGTGAGCCGAGCAGTGGCGTTGAGCAGTTTGCCACGCCATCTAGGTAGTTTGGCTGCCACCTTATCGATATATGGTTGAAGCTCTGCCTTTGTGAGTTTCCTGTGATGCAGTGGGAGACCTAGATATTTGCAAGGAAATTGCTTGATAGGCACCGGCAGAGGCTCCAGAAGAGGGAGTACATCGGCAGTCTCACTCTCACATCTGATGGGATATATTGCACACTTGTTCAGGTTTGCCCGCAGCGTAACTTGCTCTAAAACTGCTTGAAAGCTAAAAAGGTGACAACACGATATTGCACTTGTGCTTCACGTATTCCCGTAGCCTGCAAACGATCATGTACACAATTGTTTGGAAACCGCCAAGAGCATCTTGGACTATGTGAGTTTGCTCACCTCCAGCACAAGCAACGCCTGAGTAGTAGTTCAGATATCACAACCTCTTGTTTCATAAAAAGACAAATTAAAGGAGGCAATGTGATAAAAGGAAACTGTACTCACTCAAACTCGCTGCAGTATGGTTTTCATGCAAGCGAGCAGATGATCACGACGGGTGTCAGCGCCGCGAAGGCGAAGACGGATTAGCCTCCCCCTTTGTGACAAACCACCGCATCGTCGAATCATTTACGTCGCCTCTGCAAAAGGAGAATGTGTCCTTCCTACCTGTCAAACTGTTACTGAACTTTGCTAATCTGAACATACTAGAAGCTCTAATGCTATACTAGTACGTATATGGTAATCATACTAACAACTCACGTGGCAGAGGACAATGTCAATCCAACCATCTAAGATCCAAATGTATAAGTTTCAGAACTGTCCTACATGGGACGAAGAAATATGTACCTGGTAGCTGGTACTCCGGTTGACCATTGACCATCTTATGATGCCAATCGACCATCTTCTGATAAACAGGTTTATCTTTAGTAAAACATACATACAACAGTAACTGATAAACAGGTTTCGTTACCTTTTTTTTAACTCCATTGCTTGGACATTTGGATTGCCTATGTCACTATTGCGAGCCTCCTCCAGTGATGATATGTGCTTCACTGGTTGTTTCATCTTGGACCACACTATGGAGACAACTCTTAAATAAGTTCTCCGATGCCTCCCTGCATAGTTCTTGCAAATTGGTGCATATAGTACAAGCCTAGTTCAACCTTATGCCACTGATGAGACTAATCGGTCAGTGGCTCTATCTCCTTTCTTCATCAGAGGGACAAGTGTGTCGTCCAGCATCTCATACACCTCTGCACACTGCGGATGCATCCGATCGCCGGAGAAGAATGCGTGGCTCCTCGCGTCCACCATGATCCGGCTAACCCCGGGCGTCTTCCTCACCTTGCTCCCCCTCATGGCCTTCCACACCGCTGCCATCTCATCCCACAATCCACCTGACGCAAGAACATTGGCCAGAACAGTGTAGTAGCCTCCTGAAGCTGAACCTGAGGGGTTCTCGTCAGATTCAGCAAGAGACTGCCCCACCTTCCTTGCTGCGTCCTCAGAACGGCCTTGTCACGCATCTCCGGCGTGGCTTCAGGGTGAATAGATGCGAAGATGTTCTGGCCTTTCTTGACGAGACCAGCGTGGCTGCAGGCTGACAGTGCAGCAGTGAAGTTGGTTGAGGTGGGTTTGTGTCCACGTCGCAGCATCTGGGCGAAGGTTTGCAGGGCGTCTGAGGCATGACCGGGTTGGCGAAGGCTTGCATCATCGATGTCCATGTGATGGCGTCCTTCTCGTGTAACATTTTGAAAGCTTGCCATGCAGAGTACATGGTGAGCAGAGCGTTTCCTAAGGAGGTCTCTGACAGGATGCCTACTGTGGTGGCCACGCCATGGATTTGCCCAACTTCGACTGTGCTCTCAGATGTAACCAAGACACTGATCAATGCTGTGCTGTTAGGAGATACAGATGACCGGATCATGAGAAGGAATAATTCTATGGCTCTATGGCTTCATCCTTAAGCTCATTAGGGCATGTACAACGCGGGCTCTTAGATTGGCGCTAGGGAATATAATCTCAGTCGTTACGCCCGTTTTGCTGCTGAACCGGGGATTGAGTCTAGCGTCGATGCTAGTTTTTGCGCCTATCCATCAGTTCAGACTTTTGGATTAGTTGGCTAGCGCATCGATTTAATACACTCTCCATCACGTCGGCTAGCGCATAAATCTAATACACTCCCCCTCACGTCTAGTCTGGATAATCGGTAAGACACTAGACGTAGAGTACATGGGAGGCCGTAACTATTTTTGTAGTAAATAGTGCGGAAGCCGGGGTGTTAATTTAAGACCTCCTAGCTCTGATACCATATCTATACCTCTTATAAAGCAAAACCCCACTAAGTACATTTATTAATTTTCTATCTTTACATGCAGCATAGCCACATCATCAAGTATTCACAGCCATAGGATGTTGATCGTCATCCGTCCATTCACCCCATCTTATGTGACAAGAAGTCGTACACCCACCAAGCTCCTGTTCATAATTTTTTTCCCCTCCTACGCAACCAGCCGAAGTACACAGGTCAATCTTGGCATCTTGCAGCTTGCACGTACGAAATAGTCCCACGCATACAGTAAGGATCGTAACTTCGGCTTCGCGTGCTCAAGTCCCGTCGCCTCCCCTCCCTTCACCAACATTAATCCCCTGATCTCTCCTCTTCCTCTCATTATTAGCCTCTTTGCTATCCCCTACTCCCGATCTCCAAACTTCTTCCATCGAATCACCATAAGATCCTTTCGTCTGGCCTTCTCCCAGTGGATGATGAGGCTTGCATGCTCGATCCAGTCCGCCGCCGGCACCGCCAAGGAGAAGGGTAGTGAGGGTTCAACCTGATTATTTCTGTGATGTGAGTTTCCGTCACCTCGACTTAATTTCCTGTGCTGCAGGTTGTGTTGGCGTTGATACCTGCAGGTAGAGTTGGCCGTGCAGATATTTCCCAAGGATCCGATCTAGATGACCATCTCCTCAAAGACTTTAATACCCCGTTTGTTCATGCTAGAATTTTGATGGATGGTTTGGCTCATGTTGTTCTGTTGGCTCTTAATATTAATTCGTTTTCCGACTGATCTGTCACTTTTCTTTATTAGAGAAGGAGATGTAAGACGCTGAGGATGCAAAGGAATACAGGACGAGGTCCAATAGAAGAAGGAATCAGTCAAAGGAGTCGTGGCTTGATTATGCACTTCATAATATCGTAGAACTAACTTTGTCTACTCAATTTTTTTTACCTATCCTGCAACGAAGAACTGACTGATATATGAACATGTTCAGCTGTCCTCATATGTCTTGATTGTACCAAATCAAGGTGGGCAACTTTCCTCTTTTACATATTTGACAAGATTCAGGCCCTAGCCTCTAGCTCTAACTCTTTATAGGAATTATTCATTGATGGCTTTCATAGGACAGCAGTTTGGTTCATCTAATGCAGAAAGGGAATCTCCTAACAGAGAAGCACCGGTAAATGTCCCCAAGCACACTACTGAAGGATATGTTTCATTCGCCTGGTTGGATTTTTATTTTTCCTCTCCTGTAAGTTAAAAATCATTTCTTTGCTCTTACAGTTGAATGTTAAAATCCTGTAAAATATATCTTGGATTTGCATCATTTTGTCTGTTTCCTACAAAAGGTTTACACTGAGTAATTAAGATGGCATGCCTACCACTTCAAAGGTCCCAAATTATGCATCAAGTGGTGTTTTCTTGCATGCTTTATTCTGCTGTTCCACATTTGCACGCCCATGTTATAGTTTGTACCGTTATTCTGGGCACTAACGTGTCACCATGAGCTTGATTCCTAGGTGGATGCAGTTGAGAGCACACAGTTTGTCCTTCAGCCATGGTCCAGTTATGAACGCACCATCACAAATTGGCGAGGATCTAAAATGTTCATATTATTTTAAGCATCCATTATTTTCTGTATTTCCCTTTACATGATTGCCAAGACCAGCATAAGGAACATAATTTTATGTCATAAACTATTAATCTTTGTAGTTTCTGTATTTTTCTTCAAATAGAAGTGTTACTTTTGGACTTATTTGCTTTTACTAAGTTACATATGTGTGAAATCATGTTTGAAATTCCGGCCGCAACGCGCGGGGTATTCACCTAGTTGAATTGATGCGCTATCCAACTAATCCAAAAGTCCGAACTGATGGAAAGGGCTAGTCTATATATTTTAACAGCGCTAGCGTTTTTTGCTTCTTCGATCAAGCCTGGATCGACTAGCGATTTGTACGCTAGCAGCTGAAATTTAGCGCTCAGCGTTGGGGTGCCAGGCGCTTAGCTAATAAATTTGTTTTATTGTATTTATTTTTTTGGCACTTAAGCGCCTGTACAAGCGCCTTATGCTGTACATGGCCTTATTTTTTTTTTAGATAAAGAGTGTATATTAATATCGCGGAGATACAAATTACACCCAGCCTCTGCAACAACGCAATAACCAGAGCCATTACGGATGCACACAGCCGAAAGACAATAAAAAGAAGAAATAAAAAGAAAAGTCCCGCTACGGAGTTACAGTCCTTGCGGCAGCCGCACAACCACCACCAAAACAACACTGAAGTCCAATTCTTCAAAAGCAACGCCTTCAAGAAGAACAGTGCCAGGCACAACCAATTAAGGCCAGACCTTGAGTTTTCACCCTGAAGATAGTCCTCACTCTCAAAACAATGTCTCCAACAAGACCACTGTCAGGCACAACCAATTAAGGCCAGACCTTGGATTTTCACCCTGAAAGGTAGGACTTTGGACTTCACTTATGTTGTTGCCCCCACTTACATGCTGCTGCACCAAGTCATGAAACACCAAGCCAATTCCTCTTCGCTAGAAAGATTCGAACCACCATTGCCAGTCCTCAGATCTCGCCTTTCACGTCATTCTCCGCCAGCACCACGGAACGAGAAAGCGTATTCCATGATATTAACAGCCAGCAGAGCTTCGAAGCGCTCCCTCTGAAACCAAACGGTCAGAGAAAAAACACGGGTGCGCACGATCGAATACCATCCGATCCAGCAATCTCCAGGCACGAGTCGCCCAGTGGAGTTCGCCGGCGGAGCCTTCCGAAACACGACCATCCAGCCAGATCGATGGAGATGGGCATCTGGCAGTTCTTCATCTTCACGCGAACAGAAACCCTAGGACCTCCACCTTTATTCAGCCGAGCAACTAGAGGAGACCAAGGATCAGATCGTGGCCTGGCCCAGATCCCTGCCGAGTACACCGCACCGGCAGCACACCTCCGCCTCCTCGTTGTTACTCTGCCAGGGGCGACCAGCCGTCGAACCGACCGGACCGCCCCGAGCCCCGCGCGCCGCCACAAGACAGCTGGCCTAGGCGGGAAACCTAGACCCGCGGCATGCCTCCACCGACCGCACTTGGAGTCCGGGGTAAGATGCAGCCGCCGCCTGGCCGGGATCGCCGTCCCGACCACCGCCCACGATCATCTTCGTCGACGCCGCCCCAGCCGCCCCTTCGAAGAGAGTCGCCGCGACATCCACCCCTAGCACCTTAGGTACCAGGGGGCCGCCGCCACCGCGGCCGACGCCGGCGGCAGCGGCGGAAGGGAGGTAGATCGAGGTAGGAGGGGGTTAGGCGATGGGATCTGGGGCCCCCGGCGGCACCCTGGGGAGCGCCACGGGAGGGCTTAGGGAAAAAACGAGCAAGCAATTACTCCCACATGGCCTTATTGGCATAGCCGTCAATTACAATGTTCAAGGTCTCCTGGTCCTTTGCGGGCATCGAATCGAACAGCGCTTCTTCTTCGTCTCCGGGACGGATGTGGTCTTCTAGACCCGTTCGGCGACTTCCCGTCCGTAATCAACAACGTCATGCCTGTTCAGGGAGGAGCGGCAGCGGCGGCGCGCCGTCGACACGGTCTGAAGGTTGAAGACGAAGGGCATCACAAGGATTTCGTTATAATTTCCGTTTTTATTGAGTTGTTCTGTACGGTTCGATGTTTATTTTAATGCCAGGTCCTTTTTACAAAAAAGAAAGAATCGAACAGCTTTATCTTTAGATCAAACTCATGTAACCTTTCATGTAATCCCCGATTTTTTGGTTGCCGCTTTGCAATCTGACTCCACCCAATTAATAAAGTGCCCTGGTGGCAGTTAAAAAAAAGTCCGTGCATACCGTTACCGATCAGCATGTTCTATGGGCATTATTGTTTTTGCCACTAGCGGATGGCGCGTCTTGATCGACAAGAGGCAAAGAGATAACATTTTATAGGAATGGTTATTTTAAGGGAGGAATCAAGGAAAATTACAACTCTGGGAAGCAAGAAAGAGAACTGTACTATTGAAGCACAATCAGGATTGCTAGCTCGTACAGATGCACACACGAGTATTTGGCCTCTATCATGGAGAAAGCCAGAAAGGCACAGAGCAAACCGAAATGTCTTTTAGCCTATAATGGAGATCGAAGCACCTGTTAATACATGGGTTGGTACTTGGTTTATGCAATGAAACAAACCACTTGTGAATTTCTTTCAGTTCAAAGACTTGACCTTCGATGTATATACGTACCCACATTCTACCGATCAGCATGTTCTGTAGGATTAATTATTTCAACAACAGTTGAAAAAACGTATGATCACATTGCAGAACAATTATCCAACGCTAACAAGGTGCTGACCACGCCACCATCAACCAATACCCGTCTGTCCAGAATATATTTTCCATCGATTTGACCTTGTACTCCAATCAAGTATTCCCTTACATATAGTACTAGTTGCTACTTGCCCTCATGAACATCTAATATACAAGATGAGGGAAAGTGTCATGCCATTATAGCACACCAATAGCTTCATTTTATTTTATTTTCTGACCAAAGGGGAGGGTCCAGAAGGACCCAGGCAGTATTTGATCAAGTCAAAGTACACAACACATCCCACGGAAGGACACAACGAAACGAAAGTTATAGTTCAGGCCCTGAATTTAACATGGATAACCATGAAGGGAAAACGTAAATTGCATTTGGATCCATTCTGAACTTTATCAGAGAACCAACTCCACCACCGTCAGGGACCAAACCACTTCGAGCCGTGAAGACGCCGCACGCCCACGTCCGACGTCGTGGAAGAAGACGGCAACGAACATTGAGATGTAACTGATCTGCCTCCTTTTTCGCCATCTTCAAGCCATGACGAAATTCCCCCATCCCCCCTGTACCTCTGTGAAAAAAATGTATACCTCTGGGTTTTTATGCCCCCATATATTGAAAACCTGAAAATGATTCAGATGGAGGGGTTTTCCCCTCCCCCGGTGACCGTAAAAAAAGAAAAACCATGACGAAATTATCATTTGATATTTTTTTTGATAAAGGACATTTTATTACTCAAAATATCGGAATTGTACAAAGTAAAATATACCCGGGACCTCTGCATAACTAGGATGCACACATCCAACGATCCAAAAGAACGAATAAAATTAAAAAATGCAAAGTACCAAAACTCATAGTTCTTGTAACTAGCGGAAAGGGGAGCTTGACAACCCTCCTAGACGTTGGGGAAAAGTTGGTTTTGTGTTTTGTGTGCAGGTACGTTAACTTAGTTGAAGAGTTTGTGTTCCTACTGATTCAATAAATCTTGGTTCTCTACCGAGGAAATACTTGTTGTTGTATACATCATCCCTTCCTCTTGGGGGGTTCCCAGCTGTAGTCAACTACACCATCAGCCATATCATGTGGCAGATCTGGTCGGATGATGAGGCGGTTGATCTGGTCAACTAGGGGTTAGGCGCGAGACTGAAGGGGAACCGGTCGATTCAGCCATGGCGGGCCAGAGGAAGGAGGGAGAGAGAGACTGGGCGTTGGTGCCGGAGTGACGGCTGACGGGGAAAAGGGTGGACGTTGGTGCTGTAGTTTTAGCCGGTGGCAAGGCAGGGGAGGGGCTCTCACGCTCTTATCTCAAAAGATCTTACCAGCACACGATTCTTGTTGTCATATTTTCAGCATTCAGGTCTATTCACATGGGTTTTCCATTTGGTTTATCATTTGCATATTTTATTCCTCCCTCAAACCCATTTTGTTTCCATTGCCAATGACCACCCAATAGGGATGTAAATGGATATGATAATTTTGCACCGAATTTGATTTTGAAACCGTTTTAATGAATCCATATCCGTTCTGATTGAATCCGATGGATAAGGATATCCGATTATGAATTAGACAGCCCCATACGGTTGAGGATATGGTATGTTAAATAGCCCCGAATAAGGATTACTCGCAAATTAAATTGGATTATATGATGGTTTTAAACTGAATAATCCGATTTTCTACCGAAACATCCAACCTAATAGAACACTAATAGGTCCATTTTGCATCACTATGTTACATCATAATTTGTCTTTATTCATCGATATATTTCGTATTATGATGCAATACTTATGTTATTCTATCCTATTTGCATGTTTGGCAATTATTGGAGATGCATCCACCGGAGCCTGAAATCAGCTGGAAAAGTACCTGTCAAGACACCTGACTTCGGAAGCCCCAAAAATTCCAGAAAAATTCAGGGAACAATATTCAGGGAAATAAGTCGCGGAACCAGAAGGGGGCGAAGAGGCGAGCAAAAGGGGGCAGGTGCGACCCCCTACCGTGGGCCCTCCTAGGGCCGCGGCAGGGGCCCGCCCCTGGTCCCTGTGGCCCCTCTCCATCTCCCCTTTGGTGTATTATTGACCTTTGACCTAAAAAATGTCGGGGGCATCGACGAGGAATTTTTCCGCCGCCTCCACGAGGCGGAAACTAGACACAGAGAAGAAGAGCTCCGGTAGGGAGAAATCTACCAGGGAATTTCCCTCCCGGAGGGGTGAATCGTCGCCATCGCCATCGTGCCGGGCACCATCGGGATCATCATCAACATCATCTCCACCATCAGCACCATCATCAACGCCGTCATCCCATCTCATCTCGCTTTAGCAATTGTCCTTATGGTGTTATTTTGATTTATCTTGTGGTGTTATTCCTCTAGTGGTATGGTGTGAATGTCGACTACATGATACTTCACCTTTCAAAGGGCCTAGGGGAATGCATGGTGTATTTAGTTTGCTTATGGTACGGTTGCAGGAGTGACAGAAATCTAAACCTCAGTTTCTGAACTAGTGCACTAGGGAGTGTAGGATCTCGGGGTTTAATGCTGTGGTTAGGTTTTTTTTACCTTAATTACTTTCTTGTAGTTGCGGATGCTTGCAAGGGGTTTAATCACAAGTATGCATTTGTCCAAGTAAGGGTGGTGCATTAGCATAGGTCTACCCACACAGCACTTTATCAAAACGTTGAAGATTAATCACCGACGTGCAATGAAACTGGCTAGGCAGAAACTCCCATCTGTCCTCGAGAACATTTTAATCATCATAAGTAACACATCCGGTCTGTCCTTTGAGCTTAAAAGGATTGGGCTATTTGCTGGAATTATTGTAGTACTCTTTTATTTACTTGTTCTTTATTTGTTCTTTATATCAAAAATCCAAAAACATTTCTCTTTTAGTGCTTGCAGTGAAATCTTGCTGAAATCCACTTGTCAACACCTCCTGCTCCTTGTTGGATTTGACACTCTTACTTATCGAAAGGACTATGATAGATCCCCTATACTTGTGGGTCATCAAGACTCTTTTCTGGCGCCGTTGCCGGGGAGTGTAGCGCTATTGGTAAGTGGAACTAGTAAGGAACTCTTTTATTGTAAGTGCTGTTTTTATTTCTGCTTGTTACTTTGCTTTGTTATGGAGCACTCTTCACTTAATATGCTGTTTGGGAGCGACTCTACCACCGCACCTGTAGTGGATAAGAGTCCTCCGCTCTCTGAAATTGATCCGTTTAAAATACCCATGGGAATTATTGATCATGTTATGAGTAACCGTTCTGCAGGAGATGGAACCATCCATCCAGGTTATCATTTGCTTTATATTAAAGATCTGTGTGAACTATTTAAGATTGCAGGCATGTCAAAATAAGTAATCATGAGGAAATTATTCTCAATATCACTAAAGGATAAAGCTATGGATTGGTATATGCTTCTGGATAATTCTCACTTGATGGATTGGAAAGAGCTTATGTCTCTCTTCTATTCTAAATTTTATCCTCATCATGAAATTCATCAAGATAGAAATTATATTTACAACTTTCGGCTACATGAAGGAGAAAGCATCGCTCAAGCTTGGGGGAGGTTGAAATCTCTAATGCTTAAATGCCCCAATCATAAGCTTTCTAATGATATAAGTATTAACAATTTTTATGCGAGGCTGTCTCGCTATGATAAGGATATGCTTGATGCCTCTTCTCTTGGATCCTTTACAAACAAGGAAGTTAATGCTAAATGGGATTTAATTGAAAGGATTTATCGCAATGCGGAAGATTGGGAGATCGACAAAGGTAAAGAATCAGGTATAAATTATGAGTATGACTACATTAAATCTTTCATGGAAACTGAACGTTTTAATATGCTTAGTACTAAGTTTGGGCTCGATTCTCAAATTGTTGTTGATCTCTATAAATCCTTTGCTGAACATATTAACATTCCAAAAGAAAAGTGGGATAAGTATCATGAACCATTTAAAGATGTTTGTAAAACAGATGTGCTTGCTAGTAATGATATGCCTGTTCAAACAGTTGAATCTGTTTTACCATGCTGTTTTCTTTGAAAAACCACTATTCCCTATAAAAATTAAAGAACACTCAATCATGTATAATGTGGTTAATAAAAGTGAAAGGAGAGCTTATGAACATGATGAACAACTTGAAATTGCCTCTCCAGTAGCCTTGGTTAAAGATCTTGTAACTGAGAACGTCGATGGAAGTTCTATTTATTTTTGTGAAGCTACTACTAACATTGTTAGGTAAGATAAAAGTGCAAAATTTGTTGATACTCCTGTTGTCTCTGTCAAAATAGGTGACCATTACTATTATGGATTATGTGATATGGGTGCAAGTGCAAGTGCAAGTGCTATTCCTTATACACTTTATCAAGAGATAATGCGCGAAATTGCGCCGTGTGAGCTTGAGGATATTGATTTGGAAATTAAATTGTCTAATAGAGATGTCATCCACCCGGTAGGAATTGTCAGAGACGTTGAAGTCTTATGTGGTAAGGTAAAATATCCAACCGATTTCCTTGTCTTGGGGTCAGTTAAAGATAAAATTTGTCCTATCATATTTGGTAGACCTTTCTTAAACACTTGTAGTGCTGTTATAGATTTTAAGAAAGAAAAAGTTTCTGTTCAATTTGCTGGAGAGCAGTATGAATTTAATTTTTCCAAATTTGCTAGACATCGTTATGATAAAGAATTACCTAATGAGCATCTTATTATTGAAAGAATTGTTTCTATTGCTGTGGCTCCTAATGATCCTTTGCAGCAATATATGGAGGAACACGAGAATGACATGTTTATGCAGGAAAGGGAAGAAATTGATGAAGTCTTCTTTAGACAGCCGCCTATTCTGAAGCATGATCTACCTGTGGAGTCGCTGGGGACGCCCACACCTCCAAAAGGAGATCCTATTTTTGAATTAAAAGCTCTCCCAAACACTCTCAAATATACATATTTAGATGAGAAGAAAATATATCTTGTTATTATCAATTCTAACCTTTCAGCAAAAGAAGAGGAGCGATTATTGGAGGTTCTTAGGAAACATTGAGCTGCATTGGGATATACTCTAGATGATCTTCAAGGGATTTCTCCATCTATTTGTCAACATACAATTAATCTTGAGCCTGATGCGAAGCCCGTTGTTGATAATCAACAAAGATTGAATCCAAAAATGAAGGATGTGGTAAGAAATGAGATACTCAAGCTTCTCGATGCAGGTATAATCTATCCTATTGCTGATAGTAGATGGGTTAGTCCTGTCCATTGTGTTCCCAAAAAAGGAGGTATGACTGTTGTTGCTAATGATAATAATGAACTCATTCCTCAAAGAACAGTTGTAGGATATAGAGTGTGCATTGATTATAGGAAACTTAATAAGGCTACTCGAAAAGATCATTATCCTTTGCCTTTTATTGATCAAATGCTTGAAAGGCTGTCTAAGAATTCTCACTTTTGTTTTCTTGATGGTAATTATGGTTTCTCTCAAATTGCTGTTAAATATGAAGATTAAGAGAAAACTACTTTTACTTGCCCTTATGGAACTTATGCCTATAGACGTATGCCTTTTGGTTTGTGTAATGCTCCTGCTACTTTTCAAAGATGCATGTCTGCTATTTTTCATGGTTTTTGTGAGGAAATTGTGGAAGTCTTCATGGACGATTTCTCCGTCTATGGAACTTCTTTCGACAATTGCCTCTATAATCTTAACAAAGTTTTGCAGAGATGTGAGGAGACCAATCTTGTTCTCAACTGGGAGAAGTGTCACTTCATGGTTAATGAAGGCATAGTGCTTGGACATAAAATTTCTGAGAGAGGAATTGAAGTTGATAAAGCCAAAATTGGATCAATTGAGAAGATGCCCTATCCAAAGGACATCAAAGGTATTCGTAGTTTCCTTGGTCATGCTGGTTTTTATAGGAGGTTTATTAAGGATTTTTCTAAGACGTCGCGGCCTCTTACTAATCTTCTTCAAAAAGATGTTCCATATGTTTTTTATGAAGATTGTAAGGAAGCCTTCGAGGTTTTAAAAAGGGCTTTAATCACTGCTCCTATAGTTTCAACCTCCTGATTGGAATTTACCCTTTGAAATTATGCGTGATGCTAGTGATTATGCTGTAGGGGCTGTCCTTGGCCAAAGAATTGATGAAAAGTTGAATGTAATTCATTATGCTAGTAAAACTTTGGATAGTGCACAGAAAAATTATGCAACCACTGAAAAAGAATTTTTAGCTGTCGTTTTTGCTTGTGAAAAATTTAGACAATATATTGTGGACTCTAAAGTAACTATTCATACTGATCATGCTGCAATTAAGTACCTTATGGAAAAGAAAGATGCTAAGCCTAGACTTATTAGATGGGTGCTTTTGCTGCAAGAGTTTGATTTGCATATTGTTGATAGAAAAGGTGCAGAAAATCCTGTAGCTGATAATTTGTCTAGAATGGAAAATATTCCTTATGATCCTATCCCTGTAAATTATAGTTTCCCTGATGAACAACTTGCCGTCGTTAAGGTAACTTCTCATGGTGCTCCTTGATATGTTGATTATGCTAATTTTATTGTCTCGAAATTTTTGCCTCCAAGTTTTACTTATCAACAGAAAAAGAAATTTTTCTATGACTTGAGGCATTACTTTTGGGATGACCCACATTTATACAAGGAGGGGGCTGATGGAATCTTGAGAAGATGTATTCCTGAGTATGAACAGGAGGAGGTACTGAGGAAGTGCCACAATAGTGATTATGGAGGACATCACGCAGGTGAAAGGACTGCACATAAGGTTCTTCAATCAGGTTTTTATTGGCCTAGTTTGTTTAAAGATGCTAAGAAGTTTGTTTCATCGTGTGATGAGTGTCAAAGGGTTGTTAACATTAGTAGACGTAATGAAATGCCTATGAATTATTCTCTTGTTATTGAACCTTTTGATTGTTGGGGATTTGACTTTATGGGTCCTTTTGCCACTTTCCATGGTAATACTCACATTCTTGTCGCTGTAGATTATGTCACTAAGTGGGTGGAAGCTATACCAACTAAAAGTGCTGATTATAAGACCTCCCTAAAAATGCTTAAAGAAGTTATTTTTCCTATGTTTGGTCTGCCTAGATATCTTATGATTGATGGAGGATCTCATTTTATTCATGGTGCTTTTAGAAAGGTTTTAGCTAAGTACGATGTTAATCGCACAGTATCCTCTCCGCATCATCCTCAAACTAGTGGGCAAGTTGAATTAACTAATAGAGAAATTAAACTGATCTTGCAAAAGACCGTTAACAAGTCTAGAAAGAATTGGTCTAAAAAACTTAATAATGCTTTATGGGCTTATAGAACTGCTTATAAAAATCCTATGGGTATGTCTCCTTATAAAATGGTTTATGGGAAGGCATGTCATTTGCCTCTTGAATTAGAACATAAAGCTTTTTGGGCTGTTAGACAACTTAATTCTGATCCTAATCTTGCCGGTAAAACTAGGTTGCTTAAATTGAATTCTTTGGATGAGTGGAGGAATGAGGCTTATGAGAGTGCTCGTTTGTTTAAGGAAAAAGTAAAGAGATGGCATGATAAGAGAATTTTGAAGAGAGAATTTAATGTTGGTGATAAAGTGTTTTTGTATAGGTCTCGTCTCAGATTTTTTGCAGGAAAATTAGTATCAAAATGGGAGGGACCATTCATCATTGAGGAAGTCTATCGCTCCGGAGCTATAAAGATTAATAATCTTGACAGAGACAAACCTCAAGTGGTGAATGGTCAGCGACTTAAGCACTACATCTCTGGTAATCCCTTGGAAAAAGTTGCCGATGTTATTCAAGTGGTCTCTCCGGAAGAACTTATCGAAAGCAAATACCGGAAGACTCCAGAATCGGAAAACGACTAGGTAACTGTTTCGGTAAGAAAAATGCCTCGGAAAATTCCGGAGAACTTATATTTATTTCTCGAAAATTAGGAGACCGGATGGAGTACGAGATGGACTCCAGGGGGCAGGTGCGGCCCTCTGCCGCGGCCCTACCCCAGGTCGTGGTGGGGACCCGCCCCTGGCCCCTGGATACCACCTCCGACTCTGCCTGTTCCCGTCGCCTTCCTTTTATTGCAAAAATTTTCGCTGTAGATTTCCCTGAATTTTTCGAGAAGCGTATCCTGTGTGTTTTCGTCGTGTTTTGTCTCTGGTTATTTCTGTCAGGATCTCGAAGCTTTAGATCATGGCATCCTCTTCCAACCCCGACAACACCGGCAACGATGATTTCTTCAAGAACGTCATCAACCCCTACTTAGCCGAGGTCAGGATGCATCCTCAAGTTCTTCAACTCAAGGACGGCGTGCTTCATAAGCAAGATCTTCAAGGTCCTAAGAAGGAGGGGGATGTGAAGACAAGGTTAGAAGAGGTTGAGCAGGAGGTTTTCGAGTACAAGAAGATGATCGAGCGTGGAGTAAGCGTCAATCACCGTATTATTGCTGAGCTTACTGATCTTCACAAGCGAGAGACCGAAGAATTAAGGGAGAAGATCTTTCTATTGGAGAATGAGACTGCTAATCTGCAAGCACAGATCTATGATCTTCACAATCAGATGAGTGAGTATGAACTTAGATTTAAGCATATAAGCTCTGCTGCAAGTTTCATGTTCGAAGAGACTCATTCGTCTTTCGTTGACGGGAAGCACCTCCCGTGGAAGTTTGGCGACAAGTGATGGAGTAGGAAGTCTTTCTCATGAACTCGAGCATTATGGGTAACAGCACTCCCTTGGCTTGTTCCAAGCTTGGGGGAGTGTCCCGGTATCTTTATCTTCTGTCTTTTATTTTCATAGTCATGTGAGTCGTATCATGAGTAGAGAAGTTATCTTGTAGTATGGTTTAGCATTATGTCCCGTCACTCCTTGTGATTCCTTTGTATCCGTTGGTGTGTGGTTTTCTATAATGAAATATAAATGAGAAGTATCTTTTACTCTTCTGCACTTTATATTTTATTATGGTAATCTCCCTCATCTGCTGATCTCGTGGTAAGTGATGATTTGACATTGGGTGAATGAATAGAAGTTTATTCGGTATCGATAAGCATGGCTTCGTTTAAATTGCAATAATTACTTTGGTGCTTGAGTAGAGAAGAAGAATTTGTTTGAAAATACACTATCTTGTATGTCTTACATGCTTGTGAACCTTCTAGCCCATACACCTTTGTATTAGATTTATTTCTAACAATGATGATAAGCTTTATGTTGCATGTCTGACATATTGTTTTTGATAGCATAGCTGATTTACATCTCTCAACACTGTATGTTTGCTATAAAGCCTTTCTAGCCTAAAGCCCTGTACTGAGTGTATGGTTCACTCGTGCATCCATTCACCAAAGCCAAACTTTCTTGCCAGCCGTGTCCACCATATCTACCTATGCATGGTATTTCTTGCCATTCCAAGTAAATTTGTCATGTGCTACCTTTAAAAATTTGAAAATACTACATTTTGTGCCTCTGTTTTTAAACTCATGAGGGAGCACTGGAGAGCTAGATATAACTTGTGACGAGTAAGGTCATTTCCCCCCTTTCACCCGGTGTCGATGGATTACGTCTTCACTTGAATCAACCCGAGAGCAGTTTAAGAAAAAATATAAATATAACTCACAATTCTTCTCCACGCAATGCAAATCTGAGAAATCAGCCCAAAACATTGGACAGTGGTGAAACCAAGGAGAAAGAGGAGCGTACTCGCTCCTCTAAAAACCAGCTGCTCTCACAAGTCTAAAAGACTTGCTTGTTACGGGGGACTAGATAGCTTCTCTGTTGTGAAGTCGTTGACGAAAGCATCCATTCCTCAAAATTGTTTTGCTTCTGTTTTAAAAATTAAAAAGCCCTAGCACATGACTAATCCCTGCTTCCCTCTGCGAAGGGCCTCTCTTTTATTTATTGTTGAGTCAGTTCACCTACTTCTTCTATCTTCCACAAGCAAACCCACAGTGTTGAATTATGATGATAAACAACTATGACATCTACATTATGTCTTTTATGTCTCATGATAGTTATTCATTTTCCTTATGTCAGTTCTAACTCTTTTGTTATAAGGACACAGCTTTGACGATTTGCAACTCGTGGGAAGATGACTTGATGGTTGAACCATTTAAATGAATCTTTCTTGAAATATGGGCTGAAAAGTATAATTGTTTCTTAAGCAGAGTCTCGGCTTGTCATTGCTTAATAAGTTTCTGTCTTACTTTACCTTAACATGTTGTAGTTACATTACTTGTATTCAAGAAGCTTTATGAGAGAGAGGTGCTGTTTAAGATATATTTGTGTTTGTTGAGTAAATATTGATGCTTCATGTTCGTATTCTTTATTTATCGAAACTTTACTCTATAAACCTGTGGTGATGTTTACCGAGCTCAGTTTTCGCTTGGGGACAAGCGGAGTCTAAGCTTGGGGGAGTTGATACGTCCATTTTGCATCACTATTTTACATCATAATTTGTCTTTATTCATTGATATATTTCGTATTACGATGCAATACTTATGTTATTCTATCCTATTTTGCATGTTTGGCAATTATTGGAGATGCATCCACCGGAGCCTGAAATCAGCTGGAAAAGTACTTGTCAAGACACCTGACTTCGGAAGCCCCAAAATTTCTAGAAAAATTCAGGAAACAATATTCAGGGAAATAAGTCACGGAACCAGAAGGGGTCGAAGAGGCGAGCAACAGGGGGCAGGTGCGACCCCCTGCTGCGGGCCCACCTAGGGTCGTGGTAGGGGCCCGCCCCTGGTCCCTGTGGCCCCTCTCCGTCTCCCCTTTGGCGTATTATTGACCTTTGACCTAAAAAATGTCGGGGGCATCGACGAGGAATTTTTCCGCCGCCTCCACGAGGCGGAAACCAGACAGAGAGAAGAAGAGCTCCGACAGGGAGAAATCTGCCGGGGAATTTCCCTCCCGGAGGGGGGGAATCGCCGCCATCGTCATCGCCATCGTGCCGGGCATCATCAGGATCATCATCAACATCATCTCCACCATCAGCACCATCATCACCGCCGTCATCCCATCTCATCTCGCTGTAGCAATTGTCCTTGTGGTGTTATTAGTTCATTGGAATCGCATCCCGGGTGTTGATTACTACTTGTGGTTGATGAGAGTTTTATCGGTGAATTATCATTACAATCAGATTGTTACCCTTATTCATATCACCTCTGATCATGATCTATATGATGTCTTGTGAGTAGTTCGTTTGGTTCTTGAGGACATTGGGAAAGCCTAGTTGCTAGTAATTGCATAATGTTGAGTAATATTTAATGGTTTGATTTATGTTGTGGTGTTATTTCTCTAGTGGTATCGTGTGAACGTCGACTACATGATACTTCACCTTTCAAAGGGCCTAGGGGAATGCATGGTGTATTTAGTTTGCTTATGGTAAGTTTGCAGGAGTGACAGAAACCTAAACCCCAGTTTGTGAACTAGTGCACTAGGGAGTGTAGGATCTCGGAGTTTAATGTTGTGGTTAGGTTTTTTTTATCTTAATTACATTCTTGTAGTTGCGGATGCTTGCAAGGGGTTTAATCACAAGTATGCATTTGTCTAAGTAAGGGCGGTGCATTAGCATAGGTCTACCCACACAACACTTTATCAAAACATTGAAGGTTAATCACCGGCGTGCAATGAAACTGGCTAGGCAGAAAATCCCATGTGTCCTCGAGAACGTTTTAATCATCATAAGTAACACAACCGGCCTGTCCTTTGAGCTTAAAAGGATTGGGCTATTTGCTGCAATTATTGTAGTACTCTTTTATTTACTTGTTCTTTATATCAAAAATCCAAAAACATTTCTTTTTTAGTGCTTGCAGTGAAACCTTGCTGAAATCCACTTGTCAACACCTTCTGCTCCTCGTTGGGTTCGACACTCTTACTTATCGAAAGGATTACGATAGATCCCCTATACTTATGGGTCATCAAACACATTTAGTAGTTTGTGAGTTGCCGTAATCATCTGTTAAATCTCACTTACATAGGGATTGTCCTGACTATGGGATGCAACTTTGTTACTCCCTCCGTCTCAGTTTTCTCGGCACAATCCCAAAACCATTTAGTCCCAAAACTCCCCCACCACCTAGGCACAATTACATTAATTACCTCTAAATTTGTGGCTAGTTGACTCTATCCACCAATGAATGCAAGAATTTAGCCCCAATCAAAAAACACCTTGGGCCCTGAGATTTGCCAATTGAGCCCTAAGAACTGGGACGGAGGGAGTAGGTTATTAGGATATTATTAGACATCTATTTTTTGTTGTATGATATGCCGATATACTTATATATCCGCACATATCCAATTATTATTTTCCTGCCCTGAATCCTCTATGTTTCTGTTATGAATCCGTGATAAGATATAACCGTCTCTGAATCCGCAACTTACCATTATCCGCTATGCTCTGAATCCAATGAAAAAAATGTGATATAGAATTTGATAACAATAAAATCCAATCGTCTCGAATCCGCAACTTACCATTATCCGCTATGCTCCGAATCAAATGAAAAAAATGTGATATAGAATTTGATAACAGTAAAATCCAATCCAATCCAAGGCAATCTGTTTACATTACACCCCCAATCACCGACTTCCTGGAGCACACGGTATACAAAACCGTACCGATACCTGGTTTTCACCATTTGTAATACTCCCTCCGATCCATAAAAAGTTTCGCCCAGTTAATACAAAGTTTATACTCACTTAGTACAAAATAAACGACACTTTTTATGAATCGGAGGGAGTAGCTATTTCTGTACTAGTGGTGGTAGCACACCGCACAACAACTATTTAATTCCGAGTTGGCGGACACAACGCAAGTGTCTACAAATATAAAAAGAAAATCGAGAATTGTTTATGCATCGCAACCTCAACTTAACCAGACGTGAACCAAGACATAATTTGTACTTGACAAAGTCTACACATACTGCTAACAGTCAGCACTTTCTATAAGCAATATTTTTTTGATAGCTGGCGGATGCGGGGCATGTTAGAGAAGAGGCAAAGAGGCGACTTTTTAAGCATTTTTTATTGGAATTGTAAAAGGTTTATTTAGGTGGGTAATTCTATTTGTTCATAAAGTAATCTAACGGAAAACCAACATTTTTGTTTCGTGTGTAAAAAAACATTTCTGCATAAAAAGGACTTTTCGCTAAATTTGTCGTGCAAACACAGAATGGTGAGATGTATGCGCCAAATGTTTATTCTGTATTTTGTTTGACATTTCAATATGTATTTTTTTCGGTGGTAGATGTATATGCTCTCATGTGGCAAGGTGAATTTCTCTAGTGTTCAAAGATTCATTAGTATGATCAATCCCAGTCAAATCCTGTCTTATACTACTAGTTGGTACTTCTCTCTGTAAAATATATACTCTGGGCCTCCAATTTTATCTGTATTCTCTTTTCCCTGACCGCTACTTGTCTACTAGCCATTCACAAGCGAGCTGATCTTCTCAGAAGCAATTAACGAGCCATGCAGATTTAGTTTGAACTGTGAACCGAGGAAGCATTAGTTTGAACTCCCGTTTATAACTGTGAACCGAGGAAGCATTAGTCTTATAACTAGTAGCAGTCATCCTTGCCGGCGCCGGCGCGGCGGAAGAGCAGCCACCGGCGATGCCACGTCGTCCAGCAGCTGGTTGCGTCGACAAGTGCGGCGACATCGACATCCCCTTCCCGTTTGGCATCGGCCCCGCCGGCTGCTTCCGGGATGGCTTCGAGGTCTTGTGCAAGGACTCTCGCGCCTTCCTTGCTGTAAACAAAACAGCACAGCCAGAGGGTTACGATTTCTCCGACCAGGAGCTGGTGAGCATATCGGTGGCCACGAGCGAGGCGCGTGTATACGCCCCGGTCTCATACACCTGCAGCAGCAACGACACATCGCCATACTCCGCAATCATGCTTCCAATAACGACGTTGGGCGTGTCGTTGACGCGTAATGTTCTCGTCGGCGTCGGCTCCAGAGTCGCGGCTACACTGGCTTATGACCAGTACTGGCCCCCCGTCTATTGCTCAACTAATTATGTCAGTGGCCGCACGAACGCGTCGTGCGCGGTGGAGGCCCCTTCCGCCGTCGCCTCATGTGCTTTCCCCATCTGGCGTGTTACATCCTATCCTACCTTCAACGACTCCGGTGATAGTACAGACGGCGCCGGGTGCAGCTACGCCATGCTGGTGGAGAAGTCATGGTACAACTTCTCTATGCCGGACATGTTGGGCGACAAGACACTACTCAACAAGTACCCCCGGGGAGCCCCGGTCGTGCTCAGTTTCACCGCCGGGAACACTGCGTGTCCGGTGGAAGGGCAGCCCCCGCCCCCGGACTACGCCTGCGTCAGCACCAACAGCTCTTGTGTCAACACAGCCGGCCAATATACGACTGGCTATTTCTGCAAGTGCTCCGAGCACTACCATGGCAACCCTTACGTCTCTAACGGATGCGAAGGTACGTCTCCTCTCCTCTCCTGCTAGTATACCATTGCCAATTCGATCGTTAACCCCATGTATGTAATGTGCCTAGACATTGATGAATGCAAGCTCCCCCAAGTGTATCCTTGCTCCAATGGTGGGATCTGCAAAAACAGGCTGGGAGGCTATGACTGTCGATGCAAATCCGGAATGAAAGACGACGGCAAAGGGGGCCCCTGCACAGATGTGTTCCCTACAGCAGCAAAGGCGGCCGTGGGTACGTAAGCTACAAGCCCACTGCATGCATGCACGCACTCTCTGTTTTTTCCTAGCTAGCCACGTTGCCCTCAAACCCTCCTGTAATTGCCAATCTAAATCATCAACGTCATATGTAGGAACACTGCCTTAATTCCTAGCTTTTGCCTTTGTTTCAAAAAGAAAAAAATATATATATAGGAACTACCTTAATTCCTAGCTTTTGCCTTTATTTCAAAAAGAAAAAATATATATATATATATATATATATATAGGAACTGCCTTAATTCCTAGCTTTTGCCTTTGTTTCAAAAAGAATATATATATAAATATATATATAAATATATATATATATATATATATATTCCAGCTATTCTGCACTCCCGTACAGAATAACTATTCTGAACAACTTTCTGAACTTCCTTACGAAAACAATGTGAACTTTCCGACGGAACTCTCAGATCTATTTTTTTGGCGGACAGTGTTTCGAGCGCCATTTTCAAACCGTTTATCGGAATGACGCATGCGATATACCGTTGGATAGCTAGAGAAATTGCGCAACTTTTATTCTTCTGCCGGATTTCCGAATTCTTTACGGTTTTAAAGTAATTTTAATTATACTAAACACAGTTTTCGCGGATTTTTTTGTTTTCGTACTGTATTTTGGAAGCCATTTTCAAACCGCTCATCGGATGGATGCAAATAATATGCCGTTGGATTCGTATGGAAAATGCGCAACTTTTCTATCTCTGTCAAAATTTCCTAATTCCTTACGGTTTAAGAGCAGTTTTGAAAATAGAGACATCAGTTTTCTGAAATTTAGATCCGGCGGACTGTTTTTTTCGCAATTACTTTTAAACCGCTTATCGAAACTTAACAAATAATATGCCGTTGGAAAGATATTGATTAGATGCAACTTTTATGTGTATAAATTATTTTGAAATTCGATACGGTTTTTGATTAATTTTGAAAATACGAAAAACGGATAGTCCACATAATATGCCATTGACCCTATTTTTTCCAACTTCACATGGTACACAAGTAAACTTTCTATTTTTCGAACCACTTCTGAACTTTTTACTCATAAAGTTGACGAACTCCCCAGAATGCGTAGGTGAACTTCCTTAGTCTTCGTAATTAATTTCTCTGCGTACCGTATTTTTCTGAACCTCCCGCGTTATGTTAGTGAACTTCTTTTTTCCCCAAGTGAACTTTATTTGGCGGGACTATTTTGCTGAACTTCTCGCGATTCGTAAGCGAACTTCTTTTTTTTTTTTTCAGAAGTGAACCTCTTCCTGTACCATCTTTTTCTGAACCTCTCACGATACATACGTAAACTTCCTATTTTTTGGCGAGTGAACTTTATTTGACGGACTAAATTTTTTGAACCTCTCGTGATGCATATGTGAACTTCCTAACTATTTTCACAAGTAAACCTCTCGTCGGACCATTTTTTTCTGAACTTCTCACGTTACACGAGTGAACTTCCTATTTTTTTCGCAGGCGAATTTAATTTTGGTGGACTATTTGTCCGAACTTCTCGCGATGCAACCATCCAAAGTTTGCAAGAAAACACACACGATCTATAATAAATCACACACACGCAAACACAAACAGTCTAGATTCAGGACACCTGCGTCTACCACTTGTTCAGAGCATCATGCTTGGGAGGTTCAGAGCAAACAATACCATCATGTATTTTAGGCAGCTGAAGTATTCACGTATTTATGTTTTAGACTTTGGGGCAAACAACCGTTTTAAAATTTTACTAGACACACATACTCCAGCAACAGTGTAGTACAACATCGGTACTAGTTTGTCTCTGAACTTCATAAATCTATTTTATCTGAACTCAGTGGTCCAAGTTTCTGAATCACATTGCCCAGCGCTGGAGGCCATGCACGGAGGGAATTAGCTCTTGGGTAACTCCGGTTCGGCTGCTGTATTAATATAATCTGAACCTCAAATTGCGCCACCACTGCTGTCTTCGACCTGTATTTTGCTTAAGGTGAGAAATTACAGCAAGCCATGAACTTTCCGCTCGAAGCTGCAAACAAGGTTCGGAGGGACAGATCGAAGAAGCTAACCATATCGAGAAAAAAACTTAAGTTCACCGAGCACGCACTAGTTCATATCGGTGGAGTGCAGTAGGCCGCTCGCAGTTCAGATCGGGGGTCAACGTCGGCACGTGCGGGGTCTTCGCCGCCTCAAGCAACCGGGAGCTAGCACACGCGGGGGATCCAGTCAGAGGCAGGGGCAGGTCACGCCGGCCAGCCGGTCGACGGCGCGGGCTGGGTCAGATCCGTCTGCTCGGGCGAACCGACATGGCGACGCAGGGGCTTGTGCGGTGGCCCGCTGGAGTTGGGAGCGGCGCGGTGGCCTGTGCGGCGGCCCGCCGGATGTGGGGGCCGGCGTGGTGGCCCCTGCGGCGGCGCACTGGAGGTGCAGTAGGAGGTCGGGGATGGCGCCTGGGTGGTTCGCCGGCCGGCGGCGCGGAGGGAGGCCAGATGCGCGAGCTATAGAGACCGACGGCGGCGCTCAGGATTGGAGACGGTGAGGCGTGCAGGTGGTCGGCGCGAGGTGCAGGAGGTGGAGTTGGATCCGGGCGCGGTGGCCTCCTGTCGGTGCGGGAAGAGCAGGGGCGGCGGGATGGCCTCCCGCCGGTGGGGGAGGTGGGGATGGAGAGGTGCGGTAGTAGGTAGGTGGCTCAGGTCGGGACTGGGGTGACGGGGAAGAAGGTGTTTAGGATCGGTCGAATCGGGATAAGAAGGTGTTTAGTTTGGAAAAGTTGTGCTGAATAGCTATTCAGCAAACACTTAAAGGGTTGTGCAGAATAGTCCTACCCTATATATATATATATATATATATATATATATATATATATATATATATATATATATATATATATATATATATATATAGCTTTTGCTTTTGTTTCATAACAAAATATATATAGGAAACTGCCTTAATTCCTACCCCGGCCTAGCTTGGCAGTCTTGAACTCTTGGTTTAGATTTTTTCCCCTAGAAGTGTAAGTGGTAATTAATTGGTCTTAAATTCCGAGTAGATGAACAAAATAAGCAAGTTTTTTACTTCGTGTTCTAAATATTTCTTCTAGATTTGTAGTTTCCAGTTCAGTGATATATAAACTAAGTTTGCTTTCCTGTCCGATCCGTCTAGGCGCAGCAGGTGGTATTCTTCTGATCGCAATTGTATCGTTTATTGTTATCCTTCGCAAAGAGAAAAAGAAGATGAAAGAATTCTATCAAAAGAATGGCGGCCTTACACTAGAGAAGGCACATGCCATTAAGATTTTCAGAAAGGGGAACCTCAAGCCAATTTTAAAGAATAGCAACTTAATTGGAAAAGGTTGTTTTGGTGAAGTTTACAAGGGCACTCTTGATGACAAATTAGTTGCAATAAAGAAGCCGATTAATGGTAGTGTGCTAGAGAGTGACCAATTTGCAAATGAAGTCATCATCCAATCTCAAGTCATCCACAAGAACATTGTTAAGCTCATTGGTTGCTGCCTTGAAGTTGATGCCCCCATGCTGATTTACGAGTTCATCTCCCGAGGTAGCCTCCATGACATTCTTCACAACAACAACAATGACAAGGAGGCTCTCAACTTGGATGAACGTGTAAGTATCGCTGCACAGTCTGCGGATGGTCTAGCTTATATGCACTCAAAAGCAAATAGTACAATTCTGCACGGTGACGTCAAGCCAGCAAATATACTCTTGGATGATAACTTTGTAGCCAAGATTTCAGACTTCGGCATATCTAGGTTGATTGCTAGAGACAAAGAACACACCGGAGCAGTCATCGGCGACATGAATTATATGGATCCGGTATATCTGCAAGAAGGCCTACTTACCGAAAAAAGTGATGTATACAGTTTCGGAGTCGTGATCCTGGAGCTTATTAGCAGCAGGAGGGCCATACATTCTGAGAATAATGGCTTGGTAAAGAGCTTTCTTGAAGCCCATAAGAAACAGGAAAAGGAGGCTGAGCTTTTCGACAAGGAAATTGCAATAACAAAAGATTTGGAGCTTCTTCATACTCTAGCAGGCATGGCCTTGGAATGCCTTAGCCTTGATGTAGATCAAAGACCAACGATGACAGAGGTAGCTGAGCAGCTACACAAACTGAGTCGATCTCGTAAGGTGTGAGATATTTGTTGACATATTTGTCACTAAGTTATTGTTGAGATCCTTAAAACAGGGGCAAGGAAGGTCTCCTTTGGTCACCAGAAAATGTGTAACCGTGTTTCTATGTTGGCGGAATGTTTGTAAGTTGGATTTGTAACTGTGTTTTAAAGCTCTACATTTTTTTACCAAACTTGTAACAGTGTTGTGGATAATAAAGTTTTTCCTTACAAGTGAAGTGTTTTTTTAGAGGAAAAGGGCAGGAGCCCCATCTCCATTTCATTGAAGCGAAACTTTCAGGTTCTTTTACATCATCCAGTATATCAGCACGCACTCGAGGCAAACGGCCAAAAAGACCGTGCCCGGAACCACACCTACTACAAAAGAACATATTTTTAACGACCCATCAGAGGGTATTTTTACAAGTGAGGTGTTTCAAAGCACTTTAGATGTTGTATTGAATATATTTTACCTCATTTTCCCCTTCACTTTCTCTCACCTCCGACATGCTATATCATCGTGTTAAAAGGAGGTAATCATATTCAGCTAGTAGTACAAGATACCAAACATAATCCCAAATCGTCTGTTAGACATACGTGCAGGTAAGCACGGACACGAGGTGTGAGCCGCACTTCACCTCGCTCTTTTTGAGCTCGGCTCGATCTGACTTGCTGGCGAGCTGGAAAAAGGTGCTCGGCCCGAGCTTTGCACTAGCTCGGTGCGGCTTGTGAGCCACATGGCTGTATGTCACTGCCAGGTGGGGTCATCTTCCGCGGTAGCGGCACCGACGCGAGTTGTGGCATGGAGGAGGCGGTGTGGAGCAGGAGGCTAGGAGCGGCGGCGTGGCGAGCAAGGAGCAGCACCGTGGAAAGGCAGAGCCACGCCGTGGGCGAGCGTGGAGGTGCGGTATGGAATAGGAGTTAGGGATGACCATTCTCATTTCAACGAACACCTTGTGTGCATGGAGCAAGTGTAGGAGTAGATGTTTTACATTACGAACTTGATCATTTGCTCAATATAAGTCCCAGACATCTAGCTTAGTTTAGTGAGAAACACGTGGTGGCCTAAGCATTTACCATCGGGAGCAGTAGGCCTCGTTCGGTGCAAGTGTTATTTTGGGGTTTTGACCGGTTTTGGGGTGTAAAATCCGGGCCCAACTAAAACACGCGAAAACACTTCTGAGTCGTTCGGCAGGCCGGTTTTGGCCGGGTAAGGGCCCAGAAAACACTCCAAGACACGTCGGGTCGGGGTGGAATCGAGACACCCCACCCCCCTCGCGTTTTCGTCCCTGCGGCGAAGGGCAAGCGACGCCCGTTCCATGCCGCCGCCGCGACGCCCGTGCGACGCCGCCGACGCTCGAATCCGCTGACGCCTGAATCCTACGCCGCTGCGGACGCCGTCCCACAGCAAGCCAGTGACGGTCTTCTTCGACCCTGCCAGCGACCCACACGGCCACACGGAGCTCCTTCCGCCAGTCGACACGGAGCTCCTTCGCCGCCGACACGGAGCTCCTTTCGCCGCCCCTCTTCTCCGGCCAAGCTGGATTCCTCTGTAAGTACTATCCACCTCACCGCCTCCTCTCCCCGTGTACTGCTAGATGTGCATGATGTGAGATCTAGGGTTCTTAGATGTGAGTGCACAACATGGTATGTTTCCGGTTCAGTCATTTTCTTGATTGCCCAATCTTGCTAGCTAGTACAACAAACAACGTTGGGGAATAAGAGCAGGTTCTTGATTGCCCAATCTTGATTTCCATCTCTGTAGTTTTCACATGTCGGTGTCTTCCGTTGAGGAATAAGAGCAGGTTGGGAAGAGAAAATTGTTTTCAAAAACAATATCTCTGTAATTTTTGTAGTTGTTTTCATTCTCTATCTGGCTCAGCGCCACTTCTCTTTAGTTCCAGTTGCAATATCCATCCAGTAACATGGTTTAAATCTTCTTGTGGTCACCTGTAGCTAGTACTTCTTTGATCTTTTTGTGCCCCTATGTTTCAACAGTAGAACCATAGATGCTTCTTTTGGTCCGATACAAATAAAAATCCATTTATTTGTGTTCTCTGCATGACCCCTGTTGGTACTTGGTAGTAGTAGTTTATATATCCCATGACAATGGAAGCCATCATACTGCTTGCTATTAGTGCTTGTTTGCTATTCTGCAATTGGATTTTGTGAATTTATCTGCTTCTCCTGCAGCCTTCATTACTGCTTGTAGGATTTTAGTTGAATGCAATCAACCACTCAGACAGGTACTGTCCTACCATTTTCTCTAGCTGAACCACCTGCTCATGTAGCATCTTGTTTGTAAGGATTTGTTGTTGGACTGCAATCACACAGATGCCCTGTGTGAAAGGTTCCTATCATGGTGGAATTTTGAGCTTCCTTTTCTAACTTTCAGGTCGGTGTGCACTATGGTGCCAAAATCTGAGATCAAGATATGTCCACACTCCATCGACACAGATACTATAATTGATGTAATGCATACATTTCTGTACTGGTGCTTGTAGAAGCATGATCAAAACAATTTTTGTATTAAAGCGACGATACATTCCGGTGCTGATGTATTTGTACTATCGATGTGAGATATTCTTCTAGTGTGCTAAGAAGATTAGATTATAATTGGTGATATGCCTTGTTTCATTTCTTGTTCAGACTGTCAAAAAAGATTGTGTTTTTATCCATGTGTGCATAACCTGTGTTGAATACACTTGGATACACTTGTGTGCAAAACCCGTCATCCAAACAATGTGTTTTGGGTGCAAGGGGATTTATTACAAGTGGATTAGGTGGGACAAGTGTTTTGGGTGATTAGGTGTTTTCACCAAAACCCCTTGGAAAAACACCCACCAAAACACTAGAAAACCCTTGCACCGAACGAGGCCTCATGTGGTGCAGCAGGCTGGGACATCGGCGGTGTGCTTGTCAGGCCAGCCCGGCTGCTGCCATGCCATGGCAAAAACCCAAACAGAACACCCAGAGAAGAACTGCAAGTACCTTCAACATGATGGCTCAGGAATTCAAGCATATATATACCAGCGATTGACATGAAGCTGGTCTAAAGGATTTGGGTATATATCCTGGCAATGGATTCCTTCCTTCATTTGATACATTCCCTCCCGTTGGTCCCAAAATTTAACACTGTCTCCTATTCTCCTTGGAATAGCAGCAAGGCAGGAATTAGTGACTTCAGTCTGCACAACACGTCCCCATTATTCAAACAAATGTTGACAAAGAATACACATATGGGAAGACTTGGCAAGATACATTTCCAAGGCCAGCAGTAAAAACCTCAGGATCGCGGATCTATTTCGATATTATCGATCAGCCTGACCTTCCCAAACCACGTGGCAACACAGATGACGACAGGGCGATCGATCGTCTCCACAGGTACCAAACTCTCTTGCTCCACAATCTGCATTGGCATCACAAGTTCATTCAGTACAAGTAAGAAGTTCATTAAATGTTCCTTGAGGAAATGAGATGCCCCTTATGGCATTCTAAGGGAAAAATAGATAGTTATGCTGAATTTGGCTGTCTGCTGGTACAGAATATACATGCATACCAATGTGGATTTCGAAGGTTCTCCAGAACAACCAGCATCAATGTTACAACAAAAGGAAAACACAACGGGATGATAGATAACTCGATACAAATTTAACAAGTTGACCATAAAAGGTAACATGAGATGTTCAGTATGGAAATAACCAAATTGGAACTTTTTACCGAAACAGCAGTATGTTGTTCCATAAGAAATAACTAAATATTCGTTCTGAATTTGGGCTGTTTGATACTACAAACTATTACTAAAACGTGTAAATTCTAAAGGTTCTCTCACACACAACCAGCATCAATATTACAATAGGAAGTAAAAAAAATACACGTGACATATTTGAAAACTCAATCACTAAGTTAATTTGTTTAAAGAAAACACTAAGGACATTTGAATAAAGAAAAAAGGCTGCAATATTACCTCAACATAATCAACCTGACCACCAGCTTCCATCAGTGTCTGCACTATTCGATTCTTTATATGTTCGCTAGCACTGTTGCTATTATTCAACACAGCAGTTCTAGCATTTACCAATGATCTACTAATGGATAACGCCTACAAAAGAAATAACAAAAAACAAAGACAGATTATAAATCATAATATTACAGCACTACTCCCTCCTTCCTGAAATACATGGCGTATAAGTATCAAAATCATGTGTTCAATTACATGCATCAACTACTTGGTGTTGTCTTGTGGGTTGCCGGAAACTATAATAGGACGACAATGATAAATGACAAGACACCGACACATTTTTCTGTCTTTTGTAAATGCACCCTACAGATGTCAATGAAAACAAATTTTTTATTCCAGTAAAAGACAAACCTTCTCCCTTTGCTCAGGCGATAGGCGCACATTGCGAGAGCTCATGGCAAGGCCATCGGCTTCTCGCACTATTTCTGATCCTATTATCTCTATGGCAAAATCAAGGTCACGGACCTGAAAACAACATGAACATATCACATTAACCAAAGCAGCTGAAAATACTCTTGAGCAAATAAGCATTTGAAAAATGTAACTCAAGGCCTGAAGCGTCGAAACAGAAACAGACAACGCATCCATGAGACCATCAATTCAACTGTTACTCAAACAGAGCAAAAGTTACTACCCCCAATAAACATTATGTACACTATGCAATGTCCAAAAGAGTGCATCATTTTATCAAGCTGTCCAACAAAGAAACCTAATGGACCAAAAACTATGTCCCTAGATATGTAAATCAAGCTGACAGTGGAGAAAATCACGTAACCACAAGAAAAGGAAAAATATTAAGATGAGAACAGACACAAAAAATGCAGTCAGAGTATATTCAGACTGCACACTGACATTCATTCTGCAACAAACAAGTGTAATAATTCAAGGACTCCTTGTCCACTGTACACAAAATTATGTGTTGCCTATTATCATCTCAGGAAGCTTTACTTCAAAGCAGATCATAATATAAGGAATAAAGTTGGTGTTGCTCCAGGAAGTGGAACTACCCGTCCGTCCGAAGCAGAAACATGCGAGCAAAATGCAAACGCAGAGTAATGCCAAACCAGTTGCTTACCATACGGCAGATGAGACGCCACTGCTGGTAATCCTTCTTCCCGAAGACGGCGACGTCGGGCTCGACGACGTTGAACAGCTTGGCGACCACGGTGGCCACGCCACGGAAGAACACCGGCCGGCTGCTCCCGCACAGCCCCTTCTCCAGCCGCTCGACCCGAATCCAGGTCTCGTGCCCATCCCCACCCGCCGCCTCCTCCAGGCAGGAGACCGCCGCGCCCCCGGAAGCCTCGGCGGCACGGCGGCCGGAGCCAGCCGCCCCGCGGCCGCGGAAGTATAGGTCCGGGGGGTTGAAGACGGCGTGGACGGCGCCGGTGGAGGCGAGCTTGCGGAGGTCGCCGGCGAGGTCGGAGGGGTAGGTGGCGAGATCCTCAGTGGGCGCGAACTGGCTGGGGTTGACGTAGATGGAGACGACCACGGCGACGGGGCCGGAGACGGAGGCCGCCGCGGCGGAGACGAGCGCGAGGTGGCCCTCGTGGAGGAAGCCCATGGTGGGCACGAGCACGACCGTCTTGCCCTCCGCCCGGCGGCGCCGCGACCACGCCCGCATTTCTGCCTTGTCCCGGATCACCTCCGGCTCGTCCGCCGCCGCCGCCGCCATGGGAGCAGCGCAGTCGGGAGGAGTCAAAGCGCTCGGAAGAGTCCAAGCAGGAGCAGGAAAAAAGGTCAAATTTTCGGATTGGAGGAGACAGGTTGGGGCGGCTGGCGGTGGGGCAGAAGGGGCGCCTGCCTCGGGGTGGGGTCGCGATGGAGAATTGCTGAATGTACTGAAGTGTTAACTATACAGAAATTTGTCCTCAACTGCTTATACTAAATGCATGAGTTTCAGAAGCATGATAGATAATCATGGGACAAAGAAAAACTATGTAACTGGGTTGCTCCCTGTCATGATTCCTGACCAGGGAAAAAATTGTCAAGACGAAACCATTCTACCTCCGAAATTTCCCCCCAAACTCTGCTGAAAACAGAGGATAATGCACTGCAGTAATGTACTGAACAGTAACGCAACATAAGAACAGAGGAATTGGTTGGTAAATTCACTGTAGAAAACGCTGAGCAAAAATTCAGATTAGATGAACATGATGCTTCCGCTACTTACACAAATCCAAGAATGTAATGTACACAGTATGACAACAAAATTCACAGAGCTACTAAAAAGCGCCATTCATCTATCACCATCAAAACTGGTTGACGACAAAATGAAAATGTAATCTCAGTACTCTAACTTTGGCAAAGAAAAGATGAAGAATAATTTGTGCTCTAACACTGCTTCAAACTTCAACGCTAGAAAGGTGACAACACAATATTGCACTTGTGCTTCACGTATTCCCATAGCCTGCGACCGACCATTTTCGCAATTGTTTGGAAACCGCCAAGAGCATCATGGACAATTTGAGCTTGCTCAGCTCCAGCACCAGCAATGCGGGAGTCGGTTTTTTCTACAAAGGTCATGGGAACATACAGGGGGACAGAGCGTCATGCAGGAGCAGAAGATGACAACGGTGTCGGCGCCACCGAAGGCGGACTGGCTTTCCCCTTTGCGCTGAACCACCGCAACGTCGAATCAATTGAGTTACCCCTGCAAAAGAAGAATTCCTACCTGTCAAACTGTATTCCTACCTGTCAAACTGTTACTAAACTTTGCTAATCTGAACATACAAGCCCTACTGCTACTAGTACGTGTACTTCCTCTGCCTGCTCAGGAAGATATGGTGATCAGACTGACAACTCACGTGGCAGAGCACAATGTTAACCCAACCATCTAAGATCCAAATGCATAAGTTTCAGAACTGTCCTAAATGGGACGAAGAAATATGTACCTGGTACTCAAATAGCACGCAAGTCAAACCTTGCTATACTTGAAATGAGCCACAAGTCTTCGACTGTTTGCATTGTTGGTTTTTTCATTAACCTATGCTTGGCCTCTTGTCTCCGACTAGATAATTGAAATGCGAATGCTCTGGTGGCTATCAAAGGAATCGATGAGATGCAAGTTTGCAACTACATCATCACACATTATATCTGGCTAACCCATGCGTAGCCTTTGTTGGTGTACATTGAGTAACAGCAGCAGCTTCTACACCTGCAGCTTCTTCGGATGCCAATCGCCATCTTCCACAGATCTCTTCTTACTCTTCCTGTGAACATCATCACAAATATTAGTAAAAATTACATACAACAGTAACTGACAAACAGGTTTCATTACATTTTCTAAAACTCCATTGCTTGGACACTTGGATTGCCTATGTCCCTATTTTTTTGAACAGGGCCTATGTCCCTATTGCGAGCCTCCTTCAGCGATGATACGTGCTTCACTGGTTGTTTCATCTTGGACCACACTATGGAGACAACTCTTAAATAAGTTCTCTGATGCCTCCCTCCATATCTCTTGCAAATTGGTGCATATAATACAAGCCTAGTTCAACCTTAGGCCACTGACGGGACTAATCTTTCAGTGGCTCTATCTCCTTTCTTCATCAGAGGGACAAGTGTGTCGTCCAGCATCTCATACACCTCTGCACACTGCGGATGCATCCGATCGCCGGAGAAGAATGCGTGGCTCCTCGCGTCCACCATGATCCGGCTAACCCCGGGCGTCTTCCTCACCTTGCTCCCCCTCATGGCCTTCCACACCGCTGCCATCTCATCCCACAATCCACCTGATGAAAGAACATTGGCCAGAACAGTGTAGTAGCCTCCTGAACCTGAACCTGAGGGGTTCTTGTCAGATTTGGCAAGAGCCTGCCCCACCTCCCTGGCTGCGTCCACGTCATTGTGCATCATGCAGGCCCCGAGCAGCGTCCTCAGAATGGCCTCGTCGCGCGTCTCCGGCGGCATGGCAGCAACAACCTCCATGGCCTCCCTCAACTGCCCTGCGCGGCCGAGGATGTCGACAAGGCAGGTGCGGTGCTCGATGGTCGGCTCAAGCCCGTAGACAGGGCGAATAGATGCGAAGATGTTCTGGCCTTTCTCGACGAGACCAGCGTGGCTGCAGGCTGACAGTGCGGCGGTGAAGGTGGTCGAGCTGGGTTCGTGTCCATGTCGCAGCATCTGGGCGAAGGTTTGCAGGGCGTCTGAGGCACGGCCGTGGTTGGCAAAGGCTTGCATCATCGATGTCCATGTGATGGCGTCCTTCTCCTGTAACATCTTGAAAGCTTGCCATGCAGAGCACAGGTCGCCGCTCCTCGAGTACATGGTGAGCAGAGCGTTTCCTAAGGAGGTTTCTGACAGCAGGCCTAATGTGGTGGCCACGCCATGGATTTGCCCAACTTCGACTGTGCTCTCAGATGTAACCAAGACACTTATCAATACTGTGCTGTTAGGAGATACAGATGACCGGAGCATGAGAAGGAATAATTCTATGGCTTCATCCCTAAGCTTATTATTGGCATAGCCGTCAATTACAATGTTCCAGGTCACCTGGTCCTTTGCGGGCATCGAATCGAACAGCTTCCGAGCCTCATTCATCTGGCTATCGTTAGCATATGCAGAGATCATCGCGTTCCATGCCGCGATGTCCTTGTTTTCCGGCATTCGGTCGAAGAACTCCCTCGCCATCGAAATACGGCCGTTCTGCGCCAAGCCGGTGACCATCAGAGTCCAGGAAACCACATTCCTGTCCTGCATCCTGTCAAACATATTGACCGCTTCGTCCACTCTCCCGGCGCGGAGGAAACCGGAGATCATAATGTTGCAGGAGTACGAGTTCCTCCACGGCATCCTGTCGAATAGCTCCACCGCCTCCTGCAAATGACCGCCGTCGGCGTAGGCCTTGACCATGACCGTCCAGGTGACCACGTTCCTCTCCGGCATCGCGTCGAACATCTCCCTCGCCTCCCGCAACATGCCGGCGCCCGCGTACCCCTGCACCATGGCCGTCCACGACACCACGTTCCGGGCCGGCATCACGTCGAACAGCGCGCGTGCCTCGTCGACACGCCCAGAGCGACAGTACCCGGAGACCAGGCTGGTCCACTGCACCACGCCCTTCGTCGCCATTCCGTCGAACAGCCTGCGGGCGCGGTCGAGGTGGCCGGCCTTGACATACCCGTCGAGCATCACGGCGTCCAGACGGGCGCCACGAGCGGACACGGGCGCCGCGCGGTACAGCGCCTCCGCGCGCGGGAGGTCGCCGCATCTGAGGTGGCGGCCGAGCGTGGCGGCGTAGGACATGGCGTCGCGTCGCGGCGTTTCGTCGAGCACCGGGAGGCCCGCGGGCGTGTCGCTGGCGGCGCGGAGTTCGCGGTGGCCTGGAAGCCGTGGGCGCGGGTCGGGATGGTTTGCCACTTTGCCAGGGAGCCATGGAGGCGGAGGATGGTGGTCTGGAGGAGGGGGCGAAGGAGGAGCCGCCGGCGCCGGCGAAGTATTTGGAAGGTGCGAGCCATGGTCTCCACTCCAACGGGAATGGATGAACCGACTTTTAGAATTTAATTTACGTTCATAAAAATAACACAAATATGACGAGATAAGTGCAGAAAAACCCTGTTCAAAAACAAAAGTGCAAAAAACCACCACTCTTTTTTTTTCTGCCATTCAATTAGATAGAAAGCAAATCGTTCACAGGAAGGCCTCAAAAGAGGCTACAAAAAACAAAACAAAAAAACAAATGCCCAAAAGGCCAAAAACCACCACTTTTGATCCATTTTCATGGGTCTTTGTCGACATTTCCCCAATTATGATAGTACAATTGATATGACACATGGCAAAAGTATTTGACTCAGCTGGGCAAAATTATTGGCGGACCAGTGACGAGAGCAAAAATATTGGACTCTGAAGCCGAGCACGATACAGTCTACACATGGCGGGCCGTCTCCTGCATCGGCCGTCGTGCTTGTCCAGAGAATCGACACCATTCACGATGATACGGGCTCTGCCACCCAAAATCTGGTTCGGTGTTACTTTTCGAGTTCATCGGCCATACATAACCAGGATCCCTCCTCCTTCCTTCCAACAACATTTTATCCGAATTTTGCTAGGAGTACATTTATTCTCAAACACGTGTAAAACCTCAACGTATTCTTTTTATCAAGATTTCCTGCTCTGTAGTGACGATGGTTAAACATTGGGGTTTTGAATGTACATAAGCTTTTGTAGGCCAGGAATCATGTAAATGAGCTTGAAGCTACTGGTGTCACAAGGAAATGTATAGTAATTAAGTTTTCCGTGTACAGTACCGTATACCAAATAGCTGCAACAGCCTGCAAGTGTAAGCTATATCTAATAGACGGTCTGTCAGCTCGTTTATGATTCCTCTATATAAGGACATAGAGTTACCATTTGCTATTCTGACCCTTCCTAAATTATTTGATTTGGATCATAAAACGGCATCCGGCATGGTGTAAATGGAAAAGAAGACAGTACGCTACTCATCATTGATAACTTGCCTAGGTCTTCCATCTTGGAGCTAGTGACATGATAAGCCAATACTTTGTCCTTGGTTAACTCGAGCAAGAAGACGATCTCTTTGTTAGGATGAAATCCAAGTATGGAGACACCATATTCTGAATATGTGTCTTTACTTCCCTTTTGGGTGCCAGTGACGGTATCATCGTCCGAGTCCCATTCAGGCTCCTCTTGGTTGCTCATGTTATGTTCACCTTGGCGCCATGGTCCATCGTCATATTTCAAAGGGAAATTTGCTAGAAAGGGTTGGAGGTCGATCTCCTTCCTCACCATCCACTCCATCTGACCACGTGATTCATCGAGAAACCAAATCCACAGCTTGAAGCGAGAAACAACCAATGCGCAGTACACCCCTTTCTTCGACTTCCCTAGACGATAGCTTGAACTTATTTTATCTGTGTCCAAGGAGAAAGTACATTTTGGAAGCTTGGTTATCCGGTATGTATTGCTTGATGAGCTTATCCTGCAAAATACAAACATATCATTAAATTGACCTCGGTTAATGAATGGCACAGTTATTTAAATACACACCATCATGTTGCACACATATATATAAAGTACCTCATGACAAAATCATGTTGTCGGACGTAGAGGCATCCCCGCCAATACGCACCATAATCCGATCTAGCTGGGCCACCGGATTGCATATCGGCAAGGTTCCCTGCGGCGTCCCCCTCTCGAATAAACGTCTTCACCTCCCACTGCCATGTGCTCGACGAGAAGACGGGCATATCGTACTGTGGCGGTGGCCACTCCGCTTCTACCCGCTCTCCATTACAGCCACTAGGAACGGTGTGGTGGATGCGAAACACCTCGTAGTGCGGCGAGACGGTGGGGTCAAACGCAAGGTACTCGCAGGCGGCCCACGAATAGTAAGCCTTCTGTGACGCCATTGGCGGCGGGTACGGCGGGGAGTAGGGCAGCCTTGCCCACTGCCGCGTCGCCGGATTGACCACTAGGTCAGAGTCACGGATGAGGAGGAGTCCGTTGCAGTGGTCTGAGATCTCGAACCACACGTAGTAGCCGTCCAAATAGTCGAACATGGCGCCCATCGGGTGGTGCGGCGGGCGCGCGAAGTGGAAGGGGAGCTCCCCGTCGTTGGTGACGACGAAGATGCCGGACATGGAGAGCGGGAGGAGGTCCACGCGCAGCAGGGCGCGCTCGTCGACGACGGCGCGCCACGCCTTGCGGACGCAGCGCGAGACGGCGAGCCAGCGTGGCGGGAGGCGGCGGAGGATGTCGGCCAGTACGTCGGCCGGTACCGGCTCCGTCAGGTCCATCGGTCTGAAAGTCGACGCTTGTTGATCGATGCAGCACGCCACGTACAAGCTAGCCTCAACTTGTTTCGTGTATATATTTCTCTCGCGTCTGGTCCTACCAGCATTTATATATGCACTTGAACTGGTGAGACCAGCTGCTATCCGACTCGATCATCGATGGAATTAACGCTACTTCTATACGAACACAACTCGGTTTGTTAAAATAACGTAAACCTTCTAACCATGTAAGTCTCAACATATGGACATAACTTGGATTGCGTGGACAATTAATTATTCACACATACATAAGAGCATCTCTAGCAATACTCGTACCAGATAAGCCCCACAATCCGAAAAATAACTGTTTTTTTTTTTCAGGTCCAGGACGAAATCTTGGACATATCAGATACCGCATAAGCCCATGTATACAAAAAAAAATCTGGGGAGCTGGATATTTCACCTCCCGTGGTCTATTTGTCTAGATTCGGAGTCGATTTTTAGTGTGAACTGAATAGCCAACCGTCGGTTGGCACGAGGGAAGTTTCAGCCCGAAACAGTGTTCTACCGCCCAAATTCCGGTCAAGTCGCCCAAATTCCGGCGGGGCTGACGGCGGGGGAGCTGCGTGGGCGGCGGGGTTGGTCGGCGGAGCGAGCCGGGCCAGCAGGACGAGGTGCAGCGGCGGCAGGCTGCGGGGCGAGCTACACAGGGGGTCGGCCGGCGGAGCGTGCTGGGACGGGCGGCGCGGGACGAGTTGCGGCGGGCTGCAGGGCGGGGCGGGGCGAGCTGTGGCGGGCCGGATGGAGCTGGCGGCGGGGTCGGGGCTAGGGCGGTGGAGCAAGCTGGGCTCGCGAGGAAGAAGACACCGAAATAAGAGAGAAAAATAGGAAAAGGGAAAAAAAGAAAAGAGTGGGTCCCTCGTGATATTGGGGCTAATTTTGGGGTATCTGTTCTGGGAGGACAACTTTCGTACTGCAAAAACCTTTTACCGAAATAGATTATCCGATACCAACTTTTCCGGTATCTACTAGAGATGCTCTGACTCACTAGTGTTCAAGGCTTATGGTGTATGTTAAAATTCAAGGCGAGAAGAGCATGTTTTGTGCATGTGCTCCAAATGTATGAATACACTACTAAGTTGCCTAAGTAAAGTGGAAGATCATTTACTCCTTTATGGGATGCCATACACATATGTTAGGTGGATTTATCACGGTGAGAAACCAATTTTCGCTGACCTGATAAAAGATGCTAAGCACGCAGTCGACCCCGATATTGGAGTCTCAAGATTCTCATATATGGTGGGATTACTTTTTGTGAAGTCACCCTATCAGATAAAAATAAAGGTTTCGATGTAATGGTTCATCCGTATACTTATGTATTCTCTAAGTCTGGACTGCCAAAATCCTTTAAAAAGATGTAACTATACCTCAAAATACTATGACTTACATATGGATCAATGTTTGCAATGTTGTGGAAGGATTATGAAAAACTTGAGGAATTCCATTATGTAAGGAATCAAGAAGAAAAGGTGCACTAGTAGAAAAGGGGGCAACGGTGCGCCCCCTTTAGTACCGGTTGTCCCAAAACCTGTACTAAAGGGGGTCATTAGCACCGGTTGTATATCTGCGCCAAGCCTCCAACCCTTTAGTACCGGTTGGTGTTAATAACCGGTACTAAAGGCTACTCTTTAGTACCGGTTGCTAAAACCAACCGGTACTAAAGGGTTGGTGCACATGCGGCCACGGTTGGTGGCCCACGGCCAGCCCTTTAGTACCGGCTGTTTTAAACAACCGGTACTAAAGGATACTCTTTAGTACCGGTTGGCAATAACAACCGGTACTAAAGAGGTTCTGCCTATATATCTTCTTCCACCCCGAGCCGGCCAGCTCCATTTTTTGAGCAACCCGAGCCCAACTCCATTTTTCCTCTCTCCCAAGCTCTAATTCACCCCATTTTCCTTCAACATTTGTGAAGATTTGTGGCACCCTATACAAGGGTTAGCAACTTCTTCATCTTCTCTTCCGGCATTTCAAGTTTAGCTCATTTTGTTGCAAGTTTAGCTAGTTTGATTTTTGTAGTTCTTGCAAGGTGTTTAATGAAATGCCTAAGTTAGGGATTTCATTTACTTTATATGCATTTTGAGCTCAAATTAAAGTATAATTTGTGGTTTCATATAGTGTCGTCCCGTCCCCTCCTCACCGCCGTCGATCGCCCGCGCCGCTCCGTAACCGACACCACCTCGGTGAGCCTCCTTTTTATCTTTTATTTTAAAAATGTTAGTTATATGATTTAAATGCATAATTGTTTCTTATATAATTTTCTTATGTTTTTTTATATGTATAGTGTCATGGTTTTGATAACCGTCCCCGTCGGCACTCGTCCGGTCTATGATTCGGATGTGGTATATTTTTATAACTATTTATTTAGTTTCGTGGTTATAACAATCATGCCGACCAACTTGACTTAGATATATTTTTTATTTAGGAGGTAGTTGAACCGGAAATTCCAGCCGACCCTATTGTCGAGTTTTTAGAAAAAAAAACGATTTGAAAGCAAAATTGAAGATAAGTGAAGATCTTCGTCTCTAATGCCTGGAAGAGAAGATGGTATTGGACTTTAAGATTGCCGACATTGTTGATGCTCACGGGGTCGAGCTTGCCGACGTCGTCGCTGCTCACGAGATGAAGATGGATGTGATGCGCGTCAAGCTTAAAAAGATTAGAAAATATGTCATTAGTCAAGAGGCTTGGTATCATTATGCTGTTGGTTCAATAGTTACCTTGGTTGCGATTCTGATCGCATTTGTTGTTGGATTTAAATTCTTTAGATATTGTATGTTAGTTTCGATTGATATATGTTTCGTGAGAACTATGTATTACATTTGGGCACTACTCTACTTTTGTTTTAATGTGACAAACTTGTATTAATTAATTTGGTCATGTATCTCTATTCATTATTTAGCTGGTGTAATGGTTTTTGATGTATTTACGTAATACAGATGAGCCGAGAATGGATGTACGGTGATCGACGCCGTCGCGAGTTCATTGATGGCATGCATCGTTTTTTTGATGTGGTTAAGTTAAACAAGCTGAAGAATGGTTTTATGATTTGTCCATGTGATGAATGTCGGAATACGAGGAATTACCCGAGCGTAAGAACCATACACTCTCACCTGTTGCGACAAGGCTTCATGCCCAATTATTTTTGTTGGACCAAGCATGGAGAAAGAGGAGTTATAATGGAAGACCCTGAAGAAGAGGATGATGACAACTATCCTGTATTCTCTGAACACGGTGATACTACAATGGGGGAATACGAAGTTGAGCATGAGGTCATTGTTGATCAATCCGATGATGATGATCTTCGTCGGGTCATTCTTGATGAACAGATGAAGTGCGGAAGTGAAAACGAGTGGTCGAAGTTGGAGCGCATGTTAGAGGATCACAAAAAATTGTTGTACCCAAATTATGAAGATGGCCAGAAAAGGCTGGGTACCACCCTGGAATTGCTGCAGTGGAAGGCAAAGAATGGAATATTTGACAAGGCATTTGAAGAGTTGCTACAAATATTTAAGAAGAGTCTTCCAAGGAATAATGAATTGCCCCACAATACATACGAAGCAAAAAAGATTGTCTGCCCTCTTGGATTATAGGTGGAGAAGATACATGCATGCATCAATGACTGCATCCTCTACCGCGGTGAGAAGTACGAGAACTTGAATGCATGCCCAATATGTGGTGCATTGCGGTATAAGATCGGGCGAGATAACACAGGTGATGTTGAGGGCGAGCATAGCCCCAGGAAGAGGGTTCCCACGAAGGTGATGTGGTATGCTCCTATAATACCACAGTTGAAACGTTTGTTCCGAAACAAAGAGCATGCCAAGTTGTTACGATGGCACAAAGAAGACCGTAAGGAAGACGAGATGCTGAGACACCCCGCTGATGGGTCTCAGTGGAGAAACATCGACAGTGCGTTTGGGCATTTTGCAGCTGACGCAAGGAACTTAAGATTTGGTCTAAGTACAGATGGCTTGAATCCGTTTGGGGAGCAGAGCAGCAGTCATAGCACCTGGCCCGTGACTCTATGTATCTATAACCTTCCTCCTTGGTTGTGCATAAAGCAAAAGTATATTATGATGCCAGTGCTTATCCAAGGCCCGAAGCAACCCGGCAACGACATTGATGTGTATCTGAGGCCATTAGTTGACGAACTTTTACAGTTGTGGTCTGACAAAGGCGTACGTGTGTGGGATGAGTACAAACAGGAGGAATTTGGCCTACGAGCGTTGCTGTTTGTAACCATCAATGATTGGCCTGCTCTTAGTAACATTTCAGGACAGTCGAACAAGGGATACAATGCATGCACGCACTGTTTAGATAAGACTGACAGTATATATTTAGGTAACAAGATTGTGTATCTGGGGCATCGTCAATTTCTTCCAAACAGGCATCACGTAAGAAACAAATGCAAGCATTTCAAAGGTGAGGCAGATAACCGGACAAAGCCTACACGCCCTGATGGTGATGTTATATATGGCATGGTCAAGGATTTAGAAGTAATCTTTGGAAAGGGTCCTGCCAGTCTATCTGTTCCGAAAGACGCAAACAAGCGCGTACCCTTGTGGAAAAAGAAATCTATATTTTGGGATTTACCTTATTGGAAAATCCAAGAGGTTCGCTCTGCAATCGACGTGATGCACGTGACGAAAAATCTTTGCGTGAACCTGCTAAACTTCTTAGGCGTGTATGGAAAGACGAAAGATACAACGGATGCACGGCAGGACCAGCAACATACGCACGAAAGAGACAACCAGAATCCAGATAAGTATCAAGGTACTGCCAGCTACGCTCTTACCAAATAAGAGAAGGAGATCTTTTTTTAAGTCCTGAGCAGTATCAAGGTCCCTTCTGGCTACTCGTCGAATATAAAGGGAATAATAAACATGACAGAGAAAAAGTTCCAAAACCTGAAGTCTCATGACTGCCACGTGATTATGACACAATTACTTCCGGTTGCATTGAGGGGGTTTCTACCGGAAAACGTTCGAGTACCCATCGTGAAGCTATGTGCATTCCTCAATGCAATTTCTCAGAAGGTAATCGATCCAGCAACTCTACCAAGTTTACAGAAGGGTGTGGTCCAATGTCTTGTCAGCTTCGAGTTGGTGTTTCCACCGTCCTTCTTCAATATTATGACGCACCTCATTGTTCACCTAGTAAAAGAGATTTCCAATCTCGGTCCTGTATTTCTACACAATATGTTCCCCTTTGAGAGGTTCATGGGAGTCTTAAAGAAATACGTTCATAACCGTGCTAGGCCAGAAGGAAGCATGTCCAAGGGTTATGGAACAGAGGAGGTCATTGAGTTTTGTGTTGACTTTATTCCTGAGCTTAAGCCTATTGGTGTTCCTCAATCGCGCCATGAGGGGAGACTGCGTGGAAAAGGCACGCTAGGAAAGAAAGCAACACTGGTTTTGCCCATCCAGAAGCTTGCGCATCCGTCTCGTGTCGTCGTGAGCAGCAAATCGACCTTCGATCCAAGCAGCTGCAAGACTTCTCTGATGATCTAACGACTGTCCCAAGAAGTGTTGGGAATGTTGTAGATCATTAGAGCGCCTTGCAGCTGCTTGGATCCGACCGAGGGGCATGGCTACCACTTCCACCACCACCACTCCCACCTCCTCGGTAATTCATCATTGTGTCACCCTAATCCAGTGGTTGGATTCAACCTACCTGAGGGCTTGTGTTTCCAACAGCGTCGTTGTGTTGTCCTTATTCACCGACCGATAGGAGGTGGCTCCAATGGCTGGCCGACGAACAAGGACAAACACAATAATGCCAGGGAACATGCCAGCAGGTAGGCTAAATCCAACCATTGGGTTCGGTGGCAAAGGTAGACGCTCGTTGTGTGCCGTTCGCTGCAGGGACGTCGCTATTTATAGGCGATTAGAAGGTGTACCTGTGGATGAGGTGGGAGTGCAGATCCAACAGCTCACAAGCCCTCAAAAGAAACATACTCCTGATCCAATGGCTCACAAGCGCTTGAAAGAAACACACGATCCGTGTGCTTCTTTAGTCCCGGTTGGTAACACGAACCGGTACTAAAGGCCCTGATCCAACAGCTCACAAGCGCTCGAAGGAAACACACGATCCGTGTGCTTCTGATCCAACGGCTCACAAGCGCTCTAAAGAAACACACGATCCGTGTGCTTCTGATCCAACGGCTAACAAGCGCTTGAAGGAAACACACGATCCGTGTGCTTCCGATCCAACGGCTCCCAAGTGCTCGAAGGAAACACACGATCCGTGTGCTTCTGATCCAACGGCTCACAAGCGCTCGAAGGAAACACACGATCTGTGTGCTTCCGATCCAACGGCCCACAAGTGCTCGAAGGAAACACACGATCCATATGCTTCTTCCACCGCTTCCCGCCTTCGTCTTCCCGTAATTTCTCACTATATATATGTAGGCTTGGCCGCCATTGCCATATCACATCTAAACTCATATCTGCAACCTCATCACTCTTCCATTGTAACAAAATTTTGACTTAGGTGTTCTCAGCGACGATGTCCATGTTGGACCAGAGGGGCGATGTGCGGGACTGGGCTCCACCGGGCTGGCACTGGGAGGTGCTACCTTCCGGGACGCGCAGCTTGGTGAGGAATCCGGGTGACGTCGTTGACCCGGATCTTCTGTGGTGGCAGTCGCGTGGGCCACACTCGGTGCAGAGGGAGCCGGCCCCCGAGGAGGTGGTACATCGCCATATCAGGGAGGAGGATGAGCACGTCCGTCGCTACATGTATCTATTGGATAGGCAGTATGACAGTAGGTGGTCGTTTCTTCAGAGGGTTCCTTCTCACGTGAGTTATGACCCTGTGAGGGTTCCTTCTCTTTGGATGCGCAGCGCCGGCGGCTCAGCACCCCGCGGCTCAGGAACCGGTCGAAGTTAGTTTCAGAGTCTGTGATCGCCATTACAGTTCTCTTGTCTGTGATCGTAGTTTAGGTTAGTATTTGCTTTTGAAAACTTGCGACCTAAAATATCAACTTCCGGAGATGTGTGTGATATTCATGCAAAATATTGGGTCTCTCCAGGTACGAGGGGGACGGCCCGCCTCCTTCGGACTTCAATGAATATATAAGTTTAATGAATATTGATATTTTAATTGCATTTTTCTGATAAACAGATGAAAAGATATTGAATTTATAAGTTTAATTAATGACTTAATGGAGTTCAAATTCCAAATTTTGTAATTAAATGAATTCACCTATAATTTAAAAAAAAAGAATTTGTCATAAATAGATAGCTTACATTTTTTTTATCAACAATTTGATATTTTAATTACATTTTTACTGATAAACATATGAAAAGATATTGAATTTATAAGTTTAATGACTTAATTAAGTTCAAATTCCAATTTTTTTAATTAAATGAATTCACCTCTAATCTCAAACAAATAGATAGAAAAAATAAGTGAGAAAAAATAAACAAAAAACATAAGAAAGAAAAAATAAACAGAAAACATAAGAAAGAAAAAATAAACAGAAAACATAAGAAAGAAAAAATAAGAGAGGAAAAACAACCGGTACTAAAGGGTGCGCTTCCCGCGCGAAATTCGCCGCGGCCCAAAACAGACCTTTAGCACCGGTTGTTTTGCACAACCGGTTCTAAAGACCCTTTAGTACCGGTGGTTTAGAACAACCGGTGCTAAAGATCGTTTGAACGGTTAAGTGGCAGGGGGGAGACGCCTCGCTCCCCAAAATCGCCAAGTATCGACGCCGCCGACGCCTCCTCTCCTCGACGCGACCCTGCTCTGGCGTGCCTCTGCTCCGGCCAGCGGCCGCGCCATCGCCTCCTCCCTCGCCGTGTCGACCTCCGTCCTCGCCGCGTCGACCTCCGCCCTCGCCGCAGTCCTCTGCTCCGGCCCGTCGCCTCCTCCCTCGCCGCAGTCCTCTGCGGCCCGTCGCCTCCTCCCTTGCCGCAGTCGCGCGCCGCTCCCTCCTCTGCTCCACGCCCTGCTCCCTCCTGAAAGGACATAGTCCGATAATCTTGTTTTGACGTTTGATTACAACACTTGGAAGTATTTAACCTACTCTCTAGTATCAAGAGGAAATATGCAAAAAGGAAGAAATGCCGTATTGTCGGAAAAGGAACAGGGAAGAAAGACACTCAGCAGGCTGGCCGGCCCCCAGACCGGCCTAGGCCGGGCTCCAGGCCGGAGTTGTCGGGTGGGTGGCCGGCCCCCAAACCGGCCCTGGCCGGGCTCCAGGCTGGGGCGCCTCTGGAGGGTGGCTGGCCTCCAGGCCGGCTCCTGGCCGGGCTCCAGGCCGGAGGCCTCGGGTGGGTGGCCGGCCTCCTGGCCGGCCCTGGCCGGGGTCCAGGCCGGCGGCCCTGCTAGTTCCTGTCTGCGATCGATGGCCGGCCCCCTGACCGGCCTGGGCTGATCTCCAGGCCGGAGGCGTCTGGATGGTGGCCGGCCCCCAGGCCGGCCCAGGCCGGGCTCCAGGCCGGCGACCCAGTTTGTTCATGCGTGCTGCTCTTCCAAACGGCTAGTTTTTGTGGAGGGGTACTTATACCCCTCCATCTACCTTGAGACAACTACCACGACCAAAAGAAGAACACCACCATTGTTTGAAAGCTTCAAATCGATAGATCTCCCTCTCTAGCCACTCAATCACTTAGTCCTTTGGAGATTTGAGAGAGGAGACCTAGATCTACACTTCAACCAAACCAATTAGATTTCCCCCTTGATTTGTGAGAGGGGGCTTGCTACTCTTGGTGTTCATTGGAACCCTAAGAGGTTGTGGTCCTTCGGAGCTTTGGGAGCTATGAAGACTTTGCCGGGAGCCACCAATTAAGTTGTGGTGCGTGCCCCGGCCTTGGGCATTGAGTCTTGGCATCTCGGTGCATTTGGTGAAGACCCTCCAACTTGTGGAGTGTGCTTCATCCTTGTAAAGGTTCTAGTTGTCAACCTCAACGGCAACATAGTGACAAGTGCCTCGCCACATCGGTGATAAGTCAAAACGGAGATACGGTGTGCCATATCAAGGCTACTCGGTGTTTCACTTTGGTGAACACCGCGCCGCTCCAACGGAGATTAGCTTCCATTGGGAAGTGAACTTCGGGATAAATCTTCGTGTCATCTTGTTGCTTGTCTTTGCACTTACCTTTACTTGTTAGCACTAGCTTACTATATCTATATCTTGTGCTAGTGATCTTTGCTCATCATATAAGGTTGTTCACCTAGTTGCATATTCTAGAGAACTTATATTTGAGCAATATTCTTTTAAAACGAAAAAGAAGTAAAATTTGTAGTTAACCTATTCACCCCCCCCCCTCTAGTTAACCTCATCGATCCTTTCACCTCCTCTGCTCCGCAGTCGCCGCGTAGCCCTGCTCCAGCCCTGCTCCGGCCGCCGCAGGTTAGTTTTTTTTTTCAGTACTGTTATTTTGATTAGTAGTGTTCATTTTTTTGTTTTTAGTACTGATGTTTAGGTTGCAAATTTAGTGTATAAGAAAATTATTTTATTAGTAAAGTTTAGATTATTATTTTATTAGTAAAGTTTAGATTATTATTGTTTAGATTATTATTTTATTAGTAAAGTTTAGATTATTATTGTTTAGATTATTATTTTATTAGTAAAGTTTAGATTATTATTGTTTAGATTATTATTAGCAAATTTTGTAAACTTAGCAATTTTAGCAAATTCGAAACTTAGCAAATTTTGAAATATTGCTAAGTTAGAAATATTCCTAAGTTTGAAATATTGCTAAGTTAGAAAATTTTGTAAACTTAGCAATTTTAGCAAGTTTGAAATATTGCTAAGTCATTTAGATAACATAGTAAAGTTTGAAAAATTGTTAGTAGAAAATAGTTAGTAGAAAAAATTGTTAGTAGAAAATAGTTAGTAGAAAAAATTGTTAGTAGAAAAATTGTTAGTGTATTGTTAGTGCCCTAAAATTTTAGTAGCAAAGTTTGAAAATTATTTTAGTTTATTATTAGTGTAGCAATTTTGTTAGAAATATTGCTAAGTCATTTAGATAACATAGTAAAGTTTGAAACATTGCTAAGTTTGAAATATTGCTAAGTTAGAAATATTCCTAAGTTTGAAATATTGGTAAGTTAGAAAATTTTAGTAGCAAAGTTTGAAAATTATTTCATTAGTGTATAAGTAAATTTAGCAAAGTTTGAAAATTTATCAAAGCAATGTTATTTTTAGTTGCAATGAAATTTAAAGTTGTTTGCTATGAATTAAAATTTGTAGTGACATTGAGCTATGGAGGACGACGCCCCCATCACCCGAGACGACGCCCCCTTCAGCCGAGACAAGGAGAATGAAGACCGGATGCAAGCAATTATATATAATAGGGCTGCAGGACCCAATTCTGATGGAGAAGATTCCGGCGAAGAAGACGACGAAGATTTCAGCGCGAAATGTTTGAATGACTCCGGTGAGGGAGTTGAGTTAGAAAATTTCAGAGACGACAACGACGACGAAGAAGTGCCGTTAGAAAACTCCGGCGAGGTATATATTAGTCTTGTTGATCACTAGCTAGATGCATTAATTGATTTATATTGCACTTATTAACGAAACATTTTTCTTTTAGCCCTCTGGATCTAAGTCGTCAATCCCTAAACGAGGCCCGAACCAAGGGGTAAAGTTGCCGGATGGTGCAAAGTTGTCGATCGACGAAGTTAGTGTAAAAGGCAAACCGGAGAAACCCGAAGGAATCTACACTAAATATGTAGCTCAATGCGGCGTTCTTGTTAGGGACATGGTCCCGATCACCGTTGCAGAATGGAATAAGCCGAAGAAAGCCAACATTGGCGCAAAATATCTCGAGGAAAGAATTAAAGATACCCTTTGGACCTCGATATTGGATTCTTTCACCCTACCGACAGATCTCCCACAGAAGAGGCAGGATAAAGTCAAGGAATGGACTCTTAGCAAGATGGCCCGGCAATTCAAAAACTGGAAGAACGGACTGTGGAGAAAATATGGGAAAAAACCTCCAAATTTCACCGGACCTCTAGAGAAGCTAAAAGATGACTGGCCTGAATTTGCGGCGTATAAGAAATCGGCCGTCGCTGTGGCCCGATCGACCCAAAATAAGTTGAATGCTCAGAAGAAGAAATATTACCATCATTTGGGCTCAGGTGGCTACAAGACTGCCTTGCCTAAGTGGGAAGTCTATGAAAACGAGCTGCGTAAAAAAGGGATCACTCCACAGACAGATGACTGGCCCGACAGGTCCAAGTTCTGGTTGTTCGCGCATGGGGCAGTCTTGGACCCAGACACAGGACTGATTGTTGCACAGGGAAAATGGAAGAAAATAATTACAAGAGTTGCCAAAAAACTAGTTGACGCAATAGAACTAGTCCGACAGGGAAAATATGTTCCCGATAGAGAGGATGACGAGCTTTCACTCGCCCTCGGGAATAAAGAACACTAGGGACGATGTCGAGGCAGAGGAGGCGGGGTTGGTTTTCTTGAAGGGTTTCCGGAGGACGCTGCAACTTATAGAAAACATTGCAGAAGTAAGAAGAGGGAGGCGGAGAGGTTTACTGCATTAGAACGCCAGATGCATGATGTGAAGGAGCAACTAGCTTTAATTACCCAGCAAAGGGAATCTCAGCTGCGAGTAGAAGATCATGCAGTCGAAGTCTGCCCATCTCAGCGGAAAAGCAGCTTGGGTTCCACGCAGCTACAAGATCCTGCAGTTGATGAACCGTCGGCGGCGCGCTACCCCGTGGATGATATCACGGAGAAGACAAATTGTGAGTTACATGCGCCAATGAATAACCTTAGTTTTCCGGTGGCGAATGGCTATGCTTTACCACATCAACTTGGAGCAACCTTCCATTTTGGTGAGATTCCAGCTGGATTTGCTCGTGTCGGGGTCATGAAAGTTTTGTCGGGATTCAACTCAATGCATCTTGACATTCCTGGAGCTGAAGGCGAGAAGACATTGGGAGAAGTCGAGCTTGGTATCGTTCTATGGAAGAAGAAATACATCAAGTTTCCAGACTCGGCGCCAAGGCCACCGACTCCTCCGGTTAGAAATTCACCACAGCAAAGTCCACCCTCCTCCCCCGACGATTGGGAGCCCACCGCGAGTCCATGGCCCGCGCCGTCCCGTCAGCCGACTGCTGCGTCCACTAGCAGTAATTTGACAAAGCGGAAGCTGTTCACGTCGTCCCCTGTCAAGAAACGTGCAAGAAAACCCAAGGAAGTCAAGGCTCCTGAGAAGTTAGCTGGCGAGATGACTATGGAGGAATTAAAACTGAGCACACAAGGCAAGGCTAAAGCCTTTTTTGAACAGAAAAAAAAGGAAAGACTGGAGGCAAGACTTGACCCCATAAAGGAACTTCTGAAGACTATACCAACCGAGGTAAAAGATCGCACTATTGACAACCTATATAGGTTTCCACAGCCGCCCCTTTCAGACTATGAGAGGGGTATTGACAAGGTACTTTCCTCACAGATGGATAAAAATAAAGCGTGCGGAAAAAGAGTTGTCCAGCTCGGACAACAAGAAGCACAATCGATCGCCCCGCTCATTGTGCCTTCTGAAGCTCGGGAAATCGAGCATGGAGAAGTTGTCATTGGCGACACAGGTTACCAAATAGCACAGATAACAATTCAATATAAATTTGAACTCGGGCTGCCTCTGGTCGAAAATCCGAGTGCTCTAACAACACAGTTATATAAATTGAATAACTGGTACATGGCCGCCGCAAAACAAGGGAGAGAATATCTCATGGCGGGAGTTAAGGAACAACACTACTTCCGAGAATATGGTGTGCAGGTTGAGTTCTCCGAACTTTTTCAGATGTACAATCAACTTGCTCTCGACAAATCTATCATCAGCCGCTATTGTCTGTAAGTAATTTATTCGTATAATTTAATTATTTATAGTTAAGCTCGTTTCATTGCTTGTAATTATCCTCACAACATTCTTTTGTACGCTATTATGCAGAATGAAGATTCGTGAATGCCGAATGGGAGGAATCTGGGACATTGGGTTCATTGACCCGGATAAAGTTCATGAAGTCACCGTAGAAAGTCCTCTGTATGTCCAGGACACAGAGGACCGTTTGCTAACGTTTTTTAAGCGACAAAGTACCAAAAAGGATATACTTTTTCCTTACAACTTCGGGTTAGTGTTACTGTCTTGTACACATTATATTTTGCTTTCCCGATAATAAGTGTAATTGATGAGTTCTGAATACCTGCGTATATAAATGTGCGCAGGTTCCACTTCATTCTGTTTATCATTAGACTCGACGAAGGAGAAGTTGAAGTCTGGGACTCATTAAGGAGAGATCAAGATGATTACAAAAGCGTGCGTCTAATGCTCAAGAGGTAATTTCAATCGCACTATATCGTCCACTTTCGTTCATTTCCGGATATCAAAAGTATATAAAATAACTCCTTAATTCATTTTCTTTTCCGGGCAGGGTTTGGAGAAAGTTCATCGCGGAAGAACGCGGTGAATGGAATGATAAGCTGGAGTTCAAGGCTAATAAAGTAAGTACTACTACGTATTTAGGTCTGTGTATCTTTCTAATACCATTATCATTCTCTTGATTATTATTTGATTAAATTATATTCTTGTATAGTGGTGTCTGCGACAACCACAGGGGACTCAACTATGTGGATACTATGTTTGCGAGTATATTCACATGAGGGTCAATGAGAGAGTCAATAATGTAAGAAATCAAGAGGTATGTAAACATCATATACAACTTTTATTTTACAACCATCAATTGTGTTTAGTTTCGATCATAACTGACCGGATCTCCTTCTTTTAAAGATGTCAAAGAAGCGGAACCAGCTCCTACCAGAAAACCGCGTAAAAGCTATTGCGGAGGAATTGGCGGGATTCATGCTGACGCATGTCATAGATGAATTTGGTAAATTCCACTATGTCGAAAAATAGACTCCCTCCGTGCATGTACTAGATAGCGGTGATCTCCATTGTAATTATGACTTTATATGTAATTAACAAGAGTACTTTATATGTGTAGTGAGTACTTTATATGTGTAGTGGGTAATTTATACGTGCTCTCCTCCGAAACCCTGAAAAATGAGCGAAAAGGAAAAAAACAGAAACCCTAAACCCCGAAAAATAAGCGAAAAGAAATAAAACCGAAAACCTAAACCTCCCTGAAAAAATAAGGGGGGCAAAAAAAGCAGGAACCTTTAATACCGGTTGGTATTACCAACCGGTACTAAAGGTCCTCCGCCTGCGCGCGCGCTGTTGTGCCCATGTGGAGGGCCTTTAGTACCGGTTGTATATAAAACCGGTACTAAAGGGGTGACCCTTTAGTGCCGACCTTTTAGTACCGGTTGCACAACCGGTACTAAAGGCCCAATACAACCGGTGTTGTTGCCCCTTTTTCTACTAGTGGTGGAGCCGGCCAGAAGAGGAAGGTTCGCACATATACCAAGATTGCAACGGTTGTTTGCTCCAGAAGAAACATCTGAGTAAACAAAATGGCACACTTGATGAAAATGGATTTAGCTCATTTGGAAACATGATTAACTCATATAGCATGTGCTCATTGCTCGTTATACCTTAGGACAAGTCACCTTGGGCATGCAGAACTGCATGATGACCTTACTCATCCTAAGTTCCAAATCTCACATGAAAGATTTTGATATGTTGATGTGGCCTTGCAAAACTATGGAAGGGTGTTCCCACTATAGATATGCTTATCAAATCTGTTGATGACCCCGTTCTGTGTGCATGTTGTTGTAATGTTATGCATTCATGATTATCCATATTTGGGTACTAATAATATTTCGTCATGGCAAACTGAATGTCTGTTATATAGTTTACTAGATGAATTTTGGCATGGCGTCACGCCACGCCCTTGGTGTTTTTTTTATACTTTTTTTTCTTTGGCAAAATGGTAGCCAAAATTGGAGTGCTTGGACATGTTTTTATTTTTTTGGAATGAATAAATAGCCTTTTTTTACTTTTTTTCTTGTATGTTGTGTAGGATTTTTTTTGTTTTGATAGCCAAAAATGAAGTGTTGGACAAAATGTTAGCTAAAATTGAAGTGTTTCTAAATGTCTAAATATGTTTTTAGTTTGTTATGAATAGTTAGCATTTTTCCATGGGTATTTTTTGATATATTTTGTGGAATATGTTTGGTGGTGCCAAATGTTCATTTTTTTTGTATTTTTGCCGTCATTATTTAATTGAATTTAGAAAATTATTTTTTGATTTTGAATCCACAAATGGGGAAAGTTTGTTCTTATGAGGTTGAAATGTTGGGCAATTTGTAGTATGAAAAAATATTTGTGTTTTGCTATATGCGCATAGAGTTTTCTTTTTTAAATATTTTTGATATATTTGTATTGAATGCTGAAATATTTGCCAAATGTAGACCAAATTTGAATCTGGAAATATATTTCTTTTATTTTGGTATGAGTACATAGCATTTTTTTTTGTGAGCATTTTTTCTAGTTTTTTGTGTAATATTTAAATATTTGTTACATTGAAATGTTAGAGCATGGTTGTATTTCAGTGTCAATATTTAATTAATTTTAGAGGAAATGCATCTGAGTTACCTCTGAATGGTGACAAAATTTGAGTATTCAAAATTTTGTGAGCATGTTGACATATGTTTTCTGTTTTGCTATACATAGTTAGCGTTGATTTTTTCTAATTCGTATTTACATTTGTAATGTTGATTTTTTTTTTCTGCAATGTTGATATATATTCCCAGAATATCCGACGTGTCCGTGCGCTACCGTTCGTATTTACATTTGTAGTATTGCTATTTTAATATTTCGAAGTTCATGATATAAATTTATTAGGTGCATTTGAAATTTATTAGGTGCATTTGCTGAAAGTGGGAAGCTATTTGTATATTGTTTTTTTTTGTTCGTTTTCAAATGCTTGAATTTCGGAACCGTTGAAATTTTAGAAGTTTTTTCGAATTTGGAATTTAGTCCTATGGACTGCGTGGTAAAATTCAAAATTTAGAATATCCTTTTTTTTAGGAAAGTGCAGGGAGGTTGTTCTTTTTTTTTCTGTGCGATGGTGACCAGTTCGATATATTTATTCTGATTAGTTGGATATGTTATTTAGTTTTTTTTTTCAGGTGGATATGTTCAAAGTTGTGTTTTTTTTGTTGGATATTTTTTTTATTTTATGCAAATTGTTTTACTGAAATGGTCCTACCTATTAGGAATGCAACATTTTTGGTAAACATTTTTTTTTAAAAGGACATCGATCGACTGCAAATTATTTGTGTGGAGAGTTTGAATCTTTAAATATTATCCTATTTGATTGTTATTATTTTTTTAATTTAGATAAGTAATTGGAAGAAATACTCTTTTTTTAAATGTAAATGGGAGGATCGGTGTCACATCATTTTTTTTTTTGACTTATCATATTGAATGATATAGATCATTTTTTTTTCTTCAAAAGGAAATTGTGGAATACATATTTTGCGGAATGAGTCCAAAGTATTCTAAGTAACTGATTCGAATAGTACTATTTTTTTTTTTAGAAATTGGTCTGAATAGAACCGGAAAATTTATTTGAGTTATGAAGAAAATTTAATTTGTTTAAATGAGTAGAGTATTTTTTTTTCATCAAAAGGAAATTGTGGAATTGAATACGTGTGATGATTTTTTTTTGAGCTAAATTGAAGTGTTCGAATATGTCTCACATTGTATTCGAAGTCTGTAGTTGCGTTTTGTATTTTTTTTCTTTAAGTAGATTGTGTACGATATTGAAGTCTTTAGTGGTTTGAAATGTTTAAACATATTTGTATTTTGAATTCAATATTTAGTTGGATTCAGAAAATCCATTCGATTTGATTACAGTTTTTCTGGGGAATGTTTATTCGTATGGTGACAAAAATTTAGCTAAATTATAAATGTTTGAATATATTTTGTGTTGTAATATATTTTTTTTCTTTCCAGCACAGTCAATATATTTTATGGAACGTCGATGTATTGACTTAAATGTTGGTCAAATTGGAATTTGCAAAAAATCCATTCGATTTTGATTACAGTTTTCCTGGGGAATGTTCATTCGTATGGTGGCAAAAATTTGGCTAAATTTAAAATGTTTGAATATATTTTGTATTTTAATATAAGTTTTTTTTTCTTTCCAGCACTCTCAATATATTTTATGGAACGTCGGTGTATTGACTTAAATGTTGGTCAAATTGGAATTTGCAAACATGTTGTTTCTTTTGTATGTAATTTTCTAAATCTAAATATTTTTAAATTAGTCAAATTCATTTGTATGATGGATGGCCCTCACGATGATGGTTTGCTTTTTCATTTTGAAGTCTTAGAAGCTAAATGGAAAGGTTGCACCACATTTGTTTTTAGCACTTATGTGTTACAGAGGATGATCATGCGAAAGGATGGTAGCCAACATGTAAAACATATAAGATAAAACAGTACCCAAAATCAGTAGATAGATATGTAGAAGCAAGATATTACCCGTGGTTATGTTGTGTCACTAAGAAAAGAAATGCAACCATAGTGGAGGCAGGAGGGTAAATATACTGACAATTCAACATGCATATTAGTGTACCATTGGAAAAGTAAGCTAGAAATGTGTTTTCATGAACAAATAAAATCCACAAACTAAAAACTCATCCTCTCTTGTATGGAATATCAGTATAACATCAGAAAGTAAATTATTTATTTCAAGGTCATTACAATACCTGCTTTTCTGAATTTCAAAAAAGCAGGAATTGTATTATATACAGTTAAAGCTAGAGAAGTACAACAAATCCGAAGTAGTAGATCTGAATTTACACATTGTGGAAGACTTATAGGTTTGCTCGTAACTCAACGCCATAAACATGTTGTATGGTTGCCCTTGATTGTGATGTTTTCCTAAAAGAAATATTTTAAGTGTTCAGCTTCTAAAATTCGTAGCACACACTTGGTTATAAGATGTAAAAGAGAGCCTCATAAGGTATAACTGAAGAAGCAACATTTTCCAATAGCGTAATCTAAAGATAAAGTGCATCGTAATTTCACACTTATAATTATCCTTTTTTTAATGGATGACGTAGATTGATAGTGGGTTGTATCATCAAGACTTGCTTGCGTTGAAAGTTTAGAAATATTCACGTTTGAAAGGTTTTTGGTTCTTAATATGTTCAATTTCAAGGGAAGTTTGCTCTGTTAAGTTGTTCAAATTTGAAAATTGGAAAATTAGGAAGTTATGTACATCTGAAGAAGCAACATTTTCCAATAGCGTAATCTAAAGATAAGTGCATCGTAATTTCACCACTTATAATTATCCTTTTTTTAATGGATGACATAGATTGATAGTGGGTTGTATCATCAAGACTTACTTGCGTTGAAAGTTTAGAAATGTTCACGTTTGAAAGGATTTTGGTTCTTAATATGTTCAATTTCAAGGGAAGTTTGCTCTGTTAAGTTGTTCAAATTTGAAAATTGGAAAATTAGGAAGTTATGTATGTTTAACAAATTCAATTTAGAAGCAAGCTATAGCTAGAGCAAATGAATTTGCATTTTTTTTTTTGTTAGAAAATTTATCCAATCGAACTTTTGTTTTGAAATGTAGTGATTTTTTTTGTACGAATTGGTGGAATTTGTTATCATTTCATTTGGAAGTTGACCTAATCATTTGCTACGATTTTTTTGTAATAAAATTATAGTTAGAGCAAATGAATTTGCATATTGTTGAAATGTTGGTCTAATTTTTTTTTTCAAAATTCAGTGGCTGTTGTTCTTTTTTTTTCAAAATTCAGTGGCTATTCTTTTTTTTTTTTGCTTTCTTCTTTTTTGTTACAAATCTGTGGAATTTAGTTTCATTTGATTTCGAATTATTAAATTCAATTTAGAAGCAAGCCATCATTCAAGTAAATGATTTTGCATTTTGTCGAAATATTTATCTAAATTCTAGAAACAATTAGATATATATATATATATATATTTGTTTTCCCGTATTCATTTTGCGAGAGCATTGAAGTAAATGATTTTGCATTTTGTCGAAATTTTTATCTAATAAAGCATTTCTTTTGGATTGTAGTGACTATTGTGTGTTTTTTAAATCTTTTTTAACAAATTCGTGGAATTTGGACTCATTTCATTTTGGAAATTTGCGTAATCATTTTTGTTTCGAATACAGTGGTTATTGTTGATTTTTTTTTTCAAACTTATTTGTATTTGTTAAATTTAATTTAGAAGCAAGCCATAGTTAGAGTAAATGAATTTGTATTTTTTACCTAATCATTTTTTTGTAATAAAATCATAGTTAGAGCAAATGAATTTGCATATTGTTGAAATGTTGATCTAATTATTATTTTTTTTTCAAAATTCGGTGGCTATTCTTTTTTTTTTTTTACAAATCTGTGGAATTTAGTTTCATTTGATTTGGAAATGTATCAGAGGAATCGTTTTTTAAAGTTATTTGTATTTATTAAATTCTATTTAGAAGCAAGCCATCATTGAAGTAAATGAATCTTTTTTTTTAAAGTTATTTGTATTTATTAAATTCTATTTAGAAGCAAGACATCATTGAAGTAAATGTTTTTGCATTTTGTCGAAATATTTATGTAATAAAAACATTTGTTTTGGATTGTAGTGACTACTGTGTTTTTTAATCTTTTTTTAACAAATTCGTGGAATTTGGACTCATTTCATTTTGGAAATTTGACTAATCATTTTTTTCGAATACAGTGGTTATTTTTGCCTTTTTTGTTTTCAAACTTTTTTGTGTTTGTTAAATTTAATTTAGAAGCAAGCCATAGTTAGAGTAAATGAATTTGTTTTTTTTTTCGCCAAAATATTTGTTTTCTTTGAAGATTCACCAATTTAAAATATAGAAACAATTACATATATATATGTTTTTTTTTCTATTATTCATTTTGCCAGAGCATTGAAGTAAATTTTTTTGCAATAAAAACATCTGTTTTGGATTCTAGTGACTATTGTGTGGTTTTTAACAGATTCGTGGAATTTGGACCCATTTCATTCTGAAAATTTGCCTAATCGTTTTTTTTCGAATACAGTGGTTATTTTTGCATTTTTTTCAAACTTACTTGTATTTGTTGAATTTAAATGAATTTGTATTTTTGTTTTGTCAAAATATTTGTTTTCTTCGAAGATTCACCAATTTAAAATATAGAAAACAATTACATATATATATATAGATATTTTTTTTCTCCAGTATTCATTTTGCCAGAGTATTGTGCTGAAAAGTTGCAAAAGTTTTTATTTTCTCCATGCAAGAATCTCTACAAAAGATACACCTGTAATTGGAAAGTTGCAAAAGTTTTTATATCAGGGAAAAAAATTTACAAAAAAAAAATGGCGCAGCAGCCCCAGCGGCCAGCCCGGCCCAGCCAATCTGGCCGGCCCAGGCCCGCTGGGATCCCCTAAAAAAAAAAGGCCCGCTGGGACGTCACGGTGACATCACCAGCGGCCGGATCCCGCCGCGGCCGCATCGACGCCGCCGGCGCGCGACGCCGGCGTGCTCGGACGCGAGCGTGCGCGCGGCCGACGCACGCGGACGCGGAGAGCCCGTATGTGGCGCCGCCGCCACGCGCCTCCCCGCACGAATCCGAGTGTACGGGGAATCATTTGATTTCGAATTATTAAATTCAATTTAGAAGCAAGCCATCATTCAAGTAAATGATTTTGCATTTTGTCGAAATATTTATCTAATAAAAGCATTTGTTTTGGATTGTAGTGACTATTGTGTGTTTTTTAAATCTTTTCTTTAACAAATTCGTGGAATTTGGACTCATTTCATTTTGGAAATTTGACTAATCATTTTTTTCGAATACAGTGGATATTGTTGATTTTTTTTTAAACTTATTTGTATTTGTTAAATTTAATTTAGAAGCAAGCCATAGTTAGAGTAAATGAATTTGTTTTTTTTTCGTCAAAATATTTGTTTTCTTTGAAGATTCACCAATTTAAAATATAGAAACAATTACATATATATATATATGTTTTTTTTCTATTATTCATTTTGCCAGAGCATTGAAGTAAATGATTTTGCAATAAAAACATCTGTTTTGGATTGTAGTGACTATTGTGTGGTTTTTAACAAATTCGTGGAATTTGGACCCATTTCATTCTGGAAATTTGCCTAATCGTTTTTTTCGAATACAGTGGTTATTTTTGCATTTTTTCAAACTTACTTGTATTTGTTGAATTTAAATGAATTTTTATTTTTGTTTTGTCAAAATATTTGTTTTCTTCGAAGATTCACCAATTTAAAATATAGAAAACAATTACATATATATATAGATATTTTTTTCTCCAGTATTCATTTTGCCAGAGTATTGTGCTGAAAAGTTGCAAAAGTTTTTATTTTCTCCATGCAAGAATCTCTACAAAAGATACACCTGTAATTGGAAAGTTGCAAAACTTTTTAAATCGAGGAAAAAAATTTACAACAAAAAAAAAACGGCGCAGCAGCCCCAGCGGCCAGCCCGGCCCAGCCAATCTGGCCGGCCCAGGCCCGCTGGGATCCCCTAAAAAAAAAAGGCCCGCTGGGACGTCATGGTGACGTCACCAGCGGCCGGATCCCGCCGCGGCCGCATCGACGCCGCCGGCGCGCGACGCACGCGGACGCGGAGAGCCCGTAGGTGGCGTCGCCGCCACTTTTGGGTCGCCGGAACGGCGGCGGCGGCGTGCACACGCGGCGGAGGCCCGCGGAAGCGGCGGCGGCGATTGCGGGGCGACGGCGGCGTCCCGGCCGCTGATCTGCGGCGAGGAGGAAGGGGAGGCGGCGGCGGAGCTCCCCGTACGCTCGGATTCGTGCGGGGAGGCACGTGGCGGCGGCGGCGACGCCCAGCGTCGCGGGAGAGAGAAGGGGAGGGGGGGGACTGTGCGGCGATTTTTCAGTAAAGTCCGTGCATTTCTTAGTAATCGCAAAAAGGTCCCTCCGCACGCTGAAGTTTGGACTGCGGGTTCGATTTCCGTTTTCTATAGGGGCGTTTCTGCAAAAGCATGATCGACGCCTCTGCTGGCCGTCCGATCGGCGGCGGACGGCCGGGATCGCCCGGTACTGTAGCTACTGTAGCGTTACAGGAATCACTGTAGTTGTGAACAGTCGCAGGGCGCATCTCCGCTCGGCATTTCGTCCTTCTTTTATATATAGTATAGATAGATGGAGTATTTGTCCAAGTCTAAAATTTGTTCCTAAACCCAACTTTCTTTGGTCCTCAACAGTAAACCAGCTCTAGATGACTTGGTTTGCTAAACTTCACAAACACGAACGGTAAAACTAATTCAGGAAAAGAAAAAACATAAACCATTCCTTATTCATTAAGCAAAATTCTTAAATGACAGATAAATTCTACCACACTCAATAGATACAGAACGATCTGCAAAAATATGAATTACAGACCAAGAGAAAAAACTTTCTTCTTCCAGAAGGCGGCGACGAATTAATTAAGCAGCAGAGCGAAGTGGGAATAAATTAAGCAAACGCATAGAAGCAAGCTCGATCCATGGTCGATGGTGGCGGCACACGTCTACACGAATGCGTCCTTCTCCAGCAGCTTGAGCACCGCCTCCTGGCTGTTGAGCCTCGCCACGTCGATCGCCGTCTTCCCGTCCAGGTTCTGCAGCGTCCTGCATTCCGTTCCACCATGATCGTCACTTCGTCAGCAAGCAAGCAGTCGAGTGAAGCAAGGTTCAGTCAGTGGATCGAGCTAGCTAGGGCCTAGGGTAGGGGATCGATGATGCGTCAGTCATGGCGGTTCACTTACACGGAGGCGCCGTGGTCGAGGAGGAGCGCGACGCACCCCTCGCGGCCGTATCCGGCGGCGTAGTGCAGCGCCGTGTTCTTGTTCTTGTCGACGGCGTCCGCCGCCGCGCCGGCCTCCAGGAGCGCCTGCGCGCACGCCAGCTCGCCGTAACCGCACGCGAAGTGCAGGCCGCGCCGCCCCTCCGAGTCCTCCTCGTCCTTGTCCGCGCCGTCCTCCAATGCTTTCTTCAGGCCCTCCACGTCTCCCACGCTCGCCGCGTGGTGGATCACCGACTCCTCCTCGTACTCCCCTTCCTCTGCGCCGTCCGCGACGTCGCCGGTTTCTTCCTCTGCTTCGGCGGCCGCGGCGGACGGGCCGCCCACGCCCATGGCGCGGCCGAACTTCTGCAGCGCCTCCGGGTCGTTCCAGTACCTGAAACATCGCCATCAATGTCTGTCCTGGAACGTTTTGAGCTAAAGATGAAACCAAGAAACCGGCTGGCCGCTTGATTACTTCATCATGGCGGCGGGGCCGCCGGACTCGATCTCGTCGAGGATGGGCTTCAGGGAGGGGTCGTCCTTCATGCGGGAGACGCGGGCCTGGAGCTGCTCCTTGTGGGCGGGGTCGGTGAGGCCGCCGAGGACGGAGGACATGGCCGGGTCCTGCATGAGCGCGCTGCCGAGGCGCTCCGCCATGGCCACGAACTGCGGGTTCTGCATCAGCTGCTGCATCGTGGACACGTACTTCTGCGGGTCCAGCGCCGCCGCCAGCTCCTGCGGCGACCGGGGGGTCGAGGCCGATGAGGCCGCCGGCGAAGGCGCCACCGTCTTCTGCAGCTGCTCCGCCATCTCGCTGAAGGACGGGTCCTTGGCGATCTGCTCCGCCATCTCCTTGATGCTCGGGTCCTGCCCATGGAATCCAGGGTCGAAATGGGCGCCAAATTCTCGTCAAATCGAAGCAATTTAACACAACTGATTCGAACTTCTAACAGCGAGCTATGAACAGAGCAAAACAGAGTACAGCTAATTTCCTAGGAATTTGGAATGCTTCAGAAAATTCAGTATCAATCGAGCTAGCTTGCTAGTATAGGCGTCAGAGGTCAATTACATTGAGCAAGTTCATCATGGTGGAGAAGTCGAAGGGGCTGGCCTGAGCACCCGCCCTGCGTGCCCCAGCCGGAGGAGGCTGCTCTGCCGGCGCCACCGCGGCCGGGGAAGGCGCCTCCTCGGACTTGACGACAGTCTGCTCCTCTGCCCAAACAAATTACAAGATTTCTTCCTCAGCTCTTTAATTCTTGCCATAGAAACAGATTGATCGTACGAGCCGGCAAGAACGGAACAGAGAAATCAATTGGAAGAAGAGACGAGATGAATGAGCTGTGGATAAATTCCTGACCTTGAGTAGCCATGTCGACTGACGATGGCAGTGGAGACTGGAGAGGCGTTGGTGTTGTGCTCTCGCAGCAGGTGCTGGTAGTGGTGATGAAGAAGATGATAAGGTGGTGGTGATGGATGGAGAGGAGAGACTGCGACCAACCGGATGGTTTCCTTTTCCCGGTTGTATTTTTTTCATGTACAAACCCGGCTGGCCGACTACAATTTGTAAATACTGCAATTCAAAGATATAATTTTTTTATACAAACGAAAAATTGTTCTCTGTGCATTTTATTCATGGACCAAAAAGTGCACATTCATCCCACCACGTATGCAACGAGTTATTGTGTTTTCTGACAATAATTTATTCACATAGTCTAGGGAAATTACGATTTCTCGGATGATTGAGAAATAACTAGTCATCACTGAGTATTAGTTTGCAGAGTTTGATCAATTATATAGGAAAAAATATCAACATCTACAACACAAAATATATATGACACGAAAGTTTACTTTAAGTTTGGTTTTAATAAAATTAATTTGATATTAGAGATGTTGATATTTTATTATATATATACTTGGTGAAACATACAAACTTGGACTTTAACCAAACCTAATATGTGAAAGTAATACGACAGAGGTACAAGTCGAGTGGCTGATTAAACTACACCGAATACATATTACATCTATAATTTTCATTTATACTAATTTAAAGCTAATTTAGCTACGTAATGCTACAAAGCCTCTATAATGTTTCTTGCTTCCATGATTTTTATTTTCAACGCCAAAAAACATGCTTGCCACGGTAGAATATTTTCCTACGCTTTTTAGTCATCCACAAAAATGATCTCCCGCTCTCGTTTTGCCACTTGGGTGCCAAATTAGCCTTATTATCTACTAGTACCCTTTTTTGCCACGAGTCTAGGAAAATAACACAGATCGACCTCATTTGATGTTGACGGTGATGCGAAAATCTAGCATTTCTAGCCAGATATTTCCTATGTTTCCACTGCAGATTGTAAAACTATAGTCTGATCACCACACAGTTCAGCCGCCGTAAACCGAAGGCTTACACGGCGTGTTTTCTGGTCACTTAAGCAAAATCTCGTGGAGGGGCATGTTCATGAAAATGTCATCGTCCATGGTGAAGAAGGTTCTAGAAATCTCCTTGCTTTGGGTCTGGTTCACAGTACCTGTAGCAACTTCTAGACTGGTGGGGGCAAGACTCGGTGCCATGCTTTGCATCCCCCACAGACAGCATGCGAATCCAGCCAGCCAGACAGGGATGTCGATAACAGATGTGCGGACGGGATAGCTTCTCTTGCACACAGACAGGTTGCTATCGCCACAAGATCCACGCAGATGTTTTCTCACTTGGGGTTTCAGATGTATCAAGAAGAATTGCAGATCAAATACAGGCATGGCCATGTCGACAATGATATCGAAGCATTTCAGAACAATATTCCAGACAATTTCGACTGGACCGCAAAATTAATATAGCAAGAAGAGTTATCGAACAAATAGAGAGCTGTCGACAATGATTTTATCCATTATTTCAGATCAACATTTCGCAATTTTCTGATACTGCGACCGTACCGACTTCACGGAAGCAAATGCGGGGTAGAAGGGACGGCCGACATGCCACGTCAGACGAAATGCCACGCGACGACATGTCTGTTTGGTGCGTCTGACGCCACCTGTCAAGCTCCACCGGACAGTTCAGTAGCCAGTGCATGACTCAGTCAGACCACACGCAACTGAGCAGGTGGAGGTTCCCTTCAAACGATTGCCACTTTGCCATTAGATCCCCAGATACCTTGTAAATTGCAATCAATGCACCAAATGAGCCAACGCTTACGTTGCAAGAAAATGCAAAGAGGGAACTGAAGACATTTTGGAACAGTTTTCGACATATGTGAGGTTCCTTGGATAGTTCTCTACAAGTTATTAGGGCAAAACATTTCACAGTAGAGAACTATGAGATGAATCCTGTATGGGTGGGGGGAGCAGATGCATCACTCTGCATGTTGAGGCCTCTCTTGGAACTCCACTAATGTGTATCACACTGAAACAGATTTCATCAGACTTGATGCGCCGAGCCCCTACAAAAATGGTGATGATCCACCACACCGAAATAGCCACAGGTAGTTGTTTCATCAATATGTGTGGATCGCGACGTTGAGGACCAACGAGATCGACGTCAAAACTGGGAACGTCTGGTGCCACACAGCCTTGAAGACCTGCTTCTGGTGCGCTTGCACCGACTGGCATCAATATTTGTGGATCGCGACGTTGAGGTCCGACGAGATCGATGTCAAAACTGGGAACGTCTGGTGCCAAACGGCCTTGAAGACCCGCTTCTGGTGCGCTTGCACCGACTGGCAGGGGGTCTGGCCTTGGTACCTTATGTCGAAGATATGGATCACGGGGTCTGCCGACCCAGAGGACAAGTACCAGCCGTCGGGAGACCACGACTGGTTTATCAGGGCTGACTGGGACTCGCTGCTCGTCTGCTTCCAACCAATTGCGTGGACCTCTGTCTGTCTAAGCCTGATGTCAAACAAGCGAAGCTGCCTGCCTGGCGTCCTGTCAGAAACAAAGAGAGATCAGATATCTCAAAGGCACCACGGCAATCTACTGCACAGAATGGAACCCAATGATGAGAAGCAACATTAGGATTTTACTTACGCTGTCTGTACCATGTATAAGTTGAAATCACAAGGATTTAGCAATACACTCATGCATTTGCTATCAATTAGGTTCTTGTATTCTACCCTTTCAGCTGAGAGATCATATGATATTATCCTCTTATCAGAGCCAACTGATAATATTGTTTTTCTCTGCTGCAATCCAGCAACACCATTGACAGCAGAAGAATGTGAATCCTTGTGAACTTTCTTGTGGTTCCATGCATCATCTTTCTCTTGCCAGAGTATGACAGCATGGTCACTTCCACCAGTCAAAAAGCAAGTATCAGACCAGGGCATGAAATTTATGGTGTTTATGATTCCCTTAGTATGAGGCTTCGCTGGCAGGAAAGTAACTTTCTTCTGTTTCAGCGGAAAGATCGTGAAAGACATTTTAGTAAAATGTTGGAAGTAAATAATCTGTTACTCGCTGGAAGATGTACAGAAAAGCATAACTGCACAGTAAGAATGATAGCATGGGTTCTATCAAGATTTTACATAATATAATTACTATAGACCATAACTTGATCTTCAACATCTACACAGATAAATAGCAGAATTACATAAACATAATTTTAATTGTTCCTTTAAGAACACCTAATTTGAAAGCCATGGCTGTCAATTCGATGTACACTGCATCAGCAGCAATCATTATTGCAATAGAAATTCGGAACAGGAATAACTTACAACGACACCTAGCCTACCTCTATGATAACCTGATTTTAAATGACAACATATTTCGAGTCAAATATGCTGAGATAGATTCTACTATGAAAATTCCTTCACTGTGAGTGTTTTTAGCTAAAATGATCCAAAATGTCTATGGAACCAATCTAGTTTGCTGTACAGTGTTGTTTTATAACAGCTAGAAAACTTTATAATGGATAACAGATGGAAAATGTTGTGCTTTTCAAGGTTAAACAGAGCTCTTACTTGTCCCGATGCGTTAAGATTCGTCATTGAAACCTGGGAGTCACCCCCATCAGAACTATATACAGCAAAAATTGTGTCACCGTCTGGATGCCAAGCTACATCCTCGGGCCACCTTAGCTTCGGAGAAAGGCAATTTGTAGTGCTAAGCGAGGAGATAGATGGTCTGCAAGTACATATAATCTAATTCAAAACATGTTTAAACCAAAACAAAACAAAATAAAACAAAACCTGCAGCCCCAGAACCATATGAATTTTATTCTTTTTAGATTCATTTTTGACATGTCTAAAGACAATTTTAAAACTTCGACTATAAATAGTATTTTAATACTTAGATTGATAACTTGTAAATCATGTGTATAGATTTGTCTCGAAAAGTGTATTCATAATATAATAGTTGTCTTGTGTTTTATACATAAATTAGAGTAAAATCAGTGGCCGAAGATAAAATCGTGAAGACCATGTCAATGTCCGAAACGACATCTTGTGATATGGATGGAGTAGGTTACATGCAACATTTCAACGGCATATGTGTCAATTTTTTTTTGCAAGAGTACTGCTATCTTAGAAGACAACACATAAGTATATAATAGAATTCATACGAGCTCGCTAACTTCATATATCTACAACAAAATATTATCAATCAGTAGCATTATCTTTCCACAAACAATAAAATGAATTCTATTAATTTCTATATGAGATCCGTGGAATCAGATGCAGTATCATTCTTTGATGATAACAATATTATATGAAATCTGTTTCATGCATATCCATATTACGTTAGAGTTAAGTCTACTATATAGGATGCCATTTCATCAGCACGTTGAAGGAGTGATGAAAAGAATTTGGTCCTAATGATATGTAGGTGTTTCTTATGTCACTGGGTAGAAATGTTGACACATTCCTGGCAGCCAGCCAGCCACCAGCCCACTAGCTGTATCTTATGATACGAACGTAAATGCTGGGTTTAATACCCCGAAGTTGTGAAAGTGCATGAGGTGAGGGACGGCACAGACAATGCAAGAGCATTAGCAAATCTATTTGGCTTTTATACCGAAAAAAAACGCAAACAGATGCTAAATTGCTATAAATAATTAGCCTGTAAGCTTCATAGATAAAGTACAGAATCCAGTCCACATACAGAATACAATTCACTTGCATGTATTTATTCTGGCTTAGCGTCAATATGAGCATGTAGGGTGCAAAACAATTGCCTACGGCTCTTATTGGCAGCAAATGCAATGTTGTATGACAAAATTTTGGTCTGCATGAAGGCATATAGAAACTATGGGTTTTAATTTGAGTACATGCATTTTTTTATCTCCAAGCAACCATAATACTTTTATTGACTTCATTACAACTATAATGGTGGTGTAAAATTCTTCTAGTCTATTTTCCATTACAAATCGAAACAGGAACCCTATCGCTCAAATGTTTTGGAAGACAAGTAACCATCCCCAGAAATAAAAATGAGATATAGCACGAAGAAAAACCAGGTAATATGAGGCTTACCCACTTGACTGTACTTGCCACAGAGTAACCATTCCATCCAATGCGCTGTACCACAAGGAAACATTAGACCAAAGTACTGTGTCCAGCAGAAGTTGATATAAGTTCACCTATATATTGGTATTTGGTATTTATATATTGCTAACATTAGGCACCAGTGCCTTTAAAGAGATCAGGGCTTAATGGTTATTTGGGATTACCAACCTTCATCAAACAGTAATAGCCGATAATGGCTCTGCAAGACTACAACCTAGTTTCAAGGATGTGTTCATTCTCTAACATCATTTTTTTCGAGTTAACGAACTTTGACCAAATTTGTAACGGCCATTCAGTAAACGGAGCCAGAATTCAACAGATTCAGTTTTCTAGAGCCAGTGCATTTATGATAGGCATTTGGTATTTATTACAGCTAGCCAAAGCATACCTGGTAACAACCAGCTGGTCATTGGCAGGGCACAGCTCGAGGCACCTGAGCTTCCTCTTGTGCTGGCTCGAGACCAGATGGCCGCCATAGAACTTGAGTAACGTCGGGGACGACTTCCTCACGCTCTGGATCAAGTTCTGAGGCTCTCTATGTACTGCAAACCAGCAAAGCAGAACTTAGACATGCACACCAAGCACACCAACAGAGACCTAATTTTATTCATCGGGTTAGTTGATGCAAAATGTATTAGCCGTGGCGAGAAGTACCGATCTCTCGCTTGGGTTTCTTATCCGCCTTCTTCGGCCGCTCTTGCGACGAAGACGATGTGGCAGCAGCGGCGGCCTTCTTTAATTTGGGCACCGGTTCCGTGCGCGGCAGCGGCGGGGCGGGCCGCGCGGCCGGCCGGGTGCTGGTCCCCGGGATGACGAGCTCCGGCCTCTTCTGCGGCGCGGGGGCCTTCTGGGGCGCCGATGCCCTGGGGTTCGGAGGCGGGGTCCTACGATCGGGCGGCGGCGGGTTCCGATTGCGGGCGGCGCGATCTCGGTACCGGGCGAGCCTCGCCCGCGCCGCGGCCAGCTCGGTCTCGGCGGTTCCCAGCTGCGGCGCACCGTGACCTCATCGTCAGCAACCACAAAGAAAAGGAGGCGGAGAGAGGGAGCGGGGGAGGGGTACCTGGGACTGGTACTGGGCGAGCTTGAGGTTGCACTGCTCGACGACGCGCTCGCGGTGGGCGATGAGCGCGAGCGCGGCCTCCTCCGACATGTCCTCGGCGCCATCCTCCTCGTCCTCCGGCGGCGGCGCGTCGCTGGCGGAGGAGGTGGAGGCGGCGGAGGAGTGGGGTCTGGGGCCGGCGCCGTTGGCGTGGGAGGAGGCGCGGTGATGCGAGTAGGCGGAGTCGTCCTTCTCCAGCTTGGGCCGCTTCAGCGCCGGCGGGTCGCCTCCCATCGCGCGCGCGCCGGCCAACGGCGGAGGGACGGAGCAGGGTGGGTGGCGATTGGGGAGGGCACGCGCGCCGCCTGCGTTGTCCCTCTCTCTTGTGTGCGCGTGCGCGCACTGGGCCGTAACCGCGGGCCGCGTGGGAATTGAGTTATCTGCACGGGCTGGGCCGGGCCGGGGCCAACCGTAGAAATGTATTGGGCTTTGGTTTTGGGCTCATGGTTCTTACATTTATTTCCCGCCATCTTCCCTCAAACAAACAAAAACAAACATAATCTTAAAAAAAAACATTTCCCACGATCTATTTGCATTATGCTTGTATTTCGTGGTTAAACTTTGACCAATGAATAGTATATAAGTGTGTGATAACTTTGAAGAGTTCTTGTAAACACGGTATATAAAGAGATCCTGATAGCCACATTCTTGTTGTGGCGGATCATTAGTGAGTCAATTATCTTGTCTGCATATGTGAACAATAGCAAAAATGATCCAATAGATTATTTCTTAGCACTCGTTTTGAGTTGGTAGCCTGCGAAGAACAATATCCTCAGATTAGCAACACGCGGGAAGATACTTGGAACATGGAAAAGCGAGCATGAGACAGAAGGCATGAAGTGTGTTAGTGCTCAACGCGCACAGCTTTATTTTTAAGGCATCGCGATCATGCGTGCATCGGCGTATCGTCTCTATCAGGTGGGGGGTGCTTCGCCCTCGCGTGACAGTGTGTGTTGTGCGAACAGACGACGGCATAGTGATGCTCTAATGTGAGTTCCAAATTAATTATGCAAATTTAAGCACTTTTGGGATTTAGGTTTTGGACAAAAAGGGGAGAAACCTAGGGTTATGGTTCGGAAAATAGGGATTCCTCAATTTTAATTCAATTTCATGCCCATCTCGTTCTAATTGCTTGAAACCACACAAGCACGTGATCCAAAGTAATCAACCAAAACATGATTTGAAACATTAGACCTTACATGGTTAATTAAGATCGATGTAGCAACGTTAACAAGACTGTCCCAGAGCAAAATTTCCTTAGATTAGACAAATAGTGTAGAATTGGCTAACCTAAGGCTTAAAACATCCTCAATTTTCCTAAAACATGATATGTACATAAAACAAGCAATGTGAGCATCTAGAATGCCTAATTAGCAGATAACAAAGAGGGGTAATTGAAAGAACAAACGATGTCCCGGATGTCGCCTAAAGGGGGGGTGAATAGGCGATTAACACTTTTTGACGTGGGCATACCCTCCGGGCACCCCACCATTGGCGTACCCGATGCGGCCCACCTGGCGGCCCAACGAAGCCCAAGAAGCTACCGATGATTTCTTAGCCCGCAAGACATGTAGACCCTACCTGGCTGCATATATAAAGCCAGGCAGGGACACCCTTTAGGGGAGGGGGGACAACATACAGGATACACCACACCCGCCATCGGCGGTAACCTAGAGGAGATCCAATCTCCACCACCATAGCCTCCGGGCCACCTTGTAATTGTTATCATCAATACAGATCAGACAAGCAGGACGTAGGTCTTTACCTCACAATCAGGGGCCGAACCTGGGTAAATCCTTACTTGTCAGCCATCCGAGACTACCAGCGCGCCAACTTCTCTCTTATACGAAACCCTAGGCATCTCACCTAGGGATTTGCCGTGGTTAGCCCACGTCAATTGGCGCCGTCTGTGAGAAGAACGCGTGCTGGAATCACAGTTTCGGCGGCTTCATCGTCTTCGCCAACAACGGCAGCCAGATCGCGTCTGGCCAATTCATCTACTTCGTCGCGTTCGACTTCATCAACAACCACTATCCACGACTCGTCGGTCTCAATCGCGATCCGCGATCCAATCCGCATCACGATCAACAACTTCATGACAGGACTCGATAATCTTCTCGGGAGCAGCGGCGTCATTAGCAATGCCAAGATCCAATCTACTTGAGTCTCCGCCGCGTTGTTTGGCTCACATCGCACTTTCCACGCAGCGACCACTAGCGTGCCTTGGTTGCCATGTTGATTGGCTGCCACGCGCACGATGGTTCCGGACTTCCGGGCGATCGGCTGATTTGTCAAATCCGAATTAGACGAAGAAACGGAAAAAGCAATCAGCTGCCCGCTAGCCGGATCAGGCCAAAGGCAATTAGACAGAAGAAAAAAAAAGAAAGGAAGCTCAAGATAAGGCAAAGAAGAAGAGAAGCAAATCTCATGGATCAATTCCCGATGGCAAGAAAAAAAATCATTACGTGAAGCTAGCTACAGCTACATATGTACATAGAGGAGAAGGAACTTAGAGCAATTCCAGCCGTTGGCCTCCCCAGGCCGATTTGCCGACGTTTTTTTGGGCCTGCTGGGGGTCGCCGGCGGAAAAAATTGGCCTGGGGCGGGCCGATTCTCAGCCGCGGCCCCAGGTGGAACGGCAAAAACACGAGATAACTATGAAACTTACGCAGATTTGACGAAATTTGTTCAAACTTGACGTTTTTTCGTCGAACACGGAGGATATCATACAAGATAACTAAAAAACAAAAAAAAAACACAGCGGTGCGGCGTCTACATGCCGAAGTGGCGGTAGAACTGCGTGTAGTCCCCGCCGTCGTCGTCCTCGTCGCCGCCGATCGGAGGAGGAGCACTGCACCCAGCGCCGTCGCCGCCGCCGTGCTGGCTCGGGCCGGCACCGTCCTCGTCGCTGTCGTCCAGCACGACGTACTCCGGCCCGGCGCGACGACGGTGGCGGCGCTCGTAGCGCGCGAGGAGCTCCTTCTCCTCGGCCTCAATGCGCCGTTGGCGCTCCTCCTCCTCCCGCTCGTGCTCGCGGGCCGACCATTCCAGCGCGAAGTCCACCGGCGCCGGAGGGACGTCGTTGAGGCTAGCCGCCATGGCGGCCCGCATGGCCTCCTCATTGTCGTAGGCCTCCTCCTTCACGACGGCCTTCTTCTTGAAGGCCTTCTTGAGGGTGCGGCCGCCGGTGCCGGGCTCCTTCTTTGACGTCAGCATGCGGGAGGAGCTCCCACCGGTGCCGGTGCCGGGCTCCTTCTTCGGCGTCAGCATGCGGGAGGAGCTCCCGCCAGTGCTAGTGTCGGGCTCCCTGATGACGATGCCGCGGGAGCCACTCCTTCACGGCGGCTCGTCCGCCGACTCCTCCTTGACGCGGCGAACAGCGTCGAGGAGCGTGCGGCGTCGGAAGAGGAGGACGACGAGAAGGACATCCTCCTCGGCGTCCATCCTTGGCGCGCCGACGGGCCCTGAAGGCGCGGCTCGTTGCCGTCCTCGATGTACTCGAGGACGTACGCCAGCCGCTCATCGCCGGTGGGACGGGGGGGACCGGGTGTCCCATCTGGCTGAGCCGCCAGTCTCTGGGGAGCCTCATGTCGGGCGGGCATGGGTATCCCGCCTCGTATAGCAGGCGCGCCTCCCTGTCCTGGAGCCAGTTCCGGCCGAAGCCGTTGGCCGCCACGCCGCTTGCTGGATCCATTCCGGTGGTGTGCAAGGTTTGGGAGGGGAAGAAGGGGACGATGCGTGCGTGCTCGACGAGATGGGTGTGCTCACTGTGATGAAGGGTGGGGGTAGTAAAAAAATACCGGCGAGAGAGGGCGGGGCAGTGACTGCGATGCGTGGCCGGTTTGACGCGACGGCGGCAGCCTGACCGGAGGCAGGCGCAGTAATGCGACGCGGGAGACGAGGCGATGAGGATGACGAAGCTTTGTGCCGCTGACAACGCGGGCCCACGAGAAGCTTCGCGCGGTTTCCCTCCGTTTCGCATGGTTTCCCTCGGTTTCGCGCCATTTCCCCTTTCGCCGGCGCCCCCAGGCCGAACCCGGCGCGCTGGGTTCGGCCTGGGACGCCGGCTAAAATTTGGCCCAAATCCGGCGAAAAACGAGGCTTTGGGGGGGTCCTGGGGGCGCGACTACAGGGAATATCGCCAGCCGGCGTCGAAAAGTTGTCCTGGGGGGCTTCGTGGGGGGACGGCTGGAGTTGCTCTTACAACTCGTTATTGCGGCCGGCTCGCCGCAACGCGTCAACTCTCGCGGGTGACCTGTGACTCCTCGCGATTCGCCGCCAACGACTTCGTCCGCCACATCGCCCACAGCTACATCGACTCCGATGTAGTCGACATCGTCCACGTCTTGCTGTCCGCATCACGGATAACCGTGACCGACATCAACCCGCTGCGGACGACGTTTTTCTCGCCGTGGACATCAACAACACGCTATTCCGGTTAATCGCCATACAGCCTACATGTCATCAACAGCTAAGTTGTTTTCGTATTTAATTTCTTTAATCAATAAGGCTACTTAGCCATACGTATATAATCTGTTTCGGCTGCACCCGACACTCGGGGGCTGCGCCATAAATGTGGTACAAAGATTGTTTCTTTTCAGTTATTGTAGATGTACTATCCGCCGATTCGACAAAGTCGGACTCGGGGGCTGAACACCGTCGCCCCCCTATAGTCAAGCATCGACTCCTTCAACGTTGCATCCACTCCGCCGCGTCGACTCTTTCCGCCGCGTCGAGTCCACTGCATCCGCTCCACAAAGAGCCCGCTCCCTAGAAGGGTATTACGTACTCACGGGGGCTGGCATTTCGACATCAACAACAACAAACGACATTGCCTCGCCGGCTTGACAAGATAGACTCGGGGGCTGAACATTGTCGTCGCCCGTCGACTCCGGTCCGCCGCGCTGAGTCCGTCGCTTCTACTCCGATGCGTCGACTCCGGTCCGCCGCGTCGAGTCCTTCGCATCTACTCCGGCGCGTTGACTCCGGTCCGCCGCGTTGAGTCCCTCAGTGGCACCCAACACAACATCGCCTCAGCACATGATACTACATCGGGTCAGCGGCACCCGATACTCGGGGGCTACGTTGTACAGGCCCAAGAACTCATCAGCTCAGCGCACCCGATATTACATCGGGTCAGCGGCACCTGATAACTGAAAGACTAAAAGGCACTCGAGAGGTTATCGACTCCAGTCTAACCCGAGCAAACAAAGAAAATACCCGAGATGAATCAGATACAATTGACCCTCGGATGCTGCATTTACCATGCAAAGGTAAGACCCACCGATTTGTCGTGTAGGGCCGGGACTGACAGCAACAGCTGAGGTACCTGACAACTGTGCCGCGCCAACAGGCGTGATGAAAATCCCGACGGACACGTTGGGTATCCTATAAGCTCAGTTCGACTCTGTGAGACCTCAAATATGGCCTGAGTTGAATGGACAAGCTTCCGGACTCGAGCCCGGGGACTCGAGTCTGACGTAGGCTGGTAGAGTTTGTGCACAAGAGCACTTAACTGGTCCCGATACTGTCGAGTGAGCCAGGCCTGTCACGCCAAGCATCCCATGACTAAAGCGCCCTGCGAAACGGGTACGAAACATATTATCCAAAACAATAAGCTGCACCAAGAAACACATTCGAATGTGAGTCCCTGCCAGACTCTTCGAATCCTACACTCCCATCGGGAGCGCACTCGCGACGTGCTCAACTACGACAAAAAGCAAAGCAAATTGAGCCTATGCCCAACTATAAATAGTTGAACATAGCCTCGGGGGCTACTCCCATCGGGAGCGCTGGTCGCGCACCCGACGAGAATTGACTATGTTACAGTCACAAGGTCATCAACATACCTGACGCATCGACTACGCCTACTCGACATGCTGCTCTGAGTCTCTGCCCGATTCTTCGAATCGACCAGACACTCGGGGGCTAATGACGTGGGCATACCCTCCGGGCACCCCACCATTGGCGTACCCGATGAAGCCCAAGAAGATACCGATGATTTCTTAGCCCGCAAGACATGTAAACCCTACCTGGCTGCATATATAAAGCCAGGCAGGGCACCCTTTAGGGGAGGGGGGACAACATACAGGATACACCACACCCGCCACCGACGGCAACCTAGAGGAGATCCAATCTCCACCACAATAGCCTCCGGGCCACCTTGTAATCGTCATCATCAATACAGATCAGACAAGCAGGACGTAGGTCTTTACCTCATAATGAGGGGCCGAACCAGGGTAAATCCTTGCTTGTCAGCCGTCCGATACTACCAGCGCGCCAACTTCTCCCTTATACGAAACCCTAGGCATCTCACCTAGGGATTTGCCATGGTTACCCCACGTCACTTTTTCTAATTAGAGGCTTGATAATTGCGTAATAAAACTATGTGTTTAAATTAACAAGCCAACAACCTAATTACTAGGCTCACCTATGTGCACCAACAAGTTATGCTAAGCAAAATAACGACAAGGTGATAGCAAGATATGAACTTCAAGCACGAAGGCCATCACAATGTAAATTGCATAAGTAAAAGCTCGAGTATAGAAATAACCGAGGCACGCGGAGACGAGGATGTATTCCAAAGTTCCTCTTTGGTAAGGGAGTACGTCTCGTTGGAGGGGTGTGAGCTCGCCACAAGAGGCCTACTCAAGATGCCACAAAGGCCTTACCCTATTCTCCGATGAACCGCAGCCAAGGGTTTGGTTCACCTTCCACTATCGGAATCCTTCGAGGCGGATTCCGGAGCCCTTTTACAACTTCCTTGGGGCACACACCCACAACTCAATTGGGGGCTCCCAACTCGTGCCGAAGCTTCACAACTCGAAGTCTTCGCGGCACCTCCAACCGTCTAGGGTACACGATGGACCCAAGAGGCACAAGCTCTTGGGAACACAATGAACCCAAGAGTCACAAGCTTCTCAACTTCGATCTTCACGTATCACCGTGGAGAGAGCAATCCGATGCAACTAATGCAAAAGGCAAGAACACACAAAGTGGTCAAATCCTTCACTCTCAAATTCCAACCAAGGCAACTAATGCTATGGAGGGAATAAGAGAGGAAGAACAAGGGGATGAACACAAAGCAACCCTAAAATCTAGATCCACTAGGTTCCCCTCACTTAGAGGATATTTTGATTGGTGGAATGGTAGATCTAGATCTCCTCTCTTGAATCCCTAATTTTGGGCAAGAATCATCGGAGGGATTAAGAGGAATCAAGCTCACAAGTTTGCAACAATGGAGGAGAGAGGAAATGAGCTGAGCAAAAGTGAGCAGCCAGCTCTTGGGGAAGAAGGGGGCTATTTATAGCCCCCCCCCCCCCCCCCCCAAAAAACTAGCCGTTGGGGCCTTTCTTGATTGCGCTTCGCTTGGTGAAGATTCACATGATGCTCCCCCATACACCAAGATGGGGGAAGCACACTTCGGCATATCTTCATATGGACTTGAGTATTGATCAACACGCACTTAGCCTTGATCAACACATACTTTTCTTCCCTTAGCCCTGACTCCAACAAATGGAGATCAAGCGATGCAAATGGACACATCTACAAATATAGCTCAATGCAAATATTAGTCCATAGAGATTGTCATTAATTACCAAAACCACACATGGGGGAAACCATGCACTTTCAGTAATGACTCATCAGTAGGCTTTAGAGTTTGAGTAAACGAAGTAGTGGACATAGTCGATCTCTTGGTCATGTGAATGTCTTCCGACCTCCACCTGCAATGGCGTGGGACGTCTTTACGTGATTCTAGACTTATATTTTCTTCTATGTAGGCCACAATTAGCGTAGGGTGTGCTTAGGTTTAGCGCTAACCAGTAGATCGTAAGTTGTCGAGATTTTCACCCCCTCCCCCTCCATTATATTTGCGCACGCAACGGGAACATAACCATCAGTTGGTTAGGCCATCCCTGATCAAGGCATTTTGCTACGTACGAGTGGGTACATGAATGTTGGTTCGTGACCCCTCCTCTATTTTTTTGTTCTATTTTGACTCGATATTAAACCAAGAGATTAACAAAGTCTTTGGATCGGTGCTAGGTTGTCTTTTATTTCAATCGAGACAATTTTATGCTTCCTATGACGAGGTAACAAGTGTGATCTATCGGATGAACCTCTTTATATAGAGTCTGAGGGTGGACAATTGCTACTTATTGGGCCAATAAGAACCCCTTCATCGACAAGGGGCTACTTCCCAGTGGAGAATACAAGCTCACTTTTCACATTAGCTTGATGCATAGATAGTAAGATAAAAACGTAACTCATAGAGGATACAGCTAGAGTGGCATTACAGTGTGATGATGTCGGATGCATGCAAACACCCACTTATTATATGATATGCACATTGAGATGGCTCCCCGGTTTTGCTCCCCGGTTGAGATGGCTGGTGCGTGATGGTCCTCCGAGCCCTTGTCCGGCAGCCTAGGGCTATCGCTCTCTCCCGACGCGCCGGGGTGACCATGGTGATCGGACGCGCGGGGGACAGGGTGACCATGGTAAGCAGGAGGGTGGATTTGAGGATTATTGCTATGTTTCACACCAACTAGTAGTGGCTCTTGTTGTGGTTCCGGGTCAGGGCCAGGCTGCAGGCCGGCTGGCAGTGGTTCCGGGTTTGGGTCACGCCACGGGCCAGCCGGTAGTGATTCTGGGTCTGGCCGAGGCTGAGGGATACTGGGCCCAGTTGGCCCACGGCAAGGCCCAGGAACAAGACGATGTCCAGGAACATGAACATCCTCTCCTCTTGCAGCAGCGGCGGCGGCGGCGGGCAGGAGCGAGCGAAGGAAGAAGCAGCAGAGCAATTGCTGCGAGGAGGACCACAATGAGAGAAGGAGATGAGTAGCGTCTCGTCATCGCTTCGTGTGAGTAACTGAGTACTACGACGGCTCCATTTATAAGCACAGCGAGCCGATCAAGGCGCTTGTGCGAGACGATTGTGGATGTAAAAAAGAAAATTAGAATAACGTTGTGGTGGCAACTTTCACACGCACAATGTACTGATTCTACTAGCAGTAGTGGTTGGGCATTGAGCACGTACGTAAGTAGTGGATTTGACCTAACCTAGGCACCTACTTAGCCATCGAATTGCATGCTCATGCGTAGTTGTTCTTTGACACGAATGTCTCTCACTCTCGGTTCCGGGTTTGCTGATTTTTGTAGAAATATACCCTTCTACAAATTCAATTCAAATGGCTACAAATGCCCACTTATAAGCGAAACTGTTAACAGTATCCTGGTGGAAGGTTCATGCATAGACTGGCGAAAGTCACAACTGCATGTTTAGTCGTTAGCAGTAACCACTAAAGGAAGTTAGTTTGTCGTAGCCATAGGGCACACGGCAAAGATACCAATAGTCCAATACTCACGGAAAATAATTTGCCGTAGGCATGCTTACGGCAAACCCTTAATTTCGGCAAATGACATCCTGTAGAACGAATATTTTCCGAGAGCATTTTATCGGGGCCATCAACAATGTTTTGTGGAGAGCCAAACTTGAACCCACGAGAAAAAAGAATCCCGTCGAGACAGGCAAAGAGACGGTGTAAGGCAGCCTGACAGGTGGGCCGTCAGTGTGTTTTGCCGGGAGCATTTAAAATCCTCTAGCTAGGAAAAGCTCTACGTAATTTACCGGTTGGCCACTTATGGGTTATAGTAGGTCGCAATGTTGAGGCATGTCATTAGCCTGTACGCAATTTACGAAAATTAACCTGGCTACAATTGTGCGTCAAAGGCTGGACTAAATCATCGTAGCACGCATTGCTAGTTCAAACTTCAAAGTAGTGCAGTATCCGTCATCTCGAGTAGAGTATTATTTTCCTATAGTTTTCCAGCAGGTTATTTATTATTTCCGTCACAAATTTCTCTTTCATATGGGTACACATATCACATCGGTTGCTGTCTTGCTGATAAGCGAGCGCTGAAAGGTAAAACATGATCAGTGAGGTGGTATGCCAGCAAGGTCGACCGCGTGATACTACATCACGCATGACGTTCACTCCAAGGAAAACTAAGGACAAGCATTAGCTAGCTTTGTGCTGCCCTGCTACGACCGGTACACACCATCCCTCTATATCACTAGTGGAAACAGGGGCTTCGGTTTGGCCCTTCCGTCCCGGTTCCCTTACGGACCGGTACCAATCGTGGCACTAGTCCCGGTCATTGGTCCCAGGGCGCCCGCGAGGACCAGTCCCGGTTCGTAGGGGACCTACCGTCCCGGTTCGTGTTACGAACCGGTGACAAAGGGATGCGGGAGGAGGCGACAGAGGTGGGACCAGCCCGGACAATGCACTGTCCCGGTTCTATTTACAGACCGGGACTAATGGAGGGACTTTAGTACCGGTCCTTGTTACGGACCGGGACTAAATATATTCTATATCATCTTCCACCCCCCGACCCGGCCGTGGCCAGGCCGTGGCCATTTTTTAGCTCCGGGTTCATCTCCATTTTCTTAACCCTTGCTCCTCCCAACCACGAGTTCGGCCCCTATTTTCTCCACCATTTGTCAAGTTTGGCGGCACCTCATCTACCCGACGGTTAGCACTCCGGTGTTCCTTTTTTAGCTCATTTTGGTGTTACTTAGAAAATTTTATTTTTCTAGTGCTAGCAAGGTGTTTGACGAAATGCCTAAGTAAGAGATTTCATTTTTTTTACATGCAATTTTAGCTCAAATTAAAGTATAATGTATTGGGTTTACAGTTGTCCGGTGACCATCTTTACCATCGTCGATCGCCCGCGCCATCCCGTCGCCGGCACCTCCTCGGTGAGTCTTGTTTTTATCCCTTTTTAACTTATTGATATACTTTAGATGCATGTATATTATCTTACTTTTTTTATATGTATAGTGTGTCATGGTTTTGATATCCGTCCCCGTCGGTCCTCGTCCGGTCTATAACGATCCGGATGTCGTTGTTGAACCGGAAATTCCAACCGACCCTATCATCGAGTTTTTTGAAAATGAAATTAATGATTTGAAAGCAAAACTGGAAAGAAGTGAAAATCTCCGTCTCCAAACCCTAGAAGAGAAGATGAAATTGGAGCTCCATATTGCCGACATCGTCGATGAGCACAAGATCAAGATGGATGCAATGCGCTTGAAGATTAGAAAAATTAGAAATTATGCCATTCATAAAGAGGCTTGGTATCATTATGCTGTTGGTTCGATAGTTACCATAGTTGTGATTTTTATCGCATTTGTTGTTGGGCTTAAATTCTTTAGATAGTTGTATGTTAGTTTGAACCAATGTATGTTTGTGAGACTATATGTATTACATTTGGTTATTTGCTCTACTTTGGTTTGAATGTGATGAACTTATATATTAATTCACTTTATTACGGTTATATATTGAAGAAATAGTGTTAATGGTTTTTTATATTTTATTTATATAATGCAGATGAGTCAGATGAGTCGGCAATGGATGTACAGTGACCGACGTTATCCCGACTTTATTAATGGCATGCATTATTTTCTCCAAGTGGCTGAGAAAAACAAGCCGCCAAATGGTTTTATTTCATGTCCATGTAGTGTCTGCAAGAATACTCAGGACTACTCTACCTCACAAACCATTCACGTCCACCTGTTGAAGTCCGGTTTCATGACCGGTTATAATTGTTGGACCAAGCATGGAGAAAGAGGAGTTATAATGGAAGACAATGAGGAAGAAGAGGATAATGACAACTATCCTATGTTCACTGATCACGGTGGTACATCAATGGGGGAAGATGAAGCTGAAAAAGAGCCCATTGTTGATGAGCCCGATGACGATCTTCGTCGGGCCATTCTTGATGCGAAGATAAACTGCGGAAGTCAAAACGAGAGGTTGAAGTTGGAGAGAATGTTAGAGGATCACAACAAATTGTTGTACCCAAATTGTGAAGATGGGCAGAAAAAGCTGGGCACCACACTGGAATTGCTGCAATGGAAGGCAGAGGAAGGTACTTCTGACAAGGGATTTGAAAAATTGCTGAAAATAATAAAGAAGATACTTCCAAAAGATAACGTATTGCCCCCCAGTACGTACGAAGCAAAGAAGGTTGTCTGCCCACTAGGATTAGAGGTGCAGAAGATACATGCGTGCATCAATGACTGTATCCTCTACCGCGGCGAGGAGTACGAGAATTTGAATGCATGTCCGGTATGCGGTGCATTGAGGTATAAGATCAGGCGAGATGACCCTGGTGAAGTTGAGGACGAGGCGCGCCCCAGGAAGAGAGTTCCTGCGAAGGTGATGTGGTATGCTCCTATAATACCACGGTTGAAACGTTTGTTCCAAAACAAAGAGCATGCCAAGTTGTTGCGATGGCACAAGGAAGACCGTAAGAAAGACGTGATGCTCAGACACCCTGCTGATGGGTCGCAGTGGAGAAAAATTGACAGAGAGTTTCCGACATTTGCAGATGACGCAAGAAACTTAAGATTTGGTCTAAGTACAGATGGCTTTAATCCCTTTGGAGAGCAGAGCTCCAGTCATAGCACCTGGCCTGTGACTCTATGCATCTATAACCTTCCTCCTTGGTTGTGCATGAAGCGGAAGTTCATTATGATGCCAGTACTCATCCAAGGCCCGAAGCAACCCGGCAACGACATTGATGTGTACCTGAGGCCATTAGTTGAAGAACTTTTACAATTGTGGCGCGAAGAAGGTATACGTGTTTGGGATGAGCACAAACAAGATGAATTTGACCTACGAGCATTGCTGTTCGTGACCATCAATGATTGGCCAGCTCTTAGTAACATATCAGGACAGTCAAACAAGGGATACAATGCATGCACACACTGTTTAGGTGATACTGAAAGTATATATCTGGGAAACAAGAATGTGTACCTGGGGCATCGTCGGTTTCTTCCGGAAAGGCACAACGTAAGAAGGAAAGGCAAGCATTTCAAAGGTTTGCCAGATCACCGGCCAAAGCCTAGACGGCCTACTGGGGATGTTATATATGATATGGTAAAGGATTTAAAAGTAATCTTTGGAAAGGGTCTTGGCGGACAATCTGTTCCAAATGATGCTGACGGACACGTGCCGATGTGGAAGAAGAAATCTATATTCTGGGAGTTACCCTATTGGAAAATCCTAGAGGTTCAGTCTGCAATCGACGTGATGCACGTGACGAAAAATCTCTGCGTGAACCTACTAAACTTCTTGGGCGTGTATGGGAAGACGAAAAATACACCGGAATCACGGCTGGACCAGCAACATATGCACGAACGAGACAACCTGAATGCAGAGAAGTATCAAGGTCCTGCCAGCTACGCTCTTACCAAAGAAGAGAAGAAGATCTTTTTTGAAGTACTAAACAGTATCAAGGTCCCATCAGGCTTCTCGTCGAATATAAAGGGAATAATTAACATGACAGAGTTGAAGTTTCAGAACCTAAAGTCTCATGACTGCCACGTGATTATGACACAATTACTTCCGATTGCACTGAGGGGGCTCCTGCCGGAAAATGTTCGAGTACCCATTGTTAAGCTATGTGCATTCCTCAATGCAATTTCTCAGAAGGTCATCAATCCAGTAACTCTGCCGGATTTACAGAAGGAAGTGGTCCTATGTCTTGTCAGCTTCGAGTTGGTGTTCCCACCCTCCTTCTTCAATATTATGACGCACCTCATAGTTCATCTAGTCGAAGAGATTTTCGTTCTCGGTCCCGTATTTCTACACAACATGTTCCCCTTTGAGAGGTTCATGGGAGTCCTAAAGAAGTACGTTCATAACCGTGCTAGGCCAGAAGGAAGCATATCCAAGGGCTATGTAACAGAGGAGGTCATTGAGTTTTGTGTTGATTTTATTCCTGACCTCAAGGCAATCGGGGTTCCTCAATCACGCTATGAGGGGAGACTGCGGGGAAAAGGCACGCTGGGAAAGAAAGCAATAATATGTATGGACGGGCATTCTTATAGTCAAGCACACTACACGGTTCTACATAATTCCAGCTTGGTGGCTCCGTATATCGAGGAACATAAGAATATTCTACGTTTGAACTTCCCAGAGCAATCTAAATATTGGATTGATGAAGAACACGTGAAGAATTTCGGAGGTTGGTTGCGAACACGTCTCTTTAATGACAGCACTGTTGGAGAACAGCTATACTTGTTGGCCAATGCACCATCTTCGACTATATTGACTTATCAAGGGTATGAGATAAATGGAAATACATTTTACACGGCCAATCAAGATAAAAAGAGCACCAACCAAAACAGTGGTATCCGCTTTGATGCAACAAACAGCAATGGGCAAAAGGACACATATTATGGTTACATAGAGGAGATATGGGAACTTGAATATGGACCATTTTTTAAAGTCCCATTGTTCAAGTGCAAATGGTTCAACCTGACAGGCGGGGTACATGTAGACCCGAAGTACGGAATAACTACAGTGGATATGCAGAATCTTGGATACGACACCGAACCATTCGTCCTAGCCAGTGAAGTGGCTCAGGTTTTCTATGTGAAGGACATGTCTAGCAGACCGAAGAAAAGAAAAGATAAGCAAGCAGTGAATGAATCGTACGACGTCGAGCCAAAGCGCCACATAGTTCTTTCAGGGAAAAGAAACATCGTGGGAGTGGAGGACAAGACAGACATGTCAGAAGATTACAATAAGTTTGATGAAATTCCCCCCTTCACAGTGAAAATTGACCCAACCATCGCGTTGAATGATGAAGATTGTCCATGGATACGACGCGATAAGAAGAAAAAATGACAGACACGAAGAAGTGTTGAATGATGTTGATGTATTGTGGTCATTTGTAATAATTGGTAGAATTTTGTTTTGACTGTTAAAAAGTTGAGGGTTTTTCATTAAATATTTAAAATGTTAAATATATTTATCCTAACCTCGGATTTTATTAGTACAACGGTTTTACTCAACTCATCTATTTAAATGTTCAATATTTATAACATATTCATAATTACATTTGAAAACATGTAAAGTTTATAAAATATGAACATTTGAAAATGAAGAAAAAAATACAAACGGCCGTTTAGTCCCGGTCCGTGGCTACAACCGGGACTAAAGGCCATTTTCGGGCCGCTGCGAAACTTAGCGCGCCAAAAAGCCCACCTTTAGTCCCGGTCCGTGACACCAACCGGGACTATAGGGGTCTTTAGTCCCGGTTGGTGTCACGGACCGGGACTAAAGGCCGATTTGAGCCTACTTGGTCCCTCTCCGCGGATTTCTTCCCCATTTTTGCCGCCAGGCCCAAGACGCAGACGCCTCCGGGCTCCTCTCACGCGACGACCCGCCAGGCTGCCAAAATCTGGCCGCCACCGCCGCCGCCGTCGCTCGCGTCCCTCTTCCTCGCCGCCGTCCCCGCGCGCTCCGCCTAAGGTACGGCCCTCTCAAACTCTAGATCGGCGCGGCGGTGGTCCGATGGCACGAACCCTAGCTAGAATCGGCGGCGGCGGTGGTCCGATGGCACGAACCCTAGCTAGAATCGGCGGCGGCGGTGGTCCGGTGACCTTAAATCGGCGGCGGGGACAGTTCGTAGATCGGAAATAAACTTTATTACATTGCTAGGGGTTCATTACATTTACTTAGGGGGGAGGGGGAGGTCCTATCTAGTCCTCGTCGCCCTCCTCGTCGGAGAGGACGACGTACGGTGGCGCCTCCCACAGATGCGCCGGCGGCTGCTGCTGCTGCTCCATGGGGACGTCCCGCGGCGGCGTCCCTGGCTCCTCCAGGATGGCGTCCTGGGGCGGCGGCGGCATCAAAGGGCTTCCTCGCGACAAACTACATCACACTATTAGGTGCTTATACAACCCTCCACCAAGGCCGTCATCAGACTATGAGCGCTCTATTGAAAAGTCATACGACTCGGTGTTGGAGAACCGGAAATGCGGGAAACAGATAGCCCAGCTGGGACAACAAGCTACGCAATCGCTCCCTCCGCTTAAGGTACTTACCGACAAAGACGCCCACCGTATGGTACCTCAGGGAAGTGTCCGCCACTTCCCTGAGGAACCTTATAGGGTGCCTTATCAATATGTTCAAGGCAAGTCTTTGGTCACAACTGAGGTGGTCAAGTTACTACCAACAAGGATGCGTCAGTTGAATTCATGGTACATGAAAGTCGCAAAGAAAGGTATAATAGGTATCATGGCAAAAGTTAGAAAGGAGGAACACTTCTACGATGACTACGGTGTGCAAATTGATTTCTCCGAACTTTTCCAATTATACAATGGTTTACCCCTCGATAAAGCAATCATCAGTATCTTTTGTCTGTAAGTTATTTATTTTTGTAATTTAATTAAGTCTTTATATATATATATAGCTCACAGCACATTCTAATTTTGGTACGCTATTTGTGCAGAAAGAAGATGATCGACTACAAAAGGGAAATAATAAAACCGGTGGAGATTGGTTTCATGGACCCTAATGTTATTCATGAAGTGAGCATAAGGGAGAAACCACAAGTTGTAAAGGGAGTAATGATAGAGGCTTTTAAGCGACACCAAGACAAAAAGAAATATTTCTTCCTTACAACTTCAGGTAAGTGTTACTAATTGCTTGTACACATTCTATTTTTGCTCACCCGGTATCTTAAGTCTAATTGATGAGTTATATGCGCATGCCTCTGTATGTAAATTTGCAGCTACCACTTTATTCTCGTGGTCATTAGATATCACCAGGGAATAATTGAAGTCTACGACTCATTAAGGAGAGACCCTAAAGAGTACAAGAGCTTGTTTGATGTCATGAAAGAGTAATTTAAATTCTTATCACATTACTATACCGACCTCTCTTTCATTCATTTCGTGATATCAAGTAATTAATTAATAACAGATGTTTTGTTCTTTCTTTGTTGAGTAGAGCATGGCAGACATTCGTCAAGGAAGTACCCGGTAAATGGCACGAGAAGCTGGTATGGACTCTGAACCAAGTAAGTAGTACTATACCTATATCCATGAATTAATGTAGTTTGCAATACCATTACCAAACTTAATGTGTTGAATTCTATTCTCGAACAGTGGTGTCTGGAACAGCCAAAAGGGACCCTCTTATGTGGGTACTACGTTTGCGAGTACATTCATAGGATGACTTATGAAAAATTTGAAAATCGAAGAAACGCAGAGGTACGTAATTATACATTGTTCACAAGTTTTTTTGACAAAATAATATGCATATCAATTGTGTGGAGTTTCATTCATAATTGTTTAATTTTCTCCTTCTTTTAAAGATTGTAAGGAAGCGGGCCGGCCTCCTACCAGATGACCGTATAAGAGCAATTGGGGAGGAGCTGGCGGGATTTCTTCTTGATGATGTCATACCTGAAAATTCAGAGCACTATTATCTACATATATAAATGTACTATGATTTCATGCATGTATAATTAATGCATTTGAGTACTTTGTGTACGGAAACGTGACGACAAATTCATGTGTTACAATTAATTTGTAAGTGTGTTATATATATGCATCAACGTGTGATCATAGTACAATATAATTTATATCGACGTATCGACGTGTTTCCGAAACTATCCAAAACCCCGGCACTAAACACAGTACACAACACCCGGTCCGTGCAATTCTGGAAAAAATTATAAAAGAAAAAAAAAAGGCCTAACGGTAGTCCCGGTCCGTAACACGGACCGGGACTAAAGACATCCAGCCCGCGGGCTCGCCCGTGGCCACGTGGGAGGCACTCTAATCCCGGTTCGTAGCCAACCGGGACTATAGGGGGGGGGGGCTCTAGTCCCGATTTGGTAGTCCGGGTTGCCCAGCCGGGACTAGAGGCCGTCTGGAACCGGGACTACTGCCCCGTTTTCCACTAGTGTATATTCTGGTTCCTCTCTCTCAACCTCTCCAGTACAATTGTACATCTTCCACAAATCCTATCTCTCCAGTCTTTCTTACCGCATGCCCCAAATCTCAGATCATTATCTCTCAAATATACCTAATCTTCAATTTTGAACCCCCCACCTCATCCCATTTCTTTGGTTTGACATCAAGAACGATCTGTTCTGGTCGCCCTATCTTTTGCTCTCCTCGCCTTTTCTTCTCAAGAGACCGTCTACTCTGCAGGATCCCCTGATAGCTAGAAGATCTATAATAACTAGGAGAAATTAAACCATTCAAGTATGATACCAAGTAATTTACCTTTCGAATTTTTAAAATATATTACAAATGGATTTTCAGACGACCGGAAACTTGGAAGTGGTGGGTTTGGAGAAGTTTACAAGGTATAATTCAAGTACTTACTCTTATGATTTCCATTTCTCGGTGATACTGCCATGGGCGAAAAATTACATGTACATTATTAATACTATATGTCAAACAGGGAGTTGATGAGAACGGGAAAGAGATTGCGGTAAAAAAGCTCTATTCCATGCCTGGAATTGATGAAGTGCAATTCAAGAATGAGTTAAATAGCCTTATGAAGGTCCGGCATCGAAATATTGTACGGTTAGTTGGCTATTGTCATAATGTGCGATCTATATATGTCGAGCTGGATGGAGAAATCGTTCCAGTGAAATTCATCGATAGAGTTCTATGCCTTGAATATTTGCCTGGTGGAAGCCTTGATAAGTATCTAAGTGGTACGATATTATTTTTAATTCAACATGGATAATACTATTATTATGGTTTGCAATGGAAAAAAATGAATCCTCCAATTCATATTTAAGCATTACTATTTTGTTAACATTTGCAGAAGAATCTTGTGGCCATGACTGGTGCACACGTTACAAAATTATAAAGGGTATATGTGAGGGGTTATGTTACCTCCACGGAGAGTCAATTGTCCATCGAGACTTAAAACCTAGCAATGTACTACTAGATAAGAGGATGAATCCAAAGATAGCGGATTTCGGGTTATCGAGGCTCAGTGGTGGTTTAAATACCCAAATCACAAAACAATTCATAGGCACAGAGTAAGCATGCCTTGATTATGTGAAATGTTTTCTGTTGTCCAATACTCACATGGTTTCATAATGAAATTTTCTTATACCATCCAGTTTATACATGGCACCTGAGTACATATCCAGACGGGAGGTCTCAAGCAAATCTGACGTATTCAGCCTAGGTGTTATGATCATACAGATAATAACAGGACCTAAAGGCTACTTCAAACTTGCTGAAATGTCTCCACAACAATTAATTGAGTTTGTAAGAGAAGACTAGTCTTGATGTCTAGAACAATTTACCACGTCGATAAATATACTGTACATTTTATTGATCAGATTGTATTTCGATCTTATAGGTACAACATAATTGGAGGAAGAGAATAGAGAGATCACCCATGTACGCATCCTGGGAAGAAGATTGCCAGCAAGTAAAGAGATGCATCGAACTAGCATTGGATTGTGTGGAGGCCGACAGACAGAAGAGACCCACTGTAAGGGAAATTATCAATGAGCTGAAAACGGTGGAAACTAAAGGTTCATCGTCTTCTTGGGACCAGGTATGAATAACTGATGGTATTTACAAGCTATATTCAGTTGAAAATTGATTTCTAAAATACATTCGCTTGCAGAATGATACACAATTAAGGGCATCTCCAATGGTTATGAGATAGTAGATTTTTCCACATAGGATTTTTTATGATGTGACATAGAATAAATAAGGAGAGATAGAAATGTTGTATGTTCATAAACCAACAACTATTCTACAAGCTTTTAGATAGAATGAGATAGAGGCCTTGTACATAGTCTACATACAGTCTATATGAGTACTATTGTATGATGAGTTGTTACTTGATGACATTGCTATTTCTACCAACAAGCTAACAACAAACTATTGGAGATGCCCTAACGGAAATTTCTTCTATGTTAGAATTTCTAGCATGCTGCTTCATTTTACCCCTTTGAATGAAACTTTTATGTTAGAATTTCTAGCATGTTGCATCACATTTTATTCCTTTTCTTCTTTTCTCTATCTTATTCCTTGATTGCTGTCTCCACAATTAGGCTAGGCTTGCCAAGATTGGGCAGTGGGGAGGAGTTGGAGGAGGTCATGTTGACATCAAGGTAGCACCGCAGCGTCTGAAAAGCTTGAGACTAGGCTATGGAAAAGTTATCTACTCACTCGAGTTTTCATACTACGACCATGACGGTATACAACACATTGCTGGTCCATGGGGCGGTCTTGGACCTGAAGGTCATGGGGAAATTCGTGATGCGGTGAGTGTGGATCATTTCTCTCTTCTCAGAACCAACTGTGGAATCTTAATGTCTACACGGCTAGCTTGTTCTCCAAAAGCTCACCTAAAATATGTTCTACTTCCTTTTCAGATTAGCTTCAGACCTTCAGAGTTCATAACAGAAGTTTACGGAACAATCTGCCCGTTTGGCCTAGCACAAGCCGGCGTCATACAATCTCTTACTATCATCACCAATATGGAAATATATGGTCCTTTTGGAGAAGTAAAAGGAGCTCCATTCCGGATTCCAGTGCAGGATAATTGTAGTGTAGTTGCATTCTTTGGGCGTGCAGGGTGGTACCTAGACGCATTTGGCATCTACGCTAACCCTAAACTGGAGACAATGGTAGGTGCAATATGGATTAGTAGATATATATCTTATATATAGCCAATTCATTTGCTTACTTGGTTTTTCCATCTAATTTTTTGCTTCCTGGTCTAATACTCTCAGAAGTGTGGGCTTGCCAAGATTGGACCGTGGGGTGGAAATGGAAGTCAGGTGCATGATATTACGATGGCACCACACCATCTCGAAAGCGTGACGATTTGCAGTGGCACTATAGTCGATTCATTCATGTTTACATACCGCGACAATGATGGGCGGCAGCACACTGCAGGTCCATGGGGCCGCTCTAGTGTGAGCGCACGAACTGAAACAGTGAGAATTTGCTAGTTTTTGTTGTTCTTGTCCATACGAACGCACATACTTATAATCATATTGTTGTAGCTTGGGCATAGTCTAGATGAACATCTATTGTTCAACATTCGCCTGACTAAAGTCAGAAATCCTTACTCACCGGTAAATGTGTCAATGGAATTCACTAGCTTAGCCTGGGCAGCCGCCCAAGCATGCCGAGCTGTGGCTCCGCCACTGCAGGCACGCACACTCTATCCTTGCGAGCAGTTTTGACAAACTAAGCCGACAGATTTTGGGATTGACAAAGTCACGAACGATATGAAATGATCCACCATAATTTGCTCGCCTGAATTTGATACATTTTGCCCTTTTTTCAGATCAAGCTTCGCGATTCAGAATTTTTGACAGGGGTATATGGAAGAACCGGTCCATTTGCTCATGCATCAGGGGATGTTGTCACGTCTCTTACTTTCGCAACTAATGGAGGTAGCATATTTGGGCCTTTTGGAGAAGCCGAAGGAACTCCATTCCAGATCGAAATGTGGGACAAAGGCAGCATTGTTGGTTTTTTCTGCTGTGCGGAGTCACATCTTAATGCAATTGGTGTCTATGCCAACCCTGTCCAAGAAGCAATGCGAGAAGAGGTATTGCACTACCATGCATACGGTCTGTTTTAAAATGTTTGGTGTTTTATTTTTTTTCTTTCAAGTCGACCCGTTTCCAAATTTGACCATGTCTATAAAAAATGAGCTGGCAATAGAGTAATTTTGTTAGATCCATTGTGACATATATTTTTATAGTATATTTATTTAGTGTTGCGAATGTTGGTAAATTGTTGGTTAAAACTGAATTTTCTCTTGAAATTCCACAATTTCCATTAAAAAGGCTATTTTATAAAACAAACCAATATAGGTTAATCCTAAGATTGACAAATTGTACACGTCAAAATTTTATTCTCATTTTTTTTTACATTCCAAAATATTTTTTCGGAATGACAGGAGCATATGCTCTCATGTGCCAAAACGAATTTCCATAGCAGTAGTACTTTCATACAATCTTGCTAGCTTTCATCTTTTAATAATTATATATGGGACCTTTTGCCCTAGCTGATCTCTTCTCACGAGCCTGGATACACCATGCTTGGGCCGTGGGGTGGGATTGGAGTGACGAACTTTCAGGACATGGCCACCAACATGCAACCACACCGTCTCGAAAGCGTGACGATCACCTGTGGCGCCGTCGTCAACTCACTTTCCTTTTCGTGCATGGACTTCAACGGACGTATACACACTGTGGGTCCGTGGGGCAGACCTAGTGGGAACATTCATACGGTGAGCGAACGAGGAACATTTGAAGTATTATTTATTTTACTTTTTCCATGTTTCCTCTGCCTAATCCATGTTCAAGAATTATTTTGGCAGAAAAATAATTCACAATCATTTTTTATTCGTTGCAGATTAAGTTCAACCCTCTGGAGTTGCTGCAAGGAGTTCATGGCACCGTAGGTCCATTCGGCGAATTACCCAACGTTATAACATCGCTTACATTTGCCACGAGCCATGGCCGTGCCTATGGACCTTTCGGACAAGGAGGAGGAACCCCCTTCAACGCACCAGCAGAGAAAGATGGCTGCATCGTGGGCTTCTTTGGGCATGGAGGGTCGTGTCTTGAATCAATTGGGGTCCACGTGCACAGATACTGACTCTCGCTTCTTCGCCAAGTCTTGTGGGCTTGTTGTAATTTTTTTCTGTAGAACAAGCTGTGTCATTTGTATTTGTATTTGTATTTGAAGAAGGCACCGACGACTACCGAAATCATGCTAAATGCCGAGGGCCTGAGGCACTCGGCAAAGTGCCAAATATACTCCGCATTGTGTTTGCCAAGTGCCGCACTCGTCATACGGTACTCGGCAACTGTTTGATCGGCATCTAGGCGTTTGTTGATCGGATGTCCGCCATGTGGCACTCGGCAAAAGAGTATACGCTAAGTGTCAGGCTTCGTCAACTATAGCGCTTCGCGAAAAAGGGCACGAAGATGGCCATTTGACGACGCCTACTGTTTGTCGAGTGTCAAACACTCGGCAACAAGATCGACACGGTCGGTAAAGGAACAACCCACAAGGGGCCCAGCGCACGCCATGTGGCGGTTATATGCCGAGCGCACAAACTCGTCATATGCCTCAATGGGTGTGTCAAGTGTGTGCACTCGTCATATTTTTTTTTTTTAGATAAAGAGTGTATATTAATATCGCGGAGATACAAATTACACCCTCTGCAACAACGCAATAACCAAAGTTACTACGGATGCACACAGCCGAAAGACAATAAGAAGAAGGAATAAAAAAGAAAAGTCCCGCTACAGAGTTACAATCATTCAAGCAGCCGCACAACCACCACCAAAACAACACCTGATGCCCAATTCTTTAAAAGTAACGCCTTCAAGAAGAACAGTGCCAGGCCCAACCAATTAAGGCCAGACCTTGGGTTTTCACCCTGAAGATAGTCCTCGCACTCAAAACAATGTCTTCAGCAAGACCACTGTCAGGCACAACCAATTAAGGCTAGACCTTGGATTTTCACCCTGAAAGGTAGGACTTTGGACTTCACGTATGTTGTCGCCCCCACTTACATGCCGCTGCTCCAAGTCATGAAACACCAAGCCAATTCCTCATCACGAGAAAGATTTGAACCACCATTGCTAGCCTCAGGTCTCGACTGACATGACCTTATCCGCCAGCACCATGGAACGAGAACATGTCCCATGATATTAACAGCCAGCAGATCTTCGAAGCGCTCCCTCTGAAACCAAACGGTCAGAGTATGCCTCCTAGGGTTAGTTATACGCCTCAACTCAACGGCGGTGAGCCAGGAGGCGTGAGCATTCTGGGCAAAGGTTTGGTGGCGTGCGTCGGCCATGGAGGATAATGACGGGAAGTGAGAGAATGGGGTTTGTACTGGTGAGGGGAGTGGATTGGAGAGTTAAGACAAAATGTCTTGCGTCCCACACTTCCGGACGCATGCAACTGTGTGACACACTGCACCTGTTGGAGGCTGGCGCTGATCTGCCAAACCGTTTCTCCGGAGCCACTCAGCGGGCTGCTTTAAGAAGCATGTGCAGCCCAGACAACCAAATAGACAAATTTTGTACCCATGACACAATGGTAATTTTGCATGTGAAGGGCCCGTATGGGCTGAATGTTGGCAACCAAATACGCTCTAAATGTGCGTTATGGCATTTATTATGTAATTAGGGATTCTTTTTTTTTTTGAACAAGTGTAATTTTTTTTTGCAAGGATGAACAAGTGTAATTAGGGATTCATGTGATGCCTACGTGTCCTACGTAAGAGAGAGAGGCGGCGGCCTAGGGTTTCAACCCTATCCGTCGCCGTCGCCACCATCTGCATCTTCCTTGTCGCCTTCATCCACGAATCGATGGGTCCCCGCCTCCTCTAGTTGAGCTCTGGCGCTAGGAGGGGTGGGAACCTCAGACCTCCGTACGATGCTATTGAAAGGTCCTTAATGTTAAAGTTTGGTTTTGGTTGTTGCCTTCTTCGTCAATGGAGATGGCATCGTCTTCATTAAGTGATCTTTGTCCCACTGTTCGATGGCGAGATCTCCTTCCCGATGTCAATGGTGGTGTTGAAAGGTTAAATTTCTCTAAGTATGGTACTTCAGATCTTGCTCCCCGAATCAATTTTGCATTTCTTCTCATGGTTGTTGTCCTTGCAATATTCGTCCCGCCTGCTACGTCCTCGGCAATGGTGATTCGTACCCTCGGTTCACTACGACGTCGACCAAGCGGTTCGGTTGTTTTTTTTCTGAAATACTGGTGTTGGTACTCTTGTCGATGTTTGTTGATTACTTTAATAGCTGACTGCGTGCACGTAGCCTTGGCAATGCGGCTCAATATTATGGGAGAACCCTCGTTGGTATTTACAGGTACATATGTTTATATCTACTCCCTCTGTTCTGTTCTTAATTGTAAGACGTTTTAGATATTGCTATATTGACTACATACGGATTAAATTGGGTGAATGTATGCACTAAAAAGGGTCCACATACATACGAATCTAGAAAAACTAAGAAAAGCTAAAACGTCTTACATAGATGAACAAAGGGAGTATGTCACTTTCCGGCTTTCTTCGAAAAATTACAAGACTGTGTCATGAAAAAAGAAAGAGTTTAAAGATATCGAAGATTTGCTTTTATCTTTTAGACTTTATTTTTTAATCGCTAGAGTGAGCTCATATATTTCTACCATGTACTATTTGCTGCTATAAATATATATGGTATTGATTGTCAAAAAAAACCAGCCTTAATAGTAGTCAAGATAATAATAAGAATCTAATAATAATGCAAACATCTAAGCACGCAAAGCTTACATAAGTTGTTCATAAATCTTCTCAAAGTAGTGAATTCGACTAGAAGAACTGAGACAAAATATGTTCAGGAAAAAAAACGAGTGACGCTCATATCGCACAGGAGATTACAACAGCTCACGTGATCTGCCAAGAAATGGAAGGTAATTAACAAGACGTGCCTCGTATCTATAGTTCTGTCTGGATGCTCTGGCGAGTTTGTCGTCCGAAAGATAGAGGTGGTCAGCCACGACCTTGTGAACGCCAACAGGGGGAGACATGAGATGAGACGGCAGGCGTCCTCTACACTCTACAGTACCTCGTCTTCGTGGTACAGATACAGCCCGAAACCGAACCTAGCACAGGCCTTGCAGAAGGCCGCCTCCTCCGCGGCAGCCACGGGGTCGTCGACCCGTGCATCGATCAACGATGCTGTTCCCGTGGCATCCCTGTGAACCTGCATGAGACGAGAGCGAAGCTTAACCTCTAGGTCAGGAAGATTATTAACGCCGATTTTGCTATGATGCAAGCTTTGTTTGCTGCCTGCACACAACCGTGCAATTCAAGATCACCTTGCAGAGACAGGCCCCTTATGTGAGTGAACCCATATTGCTTTTGGGGAAACAAGGGAATGAAGTTTCACATGGCACTCTCTTTACGAGTAAAAAGATAACAGAGCGTTATACTGGGTCCAGAACGAAGCGTACTGCTACACCAACTCCACAGGACTTCACAATCAAATTTAGAGTCCATGAACTCGTAATGGGTGAAACTGTGATTAACCTTCTAGGCTTCTAGTGGTCATGAGCCCCATTGACAAGCTGATTTTTCATTTCTCAGTGAAAAACTGATAAACAACAAGCTGAAAGCTGAACACACTATTCATCTCCTCCATTAATGGGATATATGAATTGCAACCATATTCTGTTGGGGAACTGGGGAAGTGTGTACTTCGGGAACGACACTGCTAGGAAATGAAAGATGTGGTTGGTTGCATGTTCCTACTAATGGCCAGAACAAACAGAAATCAGTTTATTTATCCCTAGGATGGGCAAAGTCAGGCAGGCAGAGGGCTCTCCATCCTGAGATGGGCTGCTACAAGCAAACGGGGCCAAACTGACAGATGTATCTGACATTCTGAATTCAGTTTACAGGCCAACCTAAACAACCAAGTGAGCTTCCCAATTTTTCCAGGAGATTTGGCCAAATCCCAGCTATATATCCAAGTCCTAGGTACTCTTGCAATGTACATATACCTTGCAAGACGGAATCATGATAGTTAATTACCTCCCCATCTGTTCCTCGTATCGTGACACGGTATACCACCGTCACCTTTCCACTGTCAGTGTAAATAACGTCGCGGACCTCTCCACACCAGCCTGAGAAAACAGGGCACAATCCAAGAACATTGTTAAACAAAAAAGCAGAACAGCTTGCATGTCCAGTGAATTTCAAGCAGACAAACAGTAGCTGGAGAATTCAGTACTGATGTAAAACAGAGTGAAGCACTTCCTTTTTTGAGATGAAAACAGAGTGAAAAAATGGTAGTAGCATCGACGGACCCAAATCATGGTACGACGATGTTTCGAGCGGCATTAGAATCCGGTGACGGGAGAAGCAGGGGGCTCACCTGGGGCGTAGAAGCTGAGCATCCTGTTGGCATGGTACCTGCAGCAGCAGAAACAAGAAAGCCCATGAGCAGCCAGAACAAACAAGGAGCAGCAGACATTTTCTTGTCGAGAATGCGTTGGGCTACGATCGGTGCGAGGATCGCGTGATGGTAGATCGGCCTGGATTTCGCCAAGATCTCTCACGCTTGAACTGGATCTAACGGCGATCGGCGCGGAGGGAGGGGAAGAAGAGACGGACGCTGTAGTTGTTACCAGGGGACGACGGGGTCGGAGGCGGAGGCGCGGCGGGACGCCGGGAGGACGATGGTGTCGGGCACGCGCTTGTTGAGGTCGCGGAGGATCTCGACGAGCGGGCGCGTGATCCCCGACGGCGCGGCGTCCAGCGGCACCACGTAGTTGCCCGTCGACGCCGCCGCGATCGCCAACGGCCTCCTCCTCGGAGCTGCCGCGGCCACCACGCGCACGATCACGCGGCGGTTGGAGTGGGTGGCGCGGGGGAGGGGGCTGGGGAGGAAGGTGGAGGCCGTGGCTTCCATGGGGACGGAGGAGTTGGCTGGGAGCGGGGTTGGTCAGGCGAGTGAAGGAGGAGCAATGGGAGGTAGGTGGTGAAATTTACCGTATTTGACCCTTTTTCGAAAAGATTTCACGAAATGGACCCAAATTCAAAAGATTTCACGATTTGACCCTTTTTCATGGCGCCCGGCCCTAGGGCGCCATACTAGTCACCATGACGCCCCGTATAAAGGCGCCATAGACCGTCCACGTCAGCACGAGCCGGGCCCGCCCGAGATAGCATGGCGCCCCGGGGAAAGGCGTCGTGCCCACTGACATGGCGCCCCGGGCCAGGGCGCCATGCATCTGAGCATCTAAACTGTCACCTAGGTTAGGCTGGTTCCACACGACTAGTGCTTGCATGCAAGCTTTGTTGCCTAACTCTAGAGTTTAGAGCACGTCTTGACCAACTCAGCTGAATATCAAAGACTCAACGTCTACACAAGGACAGGTCCATGCATGCGTAATAAGTACGTGCATACCTTTTTTTGGCAACCTATTAGTTGAAAAAGCCAGCTAGCTGCATATATAATTATATATAGCCTAGCTGGAAAAAATAAAGACCTAGTACGAGTAGCTAACAGGTTAATTTGCATAGTTAGATTAGCCGACGTACGGGTGCATGCTAGCTAGCTCTGCTACTTGCCTACTTCGATTAGCCTAGGAAACTTGTATAACTTACACTAGTGGAAAAAGGGGTATTGGTCCCGGTTTTAAAGGGCCTTAGGTCCCGGGTTAGCCGCCGGGACTGAAGCCTCGGGACTAAAGGGGAGTTGGCATTTAGTCTCGGCGGCCAGGAACCGGGACTAGAGGCCCTCCACGTGGGCGCGCAGGGGGGAGACGGGCCGGAACCCTTATTACGAATACAAAATATAAATAAATTGCTGTCCATACAGCTATAGGAGAATAAACATATATAGTTATCTTAAAATCTTTACTATAAATGATGGATCCGTGGTGAATGCCTGGTGTCACACTTGTGACTAATTATAGAAAAATGCCACTGGAACGCCTATCCCTTCCTTTTCTCTAACAACACAACAACCTCCCTCCTTCGGTTCTTATCCCACGGTTGCATTTCTTAGAAAATGGCTAACAACTCTTATCTAAAAAATAGCTAACAAACCTTATCCTACCACACAAAAAGGCCCTAGAAGAAGGATGCGGCTTGCTTTCCCATGGGTACGTGACCAGCATCCAGATCTTCTTCCGAAGCTTTTTTTTTATCGTGAGCTTGTATATTTTCTTGTCAAACAAATGGTAATACAGACTAATAACTAATCCTAGCTAAGTCAGAGAATTTGTGCCCCTGCAATACTAGCACCTATTAGTGCCCCGCTGTGCAACACCATATCCTGGGTACATGCTCGAGATAGGAACAACGATCTTTCCGTGCACCGTCGCTGGAAGCACCACCACGTACAGCCCCCCAAAGCCATTCAGTGGAACTCGACAAACTCGCGAAACCTGACCATGTGCACATTGCCCCAACACGGCAAACTCGCGGAACCCACGAACTAGGCCATGTACGCTCATCGCCTTTGTTCCTTTCGGCTAGAGGCAAGTCGATGCCTTGCCTTGTGAGATTCCGGCAACGCGGCCACGTCGTCCGCCACAAGGCTCTCCATGCCAAGGGAAAACTAGAACGCCATCTAGCCGAGCAGCTTTGCCGTCCGACCCCAAGCGACCTCGGCCTGCCACTTCACCGGCAGAGGCATCGCGCCCAAACGCCGAAGAACAGGGCCACAAGGATGATATGAGGAGCCTGAAGGCGACGAGTAACACGACTCCAGAATTGGCGAGGACCTTAGCGCGGAGGTTGATGGATCGGACCGTTGTTGATGAATTAGTCTTTGTTACACGCGATAGGCAATAAACGATAAAGTTACGAGATTTTAACGTGGAAAACCCTTCCAACAAGAAAGAGAAAAAACCACGGGCGTCGGCCAGCAAAACTTCACTATATCGGGTGAGCTTACAAACACGCCGGGATGGGTGTTGGGAAAGGTGCCGAAACAACCCCCTCCTCCCGCGAGCGACCCCGCGCCCTAGAGTTTCCGCGTCCGCCGCCGGCGCCGCCTCCACCCCCTCCCTCTCCCATCTCCCCCTCGCGCGCGACTGTCGCCCCCGCTCCTCTCCTCGGCTCCCCTCTCCCTCTATCTCCCCGATCATCGCCGCCGGGGGGCGCGGCCCGGGTGACGCCGACGGTGGCGATTTGTCCTCCCCCGCGCCGTGGAAGGTGGAGGCGGGGCTCCCCTGCATGGCGACGGTGTGCTTCGGGCGGCGGGGTTCCGGCTCCGGCCCCGGAGGCGGCGTGGCGGCGTCGGTGCACGCGGACCTGCGGGCAGCGTAGGGAGGCGGGCGGCGACACGCAGAAGTGTGGCAGCGGCTCCAGCGGCCCAGATCTCGGGGCCCTACGGGCCCCATCTGGGTCAGGCCGGGCGGGCTCGATCTGCTGCGCGTTCAACAGCAGTTGGTGAGGTAGAAGTGCAGGGACAACAAGGACTGGTGTGCCCGATCCTTCGGGCTTGCGGACAGAGTTTTTTCGGGAGAAATCCTTGTCGGCTCGGCCGGCACCGACGCGGTGCCGCCTTTGGGTGGCATCATCCCTTCATGAAGGGCGTCGTGGCTACTCTTCGTCCGCTTCCCTTTGTGCCGGGGGAAACCCTAGGGCCAATACGCTGGTCCGGGCAGCAACAGGCGCTTTCCTTCTTCAAGGTGCTGCTTGGTACTCGATGATTTGGCGCTAGGAGCGAGGTGGTACTTCTTCGGAGGGTGCAACGGTTGCGGTTCATCGTAGTTTAGTCGATCCGCTGTTGTCTCCATTCTGTTTCTTCTTTTCTTTTCTTTGGGTTCGTGTGTGCTGCTGCCCAGCATGTGTTGTGTGGCGTTTGTATCGATGGTTGTATCATGGTCGTTGCTTTATTTATAAAGCGGGGGGAAAGCCTGTTTCAAGGAGGAGCAAACACGCCGGGATTTACAATGTGTGGCTTATCCCGTGCGGCGGCTTACAAGATGTATTTATAGTGGTCCTAACCTGATCCCGATCAGTAACAGTGGAACCCTAATCCAACTGGATAACAACTCAGCTTCGGCTCAAGCCTACTGGCTGCCGCGGCAGTGCGCACGAGCAATCTCGTCTTACCAGTGCCAAGCCAAGGCCGGTTACATCTATTTACCAAGCACAAATACTTCAATACTTCGGTTGAAGCTTCTTTGTTTTCCTTGTAATGATGGCAATCTGTTTGATCGTAATGCCTACCCATGATGCCCTGCGCAGGTCAGTGGTGATGCATGGGTGCATGGTCGGGAAGCAGATCAATATCTAAAACTATGTGCCATCTCGAGGAGACAGCTGGCATCACGATCGAGCTCTTCCTCTGCGGTAAATTTGAGGTGCAGAGAATGCTACAGCCAACACGCATTGGTTGTGCTTAATTTTTCTTAAAGAAATCCTTGTTTACATATGAGAAAATACTCACGTGCTTTTCATTTGATTGGACATGGGAGACGGTATAGCTCTTGTATGTCTTGCTTGTTTGTTTCAATATAATCTAGCTACTGACAGAGTAGTGTAATCAAATTTTGATTACAAGGAAATCTTAATGAGAGGATCAAAAAAAGCGTGAAGAATATCATATTTTAGTGGACTGGATAATGTTGCAATCTCTTGTTCTTATAAATTTTTATATGCTTATCTGTCACTAACATGAAAGTTAGAAAAAAACCAACCTATATATTTACCAAATCCTTATTGTTCCCCGTCTCCACTGCAGTTGCTATTTTCCTTTTTGAAAGACACATTAGGGATTCCTACAAGATGTTTTTAACATGCTCAGATGAGAAGGAATCAAGGAGAAAGATGTCAGAGTTTTCCACAAGCAACATGGATTATTTCTTGTGGCGTTTGTACTCCGTAGCAACGCACGGGTATATAGCTAGTAAATCTAATGTTCTCCGAATTTAACCTCAAAATCCCCCTACGGGCGCGCCTTGCCGAGACCTACTAGTATAGCCTACAGATGGCTAGCTTCTTCAACGGAGTGCACGTAGCTTGTGAAAAGGAAAAAAATATGCACGTACGTATACGCATTGATGGACTGATCGTGCAGATGATGTGCTTGACCCTTTTCATACTGAGCTGAGTTAATGGATGTGATCCAGTGAAGCAGTGTAGGGTCAAGCTACGAGTCGTGCAAACCAGCCCAGGCTAGAAAGGAGCTTCCACATGCATGGCGCCTCGGTTCAACGCGTCATGCCACTGAGTATAGCGCCCCAAACAAAGGCGTTATGAAAATAAATGTGGGCCCAAGTACGTTGACGTGGCGGTCCATGGCGCCTTTGACCATGGCGTCATGCTTCCTGGTATGGCGCCCTGGGGCCGGGCGCCATGAAAAAGGGTTAGATCTGAAATTATTTTGAATTTGAGTCTATTTCGTAAATTTTTTTCGAAAAAGGGTCAAGTACGGTAAATTTCACAGGTAGGTAGTGCGGTGACAGTGACGCTGCAGGTTGCAGCTAGTACTTGTCACGAGCTTCAGTCAGCTAGTTGCTACACCTACACTGCTGACTGGAGATAATTCAGACAGACTTTGACATGCCACAGCAGTAAGAAATAGCGCACCAAAACTTACAGGCACGCATCAATTGTACAGAGTTTTTCATGTTAATAAAAGCCCCAAATGAATTTATTTTCTTCTGTCAGGAGTTTGTTGTCCTCAATTGAACAACACAGACCAGACGCAGAATTAGCTCGGCAAATTCTGAAAACCGACTTCAAGGAAGAGGAAAAACAGAGGTCCTGAGAAGTGTCGCAAATTCACCGGGTCTCCAGTGACTAATTTTATAGCCAAACAGACTTACAGGCTTGTGTATGTATGCTATGCTTTCTGATAACCAAATTCAACCCTTGACTGTACCCAGAGAGTAAGAAAATCAAGTCAACCGCTTACTCTAAAATGGCTGAAAAATAAAACTTAAGCATCCAAACGCTATCAGTCGAAACAAATACGGCCGTCTTTTAAAAGTTCATACTCATTCAAAACAGTGACAGCAGTTGCCTTCATACATCACAGTAGTTCGCTAAATGCATCCAGTTAAAAGTTCATACTCATTCAAAACAGTGACAGCAGTTGCCTTGATACATCACAGTAGTTCGCTAAATGCATCCAGGAAGGCAGCAGTTTTGTAGCAAAACGAAAACCAAATTTATGTTGATGGACATCTAACACTGATAGTCGCATTCCAGAAAGCACCAGCACACCCAGAGACAATGGTAAAAAGAACTGTAACAAGGTAACTTCCCTGGAACAATTTTATCTTTCCCAAGTTCTAACCAGTCATCGAACACTAGAAATCTATGCAAACATCCTAATTAGGAAGAACCACAGAGAAGAATTGTGCAAGCATATGCCATGGATTTTGCCTTAATAATCTGCAGGCCGCATTTCCTCTCTAGAAAGAATTTGACATGTTTGGTGAAGGCCTCTAATCATATTTTTGTGGTTGGCACTCGATGATGCATAACAGATAATCTAGATGTACCATGTTTTGACAAAAGCCCACTCAATTATTAAATGCTTAAAACCATGGTAAAATGTTAGAAGAATCTAATAACAAAACTTTTAGAACCTATAACTCGACAAATATATGTCAATGACACAGAAATAGAAAAAAAACTAAAAATTAAATAACTCTTCATGCTCATTTATGTCGGCCAAAGTAAAGGCGAGCTTTCCAGCAATGCCACTACGCAGATGCTAAAACTGGTGTTCAAAGGGGGGAAACAGAGTAAAGATGATGCAGAATTCAGAACCATCACCAAAAATCTAGCCCTTCCAAACATGGAATATTTTCGGGACAACTGGCCAAGGTTGCCATGAACAGGTTTAACCACAACACTGTAATATACTTGTTGCGCCTTCCTAGTAGGCTGGGTATAGTTCTATAGTATGCTGTATAATATGGTGGATACTTGCGAGTCCAGAAAGACATCCTACAAGTCCACATAAGTGGCTGGATTCATGCCAAATTTTGTAATGCTACACTATTCGAACTGGTATGCTAAGCTCTCTTCACCGGCAATGATGCTGCTTCTGCCGTTCATGATCTATGTTAGGCGGTGCGTTAGAAGCAACTGAAACATATGGGTACTCATTCTAGACCGTCCCTCTGGTGTTGCTTTTTTTTCCGCTTAGTTGCTTTAAAGGCTTGGTATGGCTTGGCTTGGCTTTCCGACGCGTTCTTCTAGCAGCTTAATCCTCTCAGCGATACTGAAACAAGGCATTTCTGAGGTACATGGTGTGTGCTCTTCCACACATTTCAATATTGACCTCCAAAGAACCAACTCCTCTTTATCGTGTTCTTTCTGCACAGAAGACAAATAGGGCGTGAGCTCATTAGAGATGGGGTTCAAGACATATACAGAAGGTGTTTAAGAGTAAATATAGCATAGCATACAGCAGTTATCAAATATACCGCGATATAGAAGGCGCTTAAGATTAAATATAGCATAGAATACAACGGTTATCGAATATATCACGACACATAGAAGGTGTTAACAGTTATCAATATATCGCGACATATAGAAGGTGTCTAAGACTAAATATAGCATAGGACATGACAGTTATTAAACATATCGCGGCATATAGATGGGACTGAAGATCAGATGCAACATATCATACAATAGATATCGAATATATCACGACATAAAGTGTTGAGGATTATTCATGACAGATAACGGTTATCGGATATGCGCAATAGTGGAAAGAATTTGCCAGGACAGTCATCAAGTCCTGCGAACCACACGCAGCAGTTAATTTCCTTTTAAACATACTAATCCCGTCAAATTGCACGAGAAAACGACAAACATAAGGTGCGAAGGTTATCAAAGAAATCTCGACATACAGAAGGTGCTGAAGATTGTATGTAACATAGCACATAATGGTTATCGAATCTATAGCGATATATCGAAGACACTTAAGATCAAGTATAGCATAGGACATAAAGGTTATCGATTATATCGCGATACACAGCAGGTGCATAAGATTATTTATGACATCATATAACGGTTATCGAAGATCCGTAATAGTGGAACGAAACAGTCAGTAAATCCTGAAAACCACACACATGAGTTAACTTCCTTTTCAACAATGATGAACTGACTGCATCAGAAGACGACAAACATACCAATCTCGCCAAATTGCACTGCCCCTCACTCTCTTGTTCCTTCCTGTTGTGCACAACCATCTCGAGGATATAAGCCAGTATGTCCACGAGCGGGAACGCATCCTGCAGTTCAAATGCAAGGATCACGCCAATTGCTTCACGGTAACTTCCCCTGTTCAGCATATAAGCAACAACATCTGCAAAGGAAGAACAATCAGTCTTGATCAGCCGAGAAGCAGGAAGAATCAGGCCATGCCGTTGCAGAAAGGTTTAGCACAATGGTAGGTGCCCTCACCACGCAGCTTCTTCACAAAGAGCTGGGAGCATTTCAGAACCTCGGCACAGGCGAAGCAGTCACCAGCGAGCAGCAGGTCGTAGACCTCCTGCACAGGGAACTCGAGCGGCACGCCGAAGCCGGCCATGAGGAGGATGAGGCCGCGTCCGTCCCTGGCGCCGGCATCGGCGACCCGGCCCTTGTCCCGCACGATCCGGCTGCGCCACGACAGCGCCGCCACGCGCGCCTCCGCCCGCAGCTCGGCCTCCACCTCCGGCCGGCCACCACGGGGGCACCCCGCGCGCACGTAGAGCTCCAGCAGGAGCACGCACGCGGCCTCGGCGTTCTCGCTCTCGGCGCAGATGTAGTAGCGGCTGACGGCGCGGAGCACGAGCGCGGCGGGGTCCGGGGCGCGGCGCAGCGCGTCAGGCCCCACGCGGCGCAGCCAGGCGCGGTCCCACAGGTGGGCGGTGGCGTAGCGGCGGAGCGCCCCCGAGCCCATCTGCTCGCAGATGGTCGCCAGGGCCGCCGCCGAGGGCTCGCCGGCCCTGCGCTCGCGCCCGGCGGCGGGCCTCGGCTTGGGCTTGGGCGCGGGTTCGGGTTCAGGCACGTGGTTCGGCTTCGGCTCGACCACGGCCGAGCGGACGGGTTCAGGTTCGGCCGACAGGACGGGTTCGTGCTCGGATTCCGGGACGGGGTCGGGGAATGGGAAGCTAGCGGCAGAGGCGGAGACGACGGCGTCGGGGATCTGTTGGTGGAGTAGGTCCTCGGCCGCGGGGTCGAATTTAGGGTTGGATTCCGCTACCAGGTCGGCACCGGGACGGCAGCGGCGGCGGCGGCGGCGGCTTCGACGAGGAAGGAGCTCGACTTGCTCAGGAAGTCCCCAGGATCCACCACGGGAACGGGCTTGGGGCTGGGCTGGTCGGGGTCGGCGAGCGGGGGCAAGGCGGCGGCGATGGCGTTGGCGTCGACGAGGAGGGCGTTCCACTGGTCGAGGAAGTCGGCGAGCATGTCGCTGAAGGAGGCGAGGGCCTCCACGGAGCGCAGGACGGACGGGAGAGACTCATCGGCGGGAGGAGGCGGCGGCGGCGGCGGCATTGGGAGGGGGCCAACTCGAGGAGCTCGCCGTCCAGGCAGCCAGCCACTCGCTAGCGGATGGAAGGCCAACCAACGGAGGGATCGCTCGCTCAAATCAGAGCTCCCAACGCGTGTCCGCGGCCTGCAGATTTTACATTTGCCGTTTCTCATTAGCTTTAAACCCCTTCCCATCCAACCAAAAAAAAAAACCCTAACCCTTTTTTACTTTATACCTTCTTTGTTTTGCAACTTTTAATTGCATTTGGTATGTAATTGTAGGAACAAACATTGATAACCTAACCAATGGAGACCATTATATGACGTTAAATGCTGAAGGGGAATATGATGCGGTAGCACGCTAGGTGCCACGGCGCTCCAGAGGTTGAAGCCGGAGATGGACGCCGGAACTTCCATGGCCTTTCCCTCCTAATAAGCTGGCAGGAGTTTCACAACAAGGCTCGTTGTCCACCCACCCTCTCTTCTCGAGTCATCCCAATGGTTAGAGGGGTAAGGTGGATTGATTTGCGGCTAGAGTTCTCAGTGTGTAAGCTTCGCGTGGGTTCCATGGTGTTGCATGTGAGCTAAATTTTTGGAGCTCGATCTCAATGGCCTTACCATGGCTTGGTGTTGCCTCCTCATTGAGTGTTATGGCCGAATGGCGGTCGCACCTCCCTTTCGTGTCTACGGCCGATCAAGAAAATCTTGGTCGATTGTTTCCGTTCAACCTCCCCACCAGCGTGCCCTTAGGATCAATGGCGGTGACCCTCGTAGGCATCGTCCCAAGAAGTTGCATCCCAGTTGGTGAAACTTATGACTGTTCATGGATTTTCCATCGTGATCTCAATAGTTGTGGGGTTGATTGCATTTTACTTCTTCTGACTAGGGCTTGTTCTGCGAAAGTCAAGTTGTAATTTAACATTCTCTTGACATCCTCCGTGTAACATGTACAAACACTGCTCATAGTGAATGCATCATGTAAGTTGTACGGTGCTTCCAAATCTGATGGTACCCCGAGCTTTACCGTCTGAACGAGAGGGTTTGATCCAATCCACCATTCCATTTTTGTGTTGTTTCCAAACCCCTGCGTCACCAGGCAAAATAAACGTGAGAGTGGAAGGTTGACCGAAAGTTAAGATAACTTTGTTGTTATGCGTTTATGGATCTAGATGTCAGTATTAGAGGCTTTCAGATTTTATTTTATTTTATTTTGCGGGGAGAGGCTTTCAGATCAATCCATGTCACATAATAGAATCAAGCTTCTTTAAGGTAGGCGTGGTGAGTGGCTCAATTTCTTTTACATTATCGCACCTGATGCGGATATTTTACATTGATGGAATACCACGATTAAAAAAACGGTTTTGCTAGATCTCAGGCGACTGAGATCTAGTTAAATCTCAGTCACATTGGTCACCGTTGATCGCGCGCCAGGATTCGTGCTGCTTTCCTCCACGGAGCCGAGTCGGAGATGGCGGCGACGATGACGACGAGCCTGGAGCGAGCCGGAGCCGCCGGAGACGCGGCTCGCCACGGCGAAGGCGGTGGAGGTGAGCAAGTAACTTAAATGTGGGGGGGGGGGGGTGCGGGTGTCGCCGGAGCTGGAGAAGAAGGGGGCGGGTTTAGAGGGATGGTCGGGGGCGGCGGTGGACCGGCGGAGGAGGAGCTCAGGGCAGGACGGGGCGGCGAGGCACCGCGGCAGCGCGCCGACCGCGGGCGAGGTGGACGGTGGTTAGGCCGGCGGAGGCTGCGGGGGGAACTCGCCGGAGTGGAGGAAGAAAAAGGCGACCGAGATTTAACTACTCCCTCCGTATCAAAATGTAAGATGTTTTACCATTTTGCTTTCCATCCATATTTAGACATGTTTTTTTATAAGGTTTAAATAAATCTTTCAGTAAAACATGTCTAAATACGGATGTAAAGTAAAATGCTAAAACATCTCACATTTTGATGTAGAGGGAGTAAATCTCAGTCGCCTGAGAACTAGGCGCGCCCTTAAAAAAATCTTATGTAGGTAGATCGAAGTCACAAAGTCTGAGTAGGTGTGTTTGTAAGTGCGTACACAAAGTGATGCAAAATATTTGTGTGCTTGTAAGTTGTAAGGACGAGTAGAGCCGACAGCCCGAGCCCGATAAGGACACCCTATATTAATTTGGGTCCTTGCATATATATTGGATCGAGCCGCACGAGTCGAGAATCAAATCGAAACAGGAAAAAGGATGAAGCCACGAATCGATCGGTCGTCGTGATCGTCTTAGAGGATGGATCGAGCGAGCAGTTAACCCGGCGAGATCGATGTCGACGGCGCACACCAAGACTACTATGGCGACGGCGTCGACGCACGGGTCGACGCTGGTCCGCCGCACGCGCGTGCTGCGCATCCGCGGCGGCTACGGCGCGCGGAAGGCCATCAGATCCCGAGGCCTGGAGGTGGGCGGCCACCTCTGGGCCGTCTCGTGCGTCTTGGACGACCATCGGCGGCACCTCGCCTCCGTCTCCCTCGAGCTGCTGCGCACCGACGCCGGCGCCACGGACGTCGTCGCCATGGCCACCCTCAGGATCGAGCACCCGCGTGGCGGCCCGTGGCTGGCCGAGTGGCGGAGCGACGACGCGCACGTCTTCCCCGCTTGGCCCTCTCTCTCGGCCTCGGACAGGAGCTGGAAGCTTTCTCTCCCCGACGAGTACCGTACCTGGAAAGAGCGCTTCGTCGACGACCATGGTTGCTTCAATGTCTGTTGCGACGTCGATGTCCTCCAGGAGGACTCGGAGAGACCCGCGGATCAGATCTCCGTCGTGCCGCCGCCGACAATCTCGACGGATCTTGGCAGGCTTCTTCTATATCATCAGGAGTGGGAGTGGGAGGGGGAGCCGGAGACGGAGTTGGAGTATTGGCGGAGGCGCTGCACGTTGCCGGACGTGACCTTCGTCGTCGAGCAGGCTGAGATCCAGGCGCACAAGCTCGTGCTAGCCATGCGATCGCCGGTCTTCGCCGCAGAGTTCCGGTGGCACACCATGGATAACACCTTGCACGTCCACGACATGAGCGCCTCTACTTTCAGGGCTATGCTTCACTTCATCTACACCGATGAGCTGCCGAAACCGTGCAACGATGTGGCACTAACAACCATTGTTGGTGGTGGTCGTGAGGCTATGCTCGACCTGCTCGTGGCCGCGGATCGATACGATGTCGAAAACCTAAGGCTCATGTGCGAGAACATACTGTCTGAAAGTGTCCACGTCGCGTCTGTCATGCCGACGTTGATGGTGGTGTACGACCGGCCAAGATGCCAAGCATTAGAGTCATTCTGCATCCAATACATGGCGTCCGATCCTGACGTGTACGCTGCAGTGAAGGCGACACATGACTACAAGGAGTTCAAGAAAAGTTGTATCGATTTTATACTTGAGGTCACCGACAAAGTAGCGAAGATCAACATGACTAATACCTTGGGCCATGACACTCCTTCCTCTTCCCTTAGCCGGCAGCCGCAGATAAAAGCGTCCATGCATTACTCGCAGGAGGTGGTCAATTGCACGCATACTTTCAAAATCCCCTACTTTATCGCCGTACGAAGGAGGCATGGAGTTGGCAAAGCAATCAGTTCTGACACTTTTCACGTCGGCGGTTATGATTGGAAGGTAAAGGTATACCCATCCTCATTGTCGGAGAAGGATGAAGGGCACATCTCCGTGTACGCCGAGCTATTGACTCATCCTGGAACTGTCGGTGTGAAAGCGACAATTCGGTTCATGATAGATGGCCGTAGTGGATGGTCGTCACCTTCAGTAAAATGGTTAGAGAAAACATTTACCAGCAAGTCAGACTACGGGTATGCAAAGTTCATCACCATAGAATCCGCCAAGTCTCGGGGCCTAGCAGACGATGGATCCCTTACCATACGTTGTGATGTTTCTGTCACGAAGAAGGTCTATAGTAGTACCGACGATGGCGCTAGAGCCACGATTTTGCCGTCGAACATCGTCTCACACCTCGAGCAGCTGCTGGTAAGCGGCCAAAGGGCGGACATGAGGTTTCTGGTCGAGGGGAGCGAACTACAAGCGCACAGTCTCTTGATCGCCGCGCGGTCACAAATCCTATACGAAGCAGTGGCGGCCGCCAACGAGGATGATCACATCATACCGGTCAACGACGTGACCATAGCGGTCTTTAAGGCTCTGCTCTACTTCATCTACACCGACGAGATGCCTCCTATGGAAAACCTAGTGCATGATGTTGCCGATGATCAAGTGACAATAGTCCAAGACCTGCTGGTTGCGGCGTGCCAGTTCCATCTAGACAGGTTGAAGGCCATGTGTGAGAACTTGCTGGCCACACTCGTCTGCGAAGATAATGCATCGAGCATGTTGGAGCTGGCACATGATCTCCAATGCTGGAGCCTCAGGAAGTACTGCGAACATTACATGCGAACATTACATCAGGTCGACCGAACTAGATAGAAAAGGATGAGACAAATGTTTCTACTTTTTTAGTGTATATTAATTGCACTAGTAGAAAAAGGGGCATTAGTCCCGGTTTGGTTGGGCCATTAGTCCCGGTTCCCCAACCGGGACTAGCAATCCGGGACTAAAGCTAGTCCCGGTTGGGACTCCAACCGGGACTAATGCCGGCGTCACGTGGCCCCTCTGCTGCCGTCGGGCCCAGGAGCTTTAGTCCCGGTTCGTAATACGAACCGGGACTATTGGCCGAATTTTTTTTTTCACAAATTCCAGAAAAAGGTTTAATTTTGTAGAATCAATAATGCTTATTCTGTAATTCATAAAAATATGAATAAAATACCAAAATGTTCATAAAAGTAAGACCTATTTGATTATGTAAAAAAAATGAAATTAAAATACCAAAATGCCAATCATTAGAGTCATTCTGCATCCAATACATGGCGTCCGATCCTGACGTGTACGCCGCAGTGAAGGCGACACATGACTACAAGGAGTTCAAGAAAAGTTGTATCGATTTTATACTTGAGGTCACCGACAAAGTAGCGAAGATCAACATGACTAATACTCCTACCTTGGGCCATGACACTCCTTCCTCTTCCGTCAGCCGGCAGCCGTAGATAAAAGTGTCCATGCATTACTCGCAGGAGGTGGTCAATTGCACGCATACTTTCAAAATCCCCTACTTTATCGCCGTACGAAGGAGGCATGGAGTTGGCAAAGCAATCAGTTCTGACACTTTTCACGTCGGCGGTTATGATTGGAAGGTAAAGGTATACCCGTCCTCATTGTCGGAGAAGGATGAAGGGCACATCTCCGTGTACGCCGAGCTATTGACTCATCCTGGAACTGTCGGTGTGAAAACGACAATTCAGTTCACGATAGATGGCCGTAGTGGATGGTCGTCACCTTCAGTAAAATGGTTAGAGAAAACATTTACCAGCAAGTCAGACTACGGGTATGCAAAGTTCATCACCATAGAATCCGCCAAGTCTCGGGGCCTAGCAGACGATGGATCCCTTACCATACGTTGTGATGTTTCTGTCACGAAGAAGGTCTATAGTAGTACCGACGATGGCGCCAGAGCCACGATTTTGCCGTCGAACATCGTCTCACACCTCGAGCAGCTGCTGGTAAGCGGCCAAAGGGCGGACATGAGGTTTCTGGTCGAGAGGAGCGAACTACAAGCGCACTGTCGTGGGGCTACCTTTCGGGTACCCCACGGTGGTGGTACCTGGGTCACGCCAAGGGAAGCCCATTGAAGCCCATGAAGTGTACCGTGTGGTCCAAGTAGCTGGTTAGGCCGGTGATAACTTTTCTTATCCTGTAATGTGCAATCCGCACCGTCCACCCGAGACCTGGCCTGTGATATAAAGGCCAGGAGGGTGCGCCACCTAGGTCAAGAGACACACAAGCAAACCCTAGCGAGATTGCCATCTCGCCATTGTAGCCACCTCGATAATACCAGACAAGCAGGAGTAGGTCTTTACCTCACCTCGAGGGGCCGAACCTGGATAAACTCGCCCCCTGTTAGCCGTCGTGATCACCAACGTTCCTACTCTCTCCCCCTCAATCAACCCGGGATACACAACCTTGGGATTTGCCGAGTCCACACCTCGTCAATTGGCGCCGTCTGTGGGAAGAACAGATCGTTGGAGTCATGGTTGCGCCGGCCTCATCTGCAATGAAGAACGGCATCAGCGCCAGGGAGTCGATCTACACCGGCTTCCTCGAGTTTGCCCAGCACTCGCCGACGGATCTTCCGGCGTACGCTGAGCTGCAGCAGAGCACGTGGATTACCTTCGGTAGTCTGCGTTATCTGGTGGACAGTCGTGGAACGCTCCGGCCCACGCTGGCTACGTTGCGCGCGACGGATGCGCCTGCATCTACATCGACTGCGCCGACCGCGGCTTCACCCGCCGCGAAAATCGCATCTACTACGGCCACGGCGATCGCGTCATCGACTGCCGTGAAGATCGCGCCCACTTCGACTGCGTCAGCATCATCTACGACTGCGTCAACGGCGACTGCGGTGACCACACCCGCGGTTACCAGAAAAATCGCATCTACTGCAACCCCGGCGCGAAACAAGTCTACTCCGACCTTCTTGTCCGCGCCCCGGACGAAGCCAAAATTTACGCCGATTTCGACTACGCCAACCGCGCCTCCGCATCGCGGAGTCGCCAGTAGCAGTGACCGTGGCACCCGCCACGTTGCTGTGATCTTCGACTCTGAGCATAGCTCGGACGAAGGAAGCAGGACTGGGAGCATCAGCCCCACTCGACGGGTTTACCCCGCGCAAGTTTATATGGCCAGCCCAGCACGATCCAACGGCGGGGAACCCCTATACCCGCTGGAGGTGACCATGCCGGACAGGGTGACAAGACTCACCATCACTCGGGAGATGGTGATCAAGGCCATGAAGCACGTGGACGAAGGCACGTTCCCTTCACCAGATGAACCCCGAGAAGACCAACTGGCGGTCCAATACTTGCTTTGGAAGGAGTCCGAGCGAGTCCGCCAAGAGAAGGCCGATCTGATTCGGCGCAAAGAATTAGCCGACGCGTCGAGTGCCAGGAGGGCAGCACACTCGTTCATGGCCGGATCGGAAGAAGTCACGCAAGGAGGACGTTACAGGGCTCGCATGCCACGGGTGCCAGAGGCTGATCGCGTCCATCTTGCCCGCAATCTGGAGTCGTCATTCATGATGGAGGATGCGGACGGAATTCCCGTCCCCAAGACACCCGCTTCGGCCCTCATGGCAGTCGAAACCTACCTGCGACTAACACAGCCACCGGAGGGTGACGCCCACGCTCGCCTTCATAGGCGACAAATTCAATCCCTCAGGGAAGTCGAGGAAGTCTTGGCAAAGGCAGCACCAGCAGAAAGGGTGCACGAGAATTGAGGCCGCCGCGATCGTGAACCCGCACCACTTGCAGACCCAGCCCCAATTCGGCTGCGACAGCCGCAGCCAGGCGAAGATGTCCGTAACGTCGTCACACAGAGAAGGGTGGACCGCAGTCGACGGCTGCGAGCAGCGAGTGCACAAGCCAACGACTACGACGACGACGACTTCGAGCCACGCGGAGCCGCATGTTTCAGCTTCAACATCCGTGACACGAAGATGCCCAAAGGCTTCAAGCTAACAGCGGAGACACCCAAGTATGACGGGAAGCAAGACCCAAGGGACTGGCTGGAAGAGTACCTCATCACGTGCAGCTGTCAGGGTGGTACTTCGACTACCGCCATGCAGTACATCCAGTTGATGCTCACAGGATCTGCATGCGGGTGGCTCAACACTCAGCCCAGGGACGCTTTCAGCACCTGGGACGAGTTCAGGAATGCCTTCGTGAAGAGCTTTCTGGGGACATACGCGAGGCCAACAACCCTCATTGAGCTCCAGGCGTGCAAGCAAGGTCGAGACGAGCCACTCCGTTCGTACATCCAGCGGTGGACTTTGCTTCGCAACACCATGGACGGAGCCACCTCAGAAGACAGGGTAATGGATGCATTCATGCACGGCGTTTACCGCCGCGACCTCCGTGAGGAGTTTGGTAGGCTTAGGCCGAGGAACATGATCGAGCTCATGCAGATAGCCAACCAGTGGGCAGATGGAGAAGACTCTGTCCGTGATGCACCACGATCTCCGAGGCAAGAAGCAGGACCTAGCAACTGGCGAGAAAGGCGCCTGAAGAAGAAGCCACGTTACGTCGGCAACGACTCGATCGAGTTAGTAGCGGCGGGATTCGAAACCCCCCGTGAGAGTGAAAGACAGTACAACCAGGGCGGTGGCAGCGGCTACCATGGAGACGGAAGTCGCAAGCGCGAGTGGCGGAGACGCCCATTGACTGAAGAAGAAGAGTTAGAGCAACCCTGCAAGCATCATATGTTTAGGGACCCAGAAACAGGCAAGTGGGGATCCCGCCACCTATTGAAGGACTGCAGAAAGGCGCGTAAGATATACAGGGCGTTTGCGCGAATAGTCCCTCAGAACGGACAGCATGAGAACCAAGCGGCACCCGTGGCACAGCCAGCCGCACAGCTGGCTCTCCAGGCGCCGCCTGCTCCTGCAGTCGCCAACCCAGCGCAGGCAGCGTTGGCCTTCTACCCGCAGCAGCAACAGCAACCACAGCCACAGCCGCAGGATCCTGCTAACGTGTTCCCGGCAGCACGTGGGCAGATTAACATGATACAGAAGGGACGTCCTTCCAACAGGACCCAGAAAATCATCACCCGCCAGGTCTATCAAGCACTCACCAACCCACCTGCAGTACCCGATTACCTGAGAGGCTCAGAAACAGCGATCACTTTCTCCAGAGCGGACCACCCGCCGGCGATCCCACGACCCAGGCACGCTGCTCTGGTAGTCGAAGCTCAGATCGGGGAGTACACCTTGAAGAAGGTGTTCATGGATGGAGGCAGCGGTATCAATATCATCTTCGCCGACACCCTAAGAAGGATGAACAGGTCAACATCCAACCTAACGCCATCAGCAAATACCTTCCATGGTATAGTACCAGGGCAAGCAGTCACGCCCATGGGAACAATTACACTCGAGGTTATATTCGGCACACCCGAAAACTTCCAGCGAGAGGCGATTGACTTCGAGGTAGTCGACTGGAAGTTGCAATATCACGCCATACTGGGTCGTCCGGCCTTTGCCAGATTCATGGCAGTACCCCACTACGCTTACCTCATGCTCAAGATGCCAGGACCTAAGGGCGTCATCACGGTGAAAGGCGACTTCGACCGGTCTGATAGCTGCGACCGTGAGTTCAGCAGGATTTCTGAGTTCTTCGGGATGGACGAGCACCTGGAGATGATGGCAGTCGACAACGACAAAACTCTGTTTCCACCACGGAAGAAATCATCCAAGGAGTCTGCATTCAACACAAGCGACGACACAAGGGCCCATCAGGTACACCCGACGGACGCCGACAAGACGGTCAGGGTGTCATCAAGCCTGACTAGCGCATAGGAAAGCGCGCTCGTCGAGTTCCTGCGCGAGAACTGGAAGATATTCGCCTGGCAACCTTCTGACATGCCAGGTATACCAAGGGAACTCGCCGAGCACTCCTTACGCGTCCGCAAAGACGCCAGACCAGTCAAGCAGACCATGAGGCGCTTCGCGGGTCCCAAGAGAGATGCCATCAGCAAGGAGATCGACCGGCTGCTTCACGCCGGATTTATTCGAGAAATAAAGGATTCAGAGTGGGTAGCAAACCCGGTACTGGTGGAAAAGAAGAAGACGAAGAAACTCCGCATGTGCGTCGACTTCACCGCCATCAACAAGTGCTGCCCCAAAGATCACTTTTCGCTCCCGCGGATTGATCAGATCGTCGATTCGACTGCAGGTTGCGCACGCCTATCCTTCCTGGATGCCTATTCCGGGTACCAGCAGATCAGGATGAAAGTCGAGGATCAGGAGAAGACGGCGTTCATCACAACACATGGTGTATTCTGTTACCAGATGATGCCCTTCGGGTTGAAGAACGCTGGAGCTACGTACCAGCGCACGATGCAGGCCTGCCTGAAGAAGCTCATAGGACAGATTGTCCAGGTCTACGTCGACGACATAGTCGTTACCACCCGCACAGAGGACAGCCTCATCGACGACCTCCGCAAGGTCTTCGACGCGCTCAACAAGTACCAGATCAAGTTAAACCCAGAAAAGTGCATTTTCGGCGTCCCAGCCGGAGAATTACTGGGGTATCTTGTTTCTGCGAGAGGAATCGAAGCCAACCCTGAAAAGGTGCAGAACATACTCGACATGCCTGCACCGACCAAGCTCCATGAAGTACAACGCCTGGCCGGCAGAGTCGCAGCGCTCAGTCGATTTATTAGTAAGTTGGGAGAAAAGGCCCTGCCCTTCTACCAACTGATGAAAAAGGCAGACAAGTTCGAGTGGACAGAGGAGGCACAAGATGCATTCGACAAACTGAAACAGACCCTCACAACACCTCCAGTGCTGGTGGCACCACATGAGAACGAGCCACTGTACCTGTATGTGGCGGCCACGAACAGAGTGGTTAGTACCGTACTCGTAGTCGAGCGGGAGGACGAAGGAAAGAGCCACCCTGTTCAGCGACCCGTGTATTACCTCAGCGAGGTGCTAACTGATTCCAAGCAGCGGTACCCGCACTATCAGAAGTTAGTATACGGAGTCTTCATGACGTCCAGGAAGGTGGTCCACTATTTCTCTGAGCACCCGATCACGGTGGTAAGCTCCTCCGCCCTTTCCGACATCCTCACCAACCCAGCCGCGACAGGAAGAGTCGCCAAGTGGGTTGTCGAGTTAGGGCCATGGGGGTTGAAGTATGTACACCCGAAGGCAATCAAGGCCCAGGTCCTCCCAGAGTTTACCACAGAGTGGATAGAAGCACAGCTGCCTGATGAGCCCGACTTGTCCAACGCTTGGACAATGTATTTCGATGGATCCAAAAAATTCAACTCAGCCGGAGCAGGAGTTGTGCTCATCTCACCCAAAGGCGACAAGCTGAAGTACGTGCTGCAGATGAAATTCTCAACACCCTCCAACAACGAAGCAGAGTACGAAGCCTTGATCCACGGCATGCGGATGGCCAAGAACTGCGGCGCCACTCGCCTCATGATCTACGGCGACTCCTACCTGGTTGTGCAGCAAACCATGAAGCAGTGCGATGCCATCGCTGACAACATGATAGCCTACAGGGAGCTGTACAATCAACTGGAAGGCCTCTTCGACGGCTGCGAACTGCGGCACATCGGCCGCGAAAGCAACGAAGAAGCTGACGTCCTGGCCAACCTAGGTTCGGATCGAGCTCCGGTGCCACCCGGAGTCTTCCTCGAGTGCATCACACAGCGCTCAATCAAGGTCCGGCCCCAGCCAGGACCCTCTACATCGACAACAAGCACCGCCAACCCGCCAAGCACGGAGAAGGAGGTCATGGAGATAATGTTGGTCGAGCCCACCCGGACAAGCCCGTATCTGGCTTACATGCTGCACCAGCGGCTGCCGGAGAACCCAGTCGAAGCCAAGCGCATCGTCCGCCGTTCCAAAGGCTTCACCATCATCAATGGCAAGCTCTACAAGAGAAGCATCTCAGGAGTCCTCCAAAGGTGCATCGATCCAGCCGACGGCCAAGCTATCTTACTCGACATCCACGCCGGCATATGCGGGCACCACGCAAGCAGTCGAGCACTGGTGGCCAAGGCCTTGCGAGCAGGGTTCTACTGGCCCACCGCAATGCAAGACGCAGAAGAACTGGTAAAAAAGTGCGTTGGCTGTCAGGAGTTCGCCAACAAGCCGCATGCACCAGCGTCGGCACTGAAGACAATACCACTCGCATGGCCCTTCACGCAATGGGGGCTCGACATGGTAGGTCCCTTCAAGAAATCCTCCCCAGGCGGGCACACTCACCTCCTGGTGGCAGTCGACAAATTCACGAAGTGGATCGAGGCGGTCCCAATCACAAGCTCAACCGCAACCTCAGCGGTCAACTTTATCAGGTCGATCATCTTCAGGTTCGGCGTACCGCACGGCATCATCACCGACAACGGGACGAACTTCACAGCCGAAGAATTCAGGGATTTTTGCTCTGAACAAGGCATCAAGCTCAGTTATGCATCCGTTTCACACCCGCAGTCCAATGGGCAAGTCGAGAAGGCCAACGGCCTAGTCAGCAAAGGCATCAAGAAGCGTCTGCGAGTACCATTGAAGCGAGCCGCAGGAGCCTGGGTGGAAGAGTTACCAAGTGTGCTGTGGAGCCTACGCACCACGCCAAACAGATCTACCCAGTATACACCATTCTTCATGGTGTATGGCGCCGAAGCAGTCCTGCCCTGCGACATCAAATTTGATGCTCCACGAGTGGTGGCATACGACGAGTCTGATGCGGAAGAAGCACTTGAAGATGATGTGGATGTCCTGGATGAGGCACGCGACATCGCCCTCAGCCGCACAGCCGTGTACCAGCAAGACCTGCGCAACTACCACGGTCGGCGACTGCGGCCTAGAGCATTCGTCCCAGGGGACCTGGTTCTCCGGCTCAAGCAGAAGAAGGTGCACAAACTCGCCTCCCCATGGGAGGGACCATACATTGTGACAGAGGCAATCGGCAACGGAGCTTACCGCCTGAAGGACTCGAAGACGGGGACAGTCTGCAGCAATCCGTGGAACGTGGCGCAGTTACGCCGCTTCTACGCCTGATCGACCCCAGCTTGTAAACTTCACCTTGTTAAGTAGCAGCAGGTTCCTTACGCACTCTTTCCCTCGCCAGGGTACCTAAGGGGACTGGAAGGGTTTTAACGAGGCAGCCTGTTTGCGAGAATCAATAAAGATATTTGAAGAAAAAGACTTGTCTTTCTTCCTTTGCGAGCAATCAACTTAAATCCTAGGCCGCCACTCGAACCACTCGGGGGCTCGCGCCATACAGGTCTATGTCCAGCCTAGGCCGCCACTCGAATCACTCGGGGGCTGCGCCGCACAGGCATAACTCGAAAATCCTAGGCCGCCACTCGAGCCACTCGGGGGCTCGCGCCATACAGGTCTATGTCCAGCCTAGGCCGCCACTCGAATCACTCGGGGGCTGCGCTGCATAGGCATAACTCGAAAATCCTAGGCCGCCACTCGAGCCACTCGGGGGCTCGCGCCATACAGGTCTATGTCCAGCCTAGGCCGCCACTCGAATCACTCGGGGGCTGCGCCGCACAGGCATAACTCGAAAATCCTAGGCCGCCACTCGAACCACTCGGGGGCTCGCGCCATACAGGTCTATGTCCAGCCTAGGCCGCCACTCGAATCACTCGGGGGCTGCGCCGCACAGGCATAACTCGAAAATCCTAGGCCGCCACTCGAACCACTCGGGGGCTCGCGCCATACAGGTCTATGTCCAGCCTAGGCCGCCACTCGAATCACTCGGGGGCTGCGCCGCACAGGCATAACTCGAAAATCCTAGGCCGCCACTCGAACCACTCGAGGGCTCGCGCCATACAGGTCTAAGTCCAGCCTAGGCCGCCACTCGAATCACTCGGGGGCTGCGCCGCACAGGCATAACCCGAAAATCCTAGGCCGCCACTCGAACCACTCGGGGGCTCGCGCCATACAGGTCAAAGTACAGCCTTGGCCGCCACTCGAATCACTCGGGGGCTGCGCCACACAGGCATAACTCGAAAATCCTAGGCCGCCACTCGAACCACTCGGGGGCTCGCGCCATACAGGTCAAAGTACAGCCTTGGCCGCCACTCGAGTCACTCGGGGGCTGCGCCACACAGGCATAACTCGAAAATCCTAGGCCGCCACTCGAACCACTCGGGGGCTCGCGCCATACAGGTCTAAGTCCAGCCTAGGCCGCCACTCGAATCGCTCAGGGGCTGCGCCGCACAGGCATAACCCGAAAATCCTAGGCCGCCACTCGAACCACTCGGGGGCTCGCGCCATACAGGTCTAAGTCCAGCCTAGGCCGCCACTCGAATCACTCGGGGGCTGCGCCGCGCAGGCATAACCCGAAAATCCTAGGCCGCCACTCGAACCACTCGGGGGCTCGCGCCATACAGGTCTAAGTCCAGCCTAGGCCGCCACTCGAATCACTCGGGGGCTGCGCCGCACAGGCATAACCCGAAAATCCTAGGCCGCCACTCGAACCACTCGGGGGCTCGCGCCATACAGGTCTAAGTCCAGCCTAGGCCGCCACTCGAATCACTCGGGGGCTGCGCCGCACAGGCATAACTCAAAAAACCTAGGCCGCCACTCGATTCACTCGGGGGCTCGCGCCATACAGGTTTACGAGTGCAAAATCACACGTTATACATTTAGTGAACAACATCACATGGGCATACATACATGCATATTTATGTTACAAGCTAACATCATACAACAAACTGCTATTCTTAGTCGACAAGCTCTTCCTTTGGCGCATCCAGTGGCCCTACGAGTCGCTCCGTATGGGTCAGGATCTGTTGCATCGCCTGACGTGCAGCCGCAAGGGATTCAGCATAATCAGCATCTCTAGGCAAGCCATCAAGTATCCTGTCCAAGGGAACATGAGGTCGATGCAGTCGAACATAAGCAAACGCCGTGTTGGCCCCGGCAACAAGCTGACCGAAGACGACCTCCTTCAACGCCCTGCTACTGCGGAACCTCTCCAACAGCGCGGGCAACCCAGTCGGCTGCTCACCAAGGGGGAAGAACACTTTGTTGATTTGCCAGAGTGCTTTCCTGCAACCTTCAAGAATGAACGCAGCTCGCCAGGTGCGATCCAGCATCCGCGCGGGTGGCGCCGAATTTAGTGGAGGCACGGACAGAGGATCCTCCGGCTCACTCGCATCAGAGGAAGATTCGCGGGCTTCCTTGTCCTCCACAACCACCTCCTTCAAAGGCGACGACCCCGAGGTGGAGTCGACATTCTTTCGTCTTCGCCGCTTCTGCAGCGGCTCTTCGTCTTCATCATCCTCTTCCACCTCTTCGCACGGCGAGTGGGCAGAAGGGAGTTCGTCTTCATCGTCGTCCTGCTCGACGACCGTGGCCTCGTTGTGAGGTCCGTTCTCCATCAGCGGAGGAAGGCTCACATAAGCTCTTCGATCCTGACGAGCAGCGAGGAGAAAGGCGAGTCAGGAAAAACATTCGACTAAAGCAAAGCAAAGAGAGTTCAAGGTGCTTACCTCAGGTACGGGGTTGTTTGGCCCGTATGGTTCGACCGGGCACTTAACGTTGCACGGATCCGGCCGTCCACGTGTCGCGCGGAGAGGGCAACTGTCACCCTCCACTATGCATGGGAACCAAGGCGTCATCATCACTTCGCGAAAGTTTCGCGCCCAACGGTCCAAATTCAACGGCGGCCGCTGCGACAGTGGGCCCACTTCGTCACGTCCCGTCGGGCGCAGAGTGTGCCAGGAAGCGTCATCACTGATGTCATCCCTGACGTCATTATGGATTCGTATCAAGTAAGCCAACGTCTGGCAGAGCACTCGACAATCCATTCGAGTGAGACATGTACATAGTAAGCTTTACGAAGCTGATGACACCCGAATTCATCATTCGAGTGGACTCCAACCAGTAAGCTTTCAGAGCTGAGTTTAAGTCGATTCAGTAGGCTATCAAGGCTGAGTACAAAGTAAGTCGAGCAAGGCCAGTTTTGACTCGGGCATTTCGAGTCATCTTTTTACTCCCATCGGGAGCGGACTTTTCGACTGAAGAAAAATTGAGTTTAACCTCAATCGCAAGCAATTCAGCTTAATCTCGGGGGCTACTCCCATCGGGAGCGCTGTTTGCGCACCCGATGACTAAGGACAACGACAGTCGAAAGTCGGCGAATCAAGAAGATCATGAGGCGCACCCGATTATTCAAGACAATTGCAGCCGAAGGGTGACTTGTAAAGGAACCAGGTGGCGTGCCCGGAGGAAGGAGTCCTTTACTCGACTCTGCGATTCGACTAAGCACTCGGGGGCTACTGTCGTGGGGCTACCTTTCGGGTACCCCACGGTGGTGGTACCTGGGTCACGCCAAGGGAAGCCCATTGAAGCCCATGAAGTGTACCGTGTGGCCCAAGTAGCTGGTTAGGCCGGTGATAGCTTTCCTTATCCTGTAATGTGCAATCCGCACCGTCCACCCGAGACCTGGCCTGTGATATAAAGGCCAGGAGGGTGCGCCACCTAGGTCAAGGGACACACAAGCAAACCCTAGCGAGATTGCCATCTCGCCATTGTAGCCACCTCGATAATACCAGACAAGCAGGAGTAGGTCTTTACCTCACCTCGAGGGGCCGAACCTGGGTAAACTCGCCCCCTGTTAGCCGTCGTGATCACCAACGTTCCTACTCTCTCCCCCTCAATCAACCCGGGATACACAACCTTGGGATTTGCCGAGTCCACACCTCGTCACGCACAGTCTCTTGATCGCCGCGCGGTCACAAATCCTTTACGAAGCAGTGGCGGACGCCGAGGAGGATGACCACATCATACCGGTCAACGACGTGACAATAGCGGCCTTCAAGGCTTTGCTCTACTTCATCTACACCAACGAGATGCCTCCTATGGAAAACCTAGTCCATGATGCTGCCGATGATGAAGTGACAATAGCCCAAGACCTGCTGGTTGCGGCGTGCCAGTTGCATCTAGACAGGTTGAAGGCCATGTGTGAGAACTTGCTGGCCACACTCGTCTGCGAAGATAATGCATCGAGCATGTTGGAGCTGGCACATGATCTCCAATGCTGGAACCTCAAGAAGTATATACTGCGAACATTACATCAGGTCGACCGAACTAGATAGAAAAGGACGTGACAAATGTTTCTACTTTTTTAGTGTATATTAATTGCACTAGTAGAAAAAGGGGCATTAGTCCCGGTTTGGTTGGGCCATTAGTCCCGGTTCCCCAACCGGGACTAGCAATCCGGGACTAAAGCTAGTCCCGGTTGGGACTCCAACCAGGACTAATGCCGGCGTCACGTGGCCCCTCCGCTGCCGTCGGGCCCAGGAGCTTTAGTCCCGGTTCGTAATACGAACCGGGACTATTGGCCGAATTTTTTTTTTCACAAATTCCAGAAAAAGGTTTAATTTTGTAGAATCAATAATGCTTATTCTGTAATTCATAAAAATATGAATAAAATACCAAAATGTTCAGAAAAGTAAGACCTATTTGATTATGTAAAAAAATGAAATTAAAATACCAAAATGTAGAATCAATATGGGGAACCACTATATATTAAACATCATCGTCACAAATATATTACACACACGATCATCGTCACATCTTTTTTACACTCGATCACCTTGTAATATAAACACATCATCTTCTACTTTACGCATTAGAATCAGTATAGTATTCTCCATTCTTATTTAGGAGCTCTGCATCTATGAATCCGGCAATTTCCTCCTGGATTGCTCGTATACGATCCATTGGTAGAAGGCCATCTCGCAACCGTTCGATCTAATTAAAAAAAGTGGTCAATATATATGAATGAAACTAAACAAAATTGATGGCAATAAACAAAAATTGTGAATATTGCATACTCACTTCAAGTTGTTTTAAAAGTCTGTCCTTCTCACAGCTCGTCTGACGAATGGACTCGCAGACGTAGTATCCACATAAATTTGTCCCCTCTGGCTGCTCCAAGCACTTTACAGGAACAAAGTTCAATGAAAATAAAAATCAAGAATTGTAATGGTATTGAAACTAGAATCAAAGAGATGATGCACGGATATAGCTATTAGTACTTACATCTAATCTTTTAAAGTCAAGCTTCTCCGCCCAAGCACCCTATCCTTGGCGGCTGTAGTGAATCGTTTCCAAGCCCTGTCCGGCAAAGAAACTGAATAAAGGACTTATATATTAATTAATTGCTATCGATATACTGACATAATGATTGAAATTACCTCTGGATGCATATCTGCATGCTCTCCCAGTCCTTAAGGGGATGACGTCTCGAGTCCATGGCTTGTACTGTTCCTTTGTCCAGCACAATGATTAGCAGAATAAAGTGGAAGCTGCGCATGCATAAGTTATTAATTATACACTTAACATCGAGAAATTAAGCAAAATAGAATAATGTATACAAGACAGTAACACTTACCCGAAGTTGTATGGAAATAGTATCTCTCTTTTGTTTTCGTTAAACAAGAATGCATTTACCAAGTTATTCTCTGTATCTTGGTAATGATTAACGAGAACTTTTTCATAAACGACATATGGGTCAATGAACCCAATGTCATAGATTTGTCCTCTTCTGCATTGGAGAATCTTCATTCTGCATAATTAATATAGTGATGAGTAAGATTATAAAATACAATGAACGAGGTGAGCTAGCAAGAAATTAATTACAGAAATAATACTTACAGACAATAGGCACTGATGATAGCTTTGTCGAGGGCTTTTTGTTGGAACAATTGAAATAATTCAGAAAATTGAATCATTGTCACTCCATTTCTAGACCCGAAAGCCTCGTTATTATATTTAATGTAGAGCCAATCCCCCCTCTCTTTGAGGCTGCCATGTACCAATTATGCAATCTTCGCATTTTTGTTGGTAGATCTTTGACCAACTCAGGTTTGACGAGAGGACGCCCGTGCTTGTATGTGTAGTCTGCAACTTTCTGATAATCTATTCGGTCTAAGTACTGATGAATAGTCAAGCCCTGAGCAGCGGCTGCTTCTCCGAACATGGCAACAATCTCAGGTGTACAAGACTTGTCGTCGATCGGAACAACGGGCCGTACTCTGCTCGACCCCGCCTCGGTATTGGAGACCACTTTGAGCGGGGCAACTGATTTTTTTTCTGTGTTCCGAGCTGGGGAACTGATCTTTCTGCTTTCCGTTTTGTCGCCTTATGAATAGAGCGTTCGTAGTCTAGTTCTTCCGCTGGCGGGGGTTGCTGCATATTCTTCAGCATTGCTACGACTTTGCCATGCTCTTCTGGGGTGTCGGGAAACTTTTTCGGTTTCTCCTTCATCTTAGCAAACCACGCGGCCTTTTCGGCTTCTGCGTACACCGCGCTTTCCTCCGGTGTACGGTCGTAAGGTCTCTTGACCATATTCTTGTGAGGTATTTTTGGTAGGGGTGATAACTTACGTTTCGGTAATCGGTTCTTATCCAACCCCAACCTACCCGAACGCATCGGAGACTGAGGTGGCGGAGACTCACGCGCTGGAGACCGAGGCGGCGGAGACTCACGCGCTGGAGACCAAGGCTGCGGAGACGGCGCCTGAGGCGGCGACGGCGGAGAAGACTGTTGCGCTGGAGAGTGTTGCGCTGGAAGCACGATTAATTCCTTTCGCCATAGAATGGTGTTTTTTCTGGCTTCTCCAAGTTCAACGATCTCCCCATCTTCACCTGCGGGGTGATCCAGCTTCAGCTCCTCAAATCCTTTAAAAACTTCATCCACCCCGACAATAGCGTAGCCAAGAGGAACATGGGAGCAATGGAAAGTTGGTGTCGGTCCAATAGGTACGGCATAGCCGACCGCCACCTTCATGCTTATGTTCACCACTTTCACATGTAGCTCACAAGTTGTGGTCTCCGTGATATCATCCACTGGGTAGCGACGAAGAGGATCATCATCATCAACGAGCCTGCTCGAAGCCACGCTGCTTCTCCGATTCGATGGGGCGGCAGCATCGACGTGCTGCTGAGATAGGGCGAGAGTGCCTTGCTGGCTAAGTCGGTCGATTTGCTCCTGCTGCCGCTTGTACCCTTCTTCTAGCGCGCGGAGCCGGTCTGCCTTCTCGGCTTCTTCCTGTTGCTCCCTTACCTTTCTCCTCATATGACTTCTGTCGGGCCATAATTTCCTTTCCACGGGAAACCCATGTGCCCACGGCTTGGAGCCTGAGGTGCCTCGTGTTCGTCCTTCGTGTTCGGGATTCCCAAGGGCGCGTGCAAGCTCGTCATTCTCTCTATCGGGACGGAACCGTCCCTCTTCAACATCCTTTACTGCTTTTCTAATGTCATCGATGGGTAGTAGAGGATTATCCTTGTGTCTTTTGTTATATATGCAGTCCCCGGTAGAAGCGTTCAGTGTGCCCCCATGCCCGTAGAACCAATTTCGGGCCCGCTCGATCCATACATCTCTAATAGGCTCTGGTACAATCCCTTGATCCAGCAGGTCCTTCTCCATTTTGTCCCACTTAGGCATGGAACGGGCGTAGCCACCGGGCCCCATATTATGGTGGTACTTCTTCTTAGCAGCATTTGCCTTATTTATTTCAGACTTTGCGAGAGCTGCCTCCGATTTCTTGTACGCTACAAATTCATCCCAATAGTCTCTTATCTTCTCGTACCCTCGATCGAAATCCGGAGTTTTTCCTTTCAACACATAGTCGGCGTACAATCTCTTCTTATATTTGTTAAATAGCTCGGCCATCTTCTTAAGAGCCCACGCCTTGACTTTATCTACTAGCTCTTTTTTAAGTTTATCCATCAGCTCCTCAGATGGCTCCCCCTCCTCTGGATCCACCTCTGGCCACGGCAAGGTGAAATTATGCATGACCTTTTGAAAAAGGTATTTTTTGCCTTCGTCGCCGAGCCAGGTAATTAAGATCACGATCCTTTGGCTTATTCCATTCTTGGATGTTGATCGGGACGAAGTCCCTAACAACGACACCGCATTGCTTCAAAAACTTCTGTTTGACATCTTTTGGAGCAATGGGTTCGCCGTCTGCATCGCCCACCTCAATCCTGTACCGGACATTGTCCTCCAACTTTCTGGTTGGTCCTCGTTTCGTCCTCGCAGTGGATTTGCTCGATCCGGAGGGCTAAAAGAAGAAAGACCGTTAAAATGTGTATATAGACAACGGAGGCTAAATTAATTAATATAAATATATATATGCACCTCTCCGGAGTTTGTGTTGATCAATGTGGCACCCGAGCCGCCGGCTTCTGCCTCGTCGGCTTCCCCCTCATCGGAGTCACCGAGTACGGCCTCTTCCTAGGCGTCGGGGCCGCCGTCACCTCGGTTGAGAGACTCATCCCCCTCACCGGACTCGTTCAGGAATTGAGTTGCGACATCGTCGCCGCGGATCACATCCTCGAGGATATGTTCGTCATTTTCATTTCTACCGTGTGGATCCATGGTTTCTGCAAAATGCATGTCGTGCCGTTCAGGAAACTTGTAGGGATAGAATTAATGCTACTAGAAGGAAAGGCGCGCGTTGTTGCGCCGGGTGTTTCTAAGCGTCGTGGTGATACATTTCTAATTAAGCGTCATGGTGATACATTTTTAATTAAGCGTCGTGGTGATCATCGTCGGCACTTAGGTAAAAGCAACAATGTCACGGTAAAAGACTCCTCACAAAAATGAAACACTTAGCATATACATAGGTAAAAGCAACAATTGTATTCATATTATAAGATAGAAAATCAATAGTCCCAATTGTTTCTAAGCGTCATCACGGTGATATCTCGCAGGAATACAAAAAATATATATGCTATGCAAAAGAGCAAATACAAGGACCCAAAAATCAAATACAAGTGTAAGCAAAGGACACACCACACAATTTTTCTTGTTAAAAGCATTGTTAAAATACAAGTGTATTCAACATTTTACAAGTGTATTCAACAATTTTACAAGTGTATTCAACATTTAGGGATACAAATACATTTATTTATAACTAAAAATGCTAAAATTCCTATAACTAAAAATGCTAAGTTCCTATAACTAAGTTCCTATAACTAAATTCCTATAACTAAAAATGTTAAAATTCCTAAAAACTAAATTCCTAAAACTAAATTGCTAAAAATGTTAAAATTCCTATAACTAAAAATGCTAAGTTCCTATAACTAAATTCCTATAACTAAAAATGTTAAAATTCCTAAAAACTAAATTCCTAAAACTAAATTGCTAAAAATGTTAAAATTCCTAAAACTAAATTGCTAAATTCCTAAAACTAAATTGCTAAAACTAAATTGCTAAATTCCTAAAACTAAATTGCTAAAACTAAATTGCTAAAAACTAAATTCCACGGGCGGCCGGTTTGTACCTCGCCGACGTGGGACGGCGGCGTCGGAGGGCCGGCCGGGGAGGATGGCGACGGCCGGCGGAGGTGGGCACGCGGAGGAGGGCAGGCCGAGGAGGCGGCGGCCGGTGGAGGAGGGCAGGCGGAGGAGGCGGCGCGGAGGAGGCCGAGGAGGAGGCGGCGCGGAGGAGGAGGCGGCGCGGAGGAGGCCGAGGAGGAGGCGCGGAGGAGGCCGAGGAGGAGGCGGCGCGGAGGAGGAGGTCGGCGGTGGGCTCGAGGAGGAGGCCGGCAGCCTGACGGCGTCTTCCCCTCGATCGGTTCCTTAGCGAAAATGGGGAGTTGGGGGAGAAGAAGGGCGCGGGCAGTTAAACTAAAGGCCTTTAGTCCCGGTTCAGGGCCCCAACCGGGACCAAAGGGTCTTTAGGTCCTGTTGGTGGCACCAACCGGGACTAAAGGCCAACCCTTTGGTCCCGGTTGGTGCCTCCAACCGGACCTAAAGGCAATTTTCGGTGGCACCGAAAAGGCGCGCGCCAAAATACCTTTAGGTCCGGTTGGTGGTTCCAACTGGGACTAAAAGTATTTTTTTAATAAAGAGTTAAAAAATGCAATAAACTTATAAATTTAATATCTTTTAATCTGTTTATCAGAAAAATATAAATAATATATCAAATTGTTCGAAAAAATATAATCTATATATTTATATGAAATTCAACTTTGTTTGAGATTAAGTTTTAAAAATTGTAATAAACTTATAAATTCATTAAGACATTAGTTAAACTTATAAATTTAATTTCTTTTGATCTGTTTATCAGAAAAATACAAATAATATATCAAATTGTTCAAAAAAATATAATCTATATATTTATATCAAATCCAACTTTGTTTGAGATTAAGTTTTTAATTTTTTTTAATAAACCTATAAATTCATTAAGACATTAGTTAAACTTATAAATTTAATATCTTTTGATCTGTTTATCAGAAAAATACAAATAATATATCAAATTGTTCAAAACAAAATATAATCTATATATTTATAACACACGGATAGGTAGTACACGGATCGTGTGTTTCCTTCAAGCGCTTGTGAACCCGGTGGAGCCCAGTCCCGCACATCGCCCCTCTGGTCCAACATGGACATCGTCGCCGAGAACAATGAGGTTGCAGAGATGAGTTTAGATGTGTTTCCTTCGACCACTTGTGAGCCGTTGGATCGGAAGCACACGGATCGTGTGTTTCTTTAGAGCGCTTGTGAGCCGTTGGATCGGAAGCACACGGATCGTGTGTTTCTTTCAAGCGCTTGTGAGCTGTTGGATCAGGGCCTTTAGTACCGGTTCGTGTTACCAACCGGGACTAAAGAAGCACACAGATCGTGTGTTTCTTTCAAGCGCTTGCGAGCCGTTGGATCAGGGGTGTGTTTCTTTTGAGGGCTTGTGAGCTGTTGGATCTGCACAGGTACACCTTCTAATCGCCTATAAATAGCGATGTCCCTGCAGCGAACGGCACACAACGAGCGTCTACCTTTGCCACCGAACCCAATGGTTGGATTTAGCCTACCCGCTGGCATGTTCCCTAGCATTATTGTGTTTGTCCTTGTTCGTCGGCCAGCCATTGGAGCCACCTCCTGTAGGTCGGTGAATAAGGACAACACAACGACGCTGTTGGAAACACAAGCCCTCGGGTAGGTTGAATCCAACCACTGGATTAGGGTGACACAATGATGAATTGCCGAGGAGGTGGGAGTGGTGGTGGTGGAAGTGGTAGCCATGCCCCTCGGTCGGATCCAAGCAGCTGCAAGGCTTCTTTGATGATCTGGTATATCCCCAACACTTGTTGGGACGGTTGCAGATCATTAGAGAAGTCTTGCCGCTGCTTGGATCGAATGCCCGTTTTTGTTGCAGCAGAAAGAGTGAAGCGGATATCTAGAAATCATTCAGTTCATCGACCGAATACAAATCAAACGGTTTCACCTGCATACGCCCTACGGTGCATTTGATATGCGGGCACTCTCTAGCCACAGTAGGGTTGTATGCAGGTGATACCGTGTGTTTTGTACACGAACTTCTCACCAGTTTTTGTCAACACTCATACATAAATTGTTTTATATACTATTACACTCATACTTAGATCATGATCGCTTCTTCGGCCTTAACCATGGAGTTTCTTCATTATGTAACGGGATGCTTGGGTCAGTTTTCACTGTGAATGGCGGAATTTCATCAAACTTATTATAGTCTGCTGACATGTCTGTCTTGTCCTCGACTCCCACGATGTTTCTTTTTCCTGAAAGAACTATGTGACGCTTTGGCTCATCGTGTGCTGTATTTGTTTCCTTATCTTTTCTTTTTTTCGGTCTGGAGCTCATGTCCTTCACATAGAAAACCTGAGCCACATCATTGGCTAGGACGAATGGTTCGTCTCTGTACGCAAGATTCTTGAGATCCACTGTTGTCATTCCGTACAGCTGGTCTACCTTTACCCCTTCTCCATTCATGTTGACCCAACTGCACCGAAACAAAGGGACCTTAAAAGTAGGTCCATAGTCAAGTTCCCATATCTCCTTTATGTAACCATAGTATGTGTCCTTTTGTCCATTCTCGTCTGTTGCATCAAAGCGAACACCACTGTTTTGGTTGGTACTCTTTTTATTTTGGGCAATCGTGTAAAATGTATTCCCATTTATCTCGTACCCTTGGAAAGTCAATACAGTCGAAGATGGTGACGCGGCCAATAAGTAGAGTTGATCTCCAACATCGGTGTCATTCATGAGATGTAATCGCAACTAACTGCCGAAAGTCTCCATGTGTTTTTGTTTAATCCAGGAGTCAGGCTTCCCTGGGTTTTTGGAGCGTACACTATTCTTGTGTACCTCGATATACGGAGCCACGAAGGTGGAACTTTGTAGAACTGTGTAGTGTGCTTGAGTGAAAGAATGACCGTCCCTACATATCATTGCTTTCTTTCCTAGCGTGCCTTTTCCACTAAGTCTCCCCTCATGCCGCGATTCAGGAAGACCAATCGACTTAATGTCGGGAATGAAGTCAACACAAAACTCAATGACCTCCTCTGTTCCATAGCCTTTGGAGATGCTTCCTTCTGGCCTAGCACGGTTATGAACATATTTCTTCAAGACTCCCATGAACCTCTCGAAGGGGAACATATTGTGTAGAAATACAGGACCGAGAATTGCAATCTCGTCGACTAGGTGAACCAGGAGATGCGTCATAATATTGAAGAATGATGGGGGGAACACCAACTCAAAACTAACAAGACATTGGACCACGTCCCTCTGTAACCTTATCAGACTTTCTTGATCGATTACCTTCTGAGATATTGCATTGAGAAATGCACATAGCTTCACAATGGGTAGTCAAACATTTTCCGGTAGAAGCCCCCTCAATGCAATCGGAAGCAACTGCGTCATAATCACGTGGCAATCATGAGACTTCAGGTTTTGGAATTTCTTATCTGCCATATTTATTATTCCCTTTATATTTGACGAGAAGCCAGCCGGGACCTTGATACTGCTCAGGCATTCAAAAAATATTTCCTTCTCTGCTTTCGTAAGAGCGTAGCTGCTTATGTAATGACGCCATTTATCAGTATGCTTGTTGTTTGGGTCTTTCATACGCTGCTGGTCCTCCCGTGCTTCCGGTGTATCTTTTGTCTTCCCATACACGCCGAGGAAGCCTAGCAGGTTCACGCAAAGATTCTTCGTCACGTGCATCACGTCGATTGAAGACCGGACCTCTAGGACTTTCCAATAGGGTAGCTCCCAAAATATAGATTTCTTCTTCCACATGGGCGCGTGTCCGGTAGCGACGTCTTTCGGAACAGATTGGCCGCCAGGACCCTTTCCAAAGATTACTTCTATGTCCTTGACCATACCAAATACAGCATCACCATCAGGGAGGATAGGCTTCTGAAAGAACAAGCTATGCCCGGATGTCGCCTAGAGGGGGGGTGAATAGGCGATTAAAACTTTTTCTATTTAGGGGCTTGATAATTGCGGAATAAAACTAGGTGTTTAAATTAACAAGCCAACAACCTAAAATTCTAGGTTTACCTAAAGTGCACCAACAACTTATGCTAAACAAAGCAAGCAACAAGGTGATAGCAAGATATGAACTTCAAGCACGAAGGCTATCACAATGTAAAGTGCATAAGTAAAAGCTCGGATATAGAAATAACCGAGGCACGCGGAGACGAGGATTTATTCCCGAGTTCCTCCTTGTTAAGGGAGTACGTCTCGTTGGAGGGGTGTGAGCTCGCCACAAAAGGCCTACTCAAGATGCCACAAAGGCCTCACCCTATTCTCCGATGAACCGCACCCAAAGGCTTGGTTCACCTTCCACTATCGGAATCCTTCGGGGCGGATTCCGGAGCCCTTACACCTTTTGGGGCACACACCCACAACTCAATTGGGGGCTCCCAAATCGTGCCGAAGCTTCACAACTCGAAGTCTTCGCGGCACCTCCAAACCGTCTAGGGTACACAATGCACCCAAGAGGCAACAAGCTCTTGAGAACACAATGCACCCAAGAGTAACAAGCTCCCAACCTTCAATCCCACGAATCACCGTGGGGAGCACAACCCGATGCAACAAATGCAAAAGGGAAAGATCACACCAAGTGGTCAAATCCTTCACCCCAAAATCCAACCGAAGCAACTAATGCTACGGAGGGAGTTAGGAGGAAGAACGGAGGAGAAACACAAAGAACTCCAAAATCTAGATCCCACGAGTTCCCCTCACTTAGAGGAGATTTTGTTTGGTGGAAAGATGGATCTAGATCTCCTCTCTTGTTTCTCTAAATTTGGGCAAGAATCATCGGAGGGATTAGGAGGAATCGAGCTCTCAAAAAGTTGGCAATGGAGGAGAGAGAGCTAGGGATGAGATCTACTCAGAAAATTAGGGAAGAAACCCTTTTATAGTGCCCCCAAAAATAGAGCCGTTTGGGGGCAAAAAGAGGAAAAAAACGCAGTGCAGGAAACCCGGCCTGGGGCCGGCCTATGCCCCGGCCAGGCCGGGAGGGAAACCTTCCAGCGAAACGATCGAACGAAATGACACAGGCACACCGGCCTGGAACCGGCCTTGGGCCGGCCTGGGCACCCGGGTGGGCCGGGCATGTGGCCGAACCGGCCGGCCTGCCCCCGGCCTGGGCCGGCAAGGCAGAGCCGCGCGAGGCCGGCAGCCCACCCGAGCCACCCGGCCTGAGGCCGGCCTCGGGCCCGGACAGGCCGGCCTGCCTGTTTCCCTTTTTTTTTTCTTTTTCATTTTTCTGTTTTAAAATCTGTCTAATAAAATCTCGAAACCGAAAACGCGATATCTCCCACATACGAACTCCGTTTTCGATATTCTTGGACTCGTTGGAATCGTCACAACGAGCACAACAAGAATATGCAGAGAAACATCAATATAATATAAAGATAAATGGGGAAAGGTAGAAGCTCCCATTTGCAAATCGGAAATGCAATAACTTTCACCCACGAACTCCGTTTTTGATAATCTTGGACTTGTTGGAATCTTCACAACAAGTACAACAAGATTATGCAGAGAAACATCATAGTCCAAGAAAATATAATAAAACCAAATGGGGAAAGTTAAGAGCTCTTTTTCGCAAACCGAAAATGCCGGATCTTTTGTAATTGAAGTCCGAATTGAGTAAAACCAAATTTGTTGAAAAGAGGACGACAAATGCAACCTTTGAAAATGGCAAACAAGTAATGGAGATTTTGCAAAGAAATGGAAGAGATAAATCTCCCGCACAGATGAACCGGCAAAATCTCCAATACCGAAACCGCAATAGAAGACGCATATGAAAACCGTTTTCGGTGAACTTAGCTTTGTCATGACGAGCACGACAAGCACCAAGACCACACCACGATTAGAGACAAATAAGAACCAATAAAGATGAATGCATGGATGCAAAGGTTTGTGCTCTCTACGGCGATACGATCACGATATTCGGTCGAGAGCCCCTCTTAATAGTACGGTTACCTATCCTATAATCCGGTCTCTCACTAAACAACATGAGACCGGTAAAATAAAAACCCTATCAAGATCATACCTTTGCCTTGCGCATAAATCCACTTGAGGTCGATGAAGACGATCTTCAACTCCTCAAGACGCATCACCTTCCTCGATTGCGCTTCGGTGAAGATTCACTTGATGCTCCCCCATACACCAAGATGGGAGACGCTCTCTTCGGCATATCTTCACTTGGCCTTGAGTGATGATCAACCCGCACAAAGCCTTGATCAACACACACTTTTCTTCTTCCCTTAACCTTGACTCCAACAAATGGAGAACAAGCAAACAAATGGACAACCTACAAATATAGCTCAATGCAAATATTAGTCCATAGAGATTGTTATTAATTACCAAAACCATGCATGGGAGCAACCATGCACTTTCAATCTCCCCCATTTTGGTAATTGATGACAATCCCTTTTTAAGAGGGTTTATATAACGAATAAAGCATCCTTGCTAGACAAACGAGCAAGGATGCAAAGCGCATTTAAAGGCAAATGCAACAAAAGCATAAAACCCAAATTCCCTTAAACCCTCTAAACTTCTCCCCCATTGGCATCGATTGCCGAAATGGGAAGAAAAATTTAGAGAGCCAATATAATATGAGTTCCTCCATAAAGGTGATGGCAATCCCTTTTAACGAAAACTAGAGGAAATCAAACTATATTGAGGATCAAAAGATTGCAAAAAGGATGAAATCATTTTAAACATCTCCACAAAGGAGAAAAGCAATCGAAAAGATCCAAAGTGAGAGTTCTAAATAAAATGGAGAAGCTCCCCAATGTTCATGCACAAAGGAGTGCACAAATATGGTATCCTTGCTCCCCCAAAATCATCTAGAACACTCAACAAGTGCAAGAGTGCATAATGCAAAAGCAAATCATAGCACTTGCACCAAAGATGTGGTTGAGCCAAAAGAAGATACCAATTTTTAAAGATTCAACATAAGATAGGCTCAACAGAGATAACAAGATCTTTTTAAAGAAATATGTTCACAAGGTTAGGGATACCAATTGGAAATTAAAACCAATTGAAAATGCCAAAAGCTAGTGAGATCATTTAGCCAATAAAAGGATCTTCAAGAAATACATGAGTGTGCAAAGATACCAATAAACAAAAAGACACGCACTCATGAGACAAAATTGGAGCCACCAAAGAATTATAGATGAAAACAAGGTAGCTCAAAAGAAGTAGGATACCAACTAAAAGGTGACCTCTCTCATATGTATAGGTTTCTAATTTAGACAAACCATGAAGATATACATCCGCAAAGAAACCTATACATATGAAATGGTTCGGGAAAAAGAGAACAAGGTATCCAAAAGGAAGTCATAAATATACAAATGAGATTGTTGCTTAAAAGCATAGCACATAGCTCAAATTTATCTCATTGTATATAAATGAACTTCAAATATATCAAACGCATCACACATATCACTAAGGGAACAAGAGATAGTGATGATGCTTTGAAATAGGCAACAAGTATCCCAAAGAGAGAGTAGCAATTGAAGAAAAGGTTTTTGCAATTTCATCACAAATATCACAAAGATATAACAAGTGAAGGAAATGAGCTAAAACCACAACAATTGCATATAAAAGCTTTCATACCAAGAGACAACCTACACAAGGTTGGATACTAAAAGGTATGCATGGGATAGATACTTGTTACCGAGATGAGATTGGTGATGAAGATGATGAGAGTTGGTTTGACATCTAAGCTTGACCCCGACGATCACACGGTGAGAACACCTTCCTTATGAATGAGGCAAGCATCCAATGCATCTCCATTGTACCTAAAACAAAATTAGAGTACAAAATGGTTCCCAAACTCATTGGGTCCCATAGTAGTTAGATAAACTACAATATATAGGAAACACTCCACATAAATATGTGCATATAGATATGAAATTGAATTTCATGCACATCTTAGCCGATTTAGGATTCGGTGGAGTATCCCCTATATATTGGATGAAGAAAGACTAGCATGCCATATGAAATATATATACTAGTAAATAAACATGCATAGACTTACAAGAACCAAACGAGATATAATTTGGACGAAAACACAAAGTAAACCAAGAAGAGGACACACCAAAGTGTGACACAACAAGGTTGTCCAAATTATATCAAAATCCAAATCAACACATGATTGAGGAGAGAATCAAAACAACAAATGATTGATTCCAAAACACATCAACACATGAAGTGTGATATCAAAAGGAATCAAATCAACACAACAAATGATCGATAAGACACCAATTGAAAATAAGATACCAATTAAAACAAAAAATATCAACTAGGAGAAAAGATACCAAGAAGAGGGTGATACTTGACCGAAATCAAGTAAAGTAAAATAAGGCAAAAGGTATCAAGACTCCCACAATAAATATCAATCGGAACAAATATCTATGGAGGAGATATTAAGTTCCAATTAATACCAATTGAAGGTACCAAAAAAAGATAAAGAATCAAATGCTAATTGAAAGGATCAAATATTGATAGATAGAATATTGTTCTAAATAAAAAGGAATGGTCCCCCAAGATTCATGCATTATTTTGATCTTTGCATTTGAATACAAAATGCACACACAAGGGATCATTACTCTCCATATTTTATTTACAACATTAAACACTACCAATTGAAAAATAGGATCCATTCAAAAGTCAAGGAGGGCAATATATAAGCAAATCAACGCAAGAGCCAAAGCGACGATGGTCTACACAATCCACCACAATTACTAGTATCACTTATCATGACAAGGAGTATATGGAGATATTTCTCGGTGGTATATAGGAATGATGATCAAGACCAACTTCACAACAAAAAACATATGGCAAGAGATAAGAATTAAGACGCCATATCTTACTAAAGTTTGTTGATAGTTTCAATTATTCAAACCAACCGGCAAGGCCATGATTAGAATAAAATGAAACAAATGGTTTCTCACATAATATATGGAAATTCATATTAGCGAAAAACCACACAAAGCAAACTCACCCAAACACGAGCCAAATGACAAACCACAAAGGAAATTGGAACTTGTTCGAGCAAACATGCCACATAGGAAATAGATAATGTACAATATCAAATCTAAGTGGCAAACCTCAAATGTTCACATTTTTATGGGATTGTAATATGCACATAGCTTATTACTCCCCCATAATGTGATGATTCATTTTATTTTTAAACAAGAGGCAAATAAAACCAACTAGAGAAATTAATGGACATTGTAGAATTTGAATTTCTCATGAATATGACATACCACATAGTAGCTAGATAATATTGAAATATCAATACTAGGTGGTGTGCCTCATGTACACACATTTTTAGATTTGTGAAGTGCACAAAGCACATCACTCCCCCAAAATGGGATAGTCCATTAATATCTCAAAAGAGCCAAATGAAATCAACACAAGATTCAAAAAGCTCAACACAAAGTTACACATACATGATATACAACTATCATACACAACCTTGAATAACAAGACAAGTAAGAGAGAAGCATATCATATACAAGCACATGCTAGGAACAAAACTAACACATGCAAGGGAGCAAGCAACTTTCAATGTATATATGAATTAAATACAAGTTACCGCAAGGAGGAAGCATTGGATATGAGATAGGTATGTGATAATCCAATTGACTTGGCTTGATAAATAAAACCATGAAGATCCCTTAATTCTTCAAAAGTAACCAAGTCTTCAATGTCCTCCATAAACACCTATTGATCAAGTTTGAGCTTGTTGGTCCCCAACCGAGTTGGGTCCTAAGAGGTTAGTCACAATAGGTTTGGGAACCCAAATGGTGCTTTTCTTGCCACCACTTTGAGCTCCCACATACTTGGCAAACACATTGCCAACTCTATCCTTCCCAAGAGAATAAACATCATCAATTATGATAGGGTTGGATGGGGTACCGTTAGTGCATGAAGAAGCAAAATGACCTTTGCCACGGCAAAGGTAGCAACACCGACTCTTCTTCTTCTTAATAGGCTCCTCAACTTGAGGAGCAATAACTTGAGTCTTCTTAGGAGGTGGCCTTTGTTCAACTCGTGGTTGAGCACGAGATTGAACAAGAGGTCGCTTCCCTAGTTGCTTCTCACTAAGAGTCTTCTTCTTCTTCATTGGGCAATCACGAACATGGTGCCCTTCTAGCTTGCACTTGAATCAAATGATGTTGGCCGGATTCTTGATTTGAACTTGGCCCTTCTTCTTCTCAACCTTGGACTTGTTCTTGATGTTGGAGTTGAATCCAAGTCCACTCTTGTCATTGGGGGATTGTTGCACACTCAACATGTTGTCAAGTGCACGCTTCCCTTCATGACGCTTCTCCAAGTCATTCTTCAAAGAAGTGGCTTGGGCCTTGAGCTCTCCTCTCTTCTCTACATGGTTAGTGACAACACAAGTACTAGAGGAGGTAGATGCATCATTGTCAGATAAACCAGTCTCTGCCTTCCATTTCAGCAATTCCAGTGTGGTACCGAGCTTTGTGCTGCCATCTTCGCAATTTGGGTACAACAACTTTTTGTGATCCTCTAGCATGGCCTCCAACTTCAGCTTCTCCTTTTCTGTATCGCATTCTCGTTGTACATCGGAAATGACCCGACCAAGACCATCAGCATGCTCATCTGGCGTTCGTTGTTCTTCACCTCCTTCTTCTTCATTGTCTTCCATCGCAGTATCACCGTATTCTTCAGAGAACATACGATAGTTCTCATCATCATTTTCTTCTTCATCGTCTTCCATCATAACCCCTCTTTCTCCGTGCTTGGTCCAACAATTATAACTGGGCATGAAACCTCTCCGAAGCAGGTGGCCTTGAAGGGTTTTCGAGGAAGAGTGCTCCTTAACGTTCCGACAGTCCACACATGGACAAGACATAAAACCATCCTCTTTGTTTGTCTCAGCCACATGGATAAATTTATGCAAGCCTGCAAGAAAATCGTTTTCGAGGAACTGCGTCGTTCGCCGTACATCCATCGCCGCCGGGCATCCATCTGCATATCATATAATTAAGTTTATCAAATACAATTAAAATACATGTTCAATACTGAAATGACCACCGTATATCGACACATGCAAAATTTGTATCAATTACAGATGAAATTAAAAGACAAAGCTAGGTTGCTAATTAACCTCGATCGATCGGACGAAAGAGAGAGGACAAAGCCTAAGGGTGGCTCGGGCACCTCATATCATTTTGTGTGAACTGAAATGTGGCTCGGGCATTTCATCGAACACCTCTAGTGCATAGCAAAGGAAAATAAACTAGCACCCACCTCTCACACCTCCTAGCAGAAAACAATAGAGGAGTAGAAGCTGGCTGCTGGCTTTATAGGCAGGGGACTATTAGTCCCGGTTCGGGCTACCAACCGGGACTAATGCTCTGTCGGAGCTTTAGTCCCGGTTGGTAACCCGAACCGGGACTAATGCCCCCAGCCCAACCGGGACTATTGGCCCACGGCGTTGTGGCAGGTCGAACCGGGACCAATGCCTGGCATTGGTCCCAGGTGGTGTTCCAACCGGGACTAATGGCTCTCCGGACCCCTTCCCAAAGCCTCATTTTCTACTAGTGTTGATTCTTTATTTTGTACAATTTACGAGATGGATGTGGAAAAGGTGCATCATGTGTGGGCTATCGGAAAGGGGATTGAAATTTTGTTCTACCTCATGCATACATGACTCCGCTCATCCTTTTTTTTTCAAACAAAATAGTACTCGTAGGATAATTCTATGATCTCTGCACCGTTTGATTTAATTTTTTTTTGAGGGCTTAGAAGAAAGATAACCTATTTTTTGACACGTAGATAAACTTTTATTTTTGAGGAAAGAAGAAAGATAACCAAGTTTGACAATTACAGACGGACACGACTAATGAGCAGCGCCGCATCCTAAGCTTAGATTAAGAGCATCTCCAGCCAGCCCCCCACGAGCCCCCCCAGGAGCACTTTTTATACGCCGGCGGTACAAAAATTTCCCAGCCGTGCCCCCACGATCCCAATTTTCGCCGGATTAGTCAAAAAAATACGCCGGCGAACCCACGCCGAACCCAGCCTGCTGGGTTTGCCCTGGGGGCGCCGGCGATGCCTTTTACATGCAAACTGGTCCACGGTCAGTCTCACAGATCACTCTCTCTCCTCTCTCCTCCCTTTTTTTTCTTTTTCCCCTCCACCTACCCATCAATCGGAATGGCCGCCGCCGCTGCCCAGTCCACTTCGCACCTCCTCTATCACCACCACCTCCACACCGCCGGCTCCAAGCGCCACCAGCAGCAGCGGCTTAATCCACAGGAAAGGAGACAACACAAGGCGACCACGAGGCACGAGCGCACGAGCACGCTTCTTCTTCTGGTGCGTCGCGTGGCCTCCACCTCCGCGGCCGTGGCCCTGCCGCCGCCATCTCCATGGCGCCCGTCTACACCGCGCCTCGCGCGCCGCTACCCGCCACCGGCCCCTCCTTCCCCTCCGCGTCCGCCGCCTGGCGGGCGCCGCGCCGACCCGCCGCTCCTCCGGTTTTCCGGTGCAGCGCGCGCAGCCCCGGAGCCGATTCCGGCGGCGAGCGCCGCCGAGGCTGGGACGCGCTCTTCCACGACGCCTTCCAGGGAGCAGTGCGGCGGTGGAGCGAGTACGTAGGCAGCTACTGGCCCTTGACGCCCGCCTCGAAGGAGCCCGGTCTGGGGAGGAGGGCGGAGAGTTCTCACCAACATGAGGAGATGGGGGACGAGGTGGAGGAAGACGACGAGGAGAGGGAGGTGGAGGAGGAAGACGGGAAGTGGAGCTGGGAGAGGTGGAAGTAGCACTTTGCTCTTATTGAGGAGAGCGAGAGCGCGAGGAGTGCGGCCTGGTCGGGGTCGTGGGCGACCCGGACGCGGCGTCGCTCTGCTACCTGGGCCTGCAGAAGCTGCAGCACCGCGGGGAGGGCGCCGGGATCGTCGCCGCGACGGGAGACGGCAAGCTCAACTCGGTGACTGGGCTGGGCCTCGTCGCCGACGTGTTCGCCGACAAGCCCAAGCTCGCGTCGTTCCCCGGCCCTGCCGCCATCGTTCACGTGCGCTACTCCACTGCCGGCCTCCCCGCGTCCCTGCGCGCCAGCTCGTGGCCGCCGCCGTCACGACGTCGCCCCAGCTCGTGGCCGCCGCCGTCACGCCCCTAGCTCGCGGCTGGCCGTTGCGCCTCCGCCCCCAGCTCGCGGCCGACCGCCGCCGCCGTCGCGCCCCCAGCTCGTGGCCGTCGTGGTCGTGCCTCCAGCTCGTGGCCTTTGGGGGGCGAGTGGGAAACGTGCCATCCCCAGGGCTCAAAAATATGCCGGCTCCCCCAGGACGACCGATTTTGCGCCGGCAAATCGTCCTGGGTTGCCCAACGGCTGGAGTTGCTCTAACCGATTACATGTCGTGTGTCCATTAAATTAACCGATTACAGATACAGTACGAACTATTTATTTCCCAGGGCCCAACTCTACCGGCCCATTTATCCAACTCAATAGACCCACGCAAGCGAGCCAGCGAGCAGCACGAGACCTCACCGCCGCCAACCCCTCTGCCCTCGCCGCCGCAACACGCGATGTGTACGCCGCCTCCGCCGCCGCTGGTACACGACCTCATCCAGGAGATCCTCCTCCGCCTCCCGCCGGACGAACCGGCGTGCCTCGCGCGCGCCTCCCTCGTCTGCAAGCCCTGGCGCGGCATCCTCACCGACCCCGGCTTCCTCCGCCGGTACCGCGAATTTCACCGAACACCTCCCATGCTGGGCTTCCTCCGCAACACCGAGAGCCGCGGCGACGTCTTCGCCCGGTTCGTCCCCACCTCCTCCTTCCGCCCGGCGGCCCCCGACCGCCGTGGCCTGCACGCCATCGCTGCACGCCACGGCCGCGTCCTCCTCCATACCGACCTGTACGCAGGCCCCGTGTCCCTGGTCGTCTGGGATCCCGTCACGGACGAGCAGTGGGCCGTGCCGCCCGTGCCAGGGTCCGCGCCATCCCAGGTCCGCTTCAACGCTGCCGTGTTCTGCGCCGCCGCCGGCTGCGACCACCTCGACTGCCACGGCGGGCCCTTCGCCGTGGCTTATGTGGGCGTGTGCGGCTTGGAGCGTTCCACCTTCGCCTGCCTCTACTCGTCGGAGGTCGGTGAGTGGGGCAAGCCAGCGAGGTTGGAGGGCGCCTCCGCCACCGCCACCACCATGGACAATCGGCCCGGCGTTCTTGTGGGTAATTCAGTCTACTTCACGTGCAAGGCCACACGGTGGATCGTCGAGTACGACATGGGCAGGGCGGAACTGTCGGTGATCGAATCACCGGCGTTAATGCACCGGTGCCAGCCCTCTAGTACCGTGCTGACGGTGACGGAGGACGGCAAGCTGGGGTTCGCCGGCGTGCACAGGCGGAAGCTCTACCTGTGGTCTCGAGAGGCCGGTCCCAGCGAAGCCGTGGCATGGACACAGCGTAGAGTCATCGAGCTCGAGGCGATGCTCCTGCATTTTCGTCTTGGCACAAGACCTGTGTGGCATGTACCTTCTTTGATTGGCTTCGCTGACGGCGCCCGTGCAGTAGTATTCGTGATGACAGAGGCCGGAAGAGTGTTCTCCGTTGAGCTCGAGTCAGGCTGTTACCAGAAGACATCCTTTCCGAAATTCCACAATCGCGACTCTGGTCAAGAACCAATACTCATACCATACATGAGCTTTTACACTCCAGGTACTAGTGGTACATATTCTGCCATCTACATGTTAATTCTGCTTTCTGGATAACCTTGACTGCTAGGAAGTAATAATTCAACTAGCCACATAAATGTTCATTTTTTGTTTGAGCTTATCATGGTCAATAGTAACACTTTTTTTTTTACGTTTAGTAATACTTTATTTTGAAATAGTGCCAGCAATTCTTGAAATTGGCTAGAGAACTGGTATAACTAAGAGGAAAGTTGTTGACACATTGTTCTGTGGGATCATTATCCCTTGTTATATTGCATCCTGATTGGCGTATGAATGTTCAATTTATTTATTTCTAAGGTGACTGAGAAATACCTATTTGTAGCCGCATAAAAGTTCATTTTTGTTTGAGCTTATCATGGTCAATAGTAAGACTTTAAGAAAAACTTAGCTGTCAACAATTCTTGAAATTGGCTAGTTAATCGGTATAAAAAGAGGAAGTTGTTGACACATTGTTCTATGGAATCCCTATCCCTATGTTATATTGTATCCTTTGGTCAATATGAATGTTTAATTTTTTTGATGACTGAGAAATAACTATTTGTAAATCGCTGCTAAGAACCGGCCAATTAACACTAAGAGATTCGTTCAAGTAAAAGGGATGAGATGATGTTGATATGAGCAATATGCACTCATTTGAAATTTTATATCTCTTTGGAGTGAGTGCAATTGGGAGACTTACCATACGTTATATGTTACATAAACTGCAATTGTAGAGACCTGCTTAGTCATATTCTTTATCATCTGGACCATTTCAGATCGTGCTACAGGAAGATCTCCGTCCGTGAAGGAGGCGTGATGCATGAATTAACATGGACCTGATGACGTTCGCTGTTCGATTCTTGGAAATTCGATGCTTCAAGTGTTTATGTTTTTGTACCTCAAAGTGCAATTGTAGAGACTTCCCTCAAAGTTAGATGGTTCATAAACTGCAATTGTACAAACATGTCGTAGTCATAAGTTTTATCAACTGTACCTTTTCGAATTGTACTACCGAAAATTTCCAATGCCCTGAGGAGGCATGATGCATGCATTAACATGAACGTGGAGATGTTTGCTTCTTGGAAACCTGATTCTTCCAAGTGTTTTGCCAATTGGTATTGTTCATATCAGTTGGACAGTTGTAACAAGAAATGAGCAGGTAATTATTGTACACACAAGAAGGTTTGTTTCTAGTTTTTTTAGCTGAGTTTTGTTTCAAGCTGTAAGTTGTATGACATCACGTTCTGAACTTTATTGTGGCCTGTGGGCTTGGGGAATGCAGTGGGAACAACAGAGCGATGAAAGTCACTGAACCTGAAGGAGTCATCCCGAACTTGGGTTCCCCAACTGAAGGATTTTAACTCCCACTGTCAATCAAGCCACAAGACAACATCATTTCCACTGAAAGATGTTCGAGGCTCCGCGTTATTTTCTGAAGATTAATCTGATTGAGGGTTTTAGGGCACCAACTGAATCAGGTGGCTGGGGCTTTTGCATATGTGGCTGTGATGGTTCAGTTCAAGGGGCTAGCCTGGGACATCATCGTGGCCTCGTTTGACGCACTCCACGCTGAAAATATTGCATGCCTGAAGGCGATTCAGTTCCCGACTGATCTCTGATGGGGCGAATAATCATTAAAAATGATTTGTAAATAAGACCACCGGTTTGTATTGTGAAGCAGCCCATGGAGTATGTTTTGCCCCAGGCGGCACTGTTGTATTGGCAATGGGAAAGACCCCCAGTTTGCGTAAAGAAAAGCAATGAGAACCATACCACTTCGGGAATTCCACATTTTTGTCCTACTTTCCATACGTCTAAGTCTTGCATTTCTCTGTTAAGTCCATGGGGTAAAGAAATAGAAGCGTGAAGTGAAAGGATCATACACATTTTCACATCTGTGGCAACGCATATGTATTCAGCTAGTAGTATACTAGTAGTAAATACTGTATTTTCTGGATGGTAAGCCATAAGAAAAAAGGATCATACAACTATATTCCTATGATGCATCAACAATTTAATAGTCTAGAAAACTTCTAATTTTTTGTATAAAATTTTATTTTAACTTTTGAAAGACATAATATGTTTTGATTTATTTCAGCCTGCAGTACCATCATGCACGAAATACAGTTAGACGGTTCATTCGTTTGCCTGCTTTAATGCAAATTTATTAGTTCCAGAGACATCGCTACAAATTATTTATTATTCAAAGATACATAGAGATTGAGATGAAAGCTCGATCGAGATGCCATCGAGCCATCATCGTCGATGTGAAGGAAATCACTGCAACAACAGCCGGCGCACGTCCATCTTCTTCCCCACCCGTCCGCAGCAGCATATATCGGCAGTTACAGCACCCTTCTTACGCTTGCAGTGCACCTGGTTCCGCAACTGTGGGTTCTCGTACCCCAGCTGCTTGCAGTAGACGAAGCATGTGTTCTGAAGACACGGTATGATCGGGTTGCACTCCTCTGCAGTTCCATTGGGAAAACAGTACTTACACATATAAATCAACACAAAATATGCTTGGAAGAATGATATCCATGAAAAGTTTGACTACGCACCTACTAGTGCATGACAGGACGGCGAGATCATGACTATCACCACAATGGATGCAAAGAGGAGAGCCATGGAGCCCTTGAGAAGCGCCATGAGATCTCGTGGAGATGAGTTAGTCTTGAAAAGTTTGGGTTGTTGCACTGCTTATATAGAAGAAAAGAGCTCATTAATTCGTTTAGGGATCAGAGTTAATTGTATCCATTTTATCGTCTCATAAATTAATACGTAGAGAAATTCATGCTTAATATACTTATATTGGTCCGAAATTTAAAATATTATAATACGTACGAGACCGGGGTTTGCTAAAGACGAAGCTATGATTGGAAGGGAATTCATATTATTGGTTAGTCTTTGACTATGCTCCCCCTTTTATCACCTGATGAATTAACACATGAAAATTCATACTATTATTTTACCTAGCGCATGTACAATGGTAGAGAATATAATGTTATCTTATTATTGCACGTCCCTTAGATAAATGCGTCTGTGACTGCCTGGTTTGGCATGTCTGTCTTGCATTATTTGGTCAAGTGTGTGCAACTTTATTAAAAGTTAGAATATGTATTGTGGAAGCAATTTTGCTTTTGAGAATATGAATACTGATCGTGGTGATACGAGAATAAGTTGTGAAAAAGTAAATAAAACCATGGGCTTGCCACGCCAAAGCCTACTAGTGTTGATTCTAGGTGAAAAGAGCTCATTAATTCGCTTAGGGATCAGAGTTAATTGTATCCATTTTATCGTCTCATAAATTAATACATAGAGAAATTCATGCTTAATATACTTATATTGGTCTGAAATAAAAATAAGATATAATGTATTGGGTTTGCTAATGACGAAGCTATGATTGGGAGGGAATTCATATTATTAATTAGTCTTTGACTGTGTTCCCCACTTTTCGTAAAAATATCACACTTTTTCCATTATAAAAGAAAATAAGTTTTACCATATATTTATCGTGTGGTCATTCATCCGTGCTTTGATCCTATGGTGCTGACAAGTTTCACTACACTCTCTTAACCCCTTTGTTTCTCGACGTAGAAGGAGGGTAAGAGTTGGTCTTTTTTGCACGGATCACAAAAAATGTCATTTCTTGAAACTTCACACGAATGTTGACAACTTGTATATGTTTATCTCCAATTGTTTTCAGATTTTTCAAAATGTTCTACTATTCCATCAATCACAAGTTTTGGGAGGGAAATGGGTGAACACGATAAGGATACCATGGCCCAGGTTATTAGCACACGAAGCAGGTGGTGGAGGTGTAAGTAGTTTGCGATCGACAATGAGGAAGAGCGGCAGAGGAAAGTATGGTGAAGGACCGAAGAGTAGTTATGTGTGGCTTAAAAAGGAGTAAATCAACACAATTTTGAACTGGTTTATTTATCTGAATAAACTCACAGCTTCTAGTGGATGACGCGCTATAAAATGGGAATAAGAAAACTTCGACAATTGGCTTGAAGTGGGTACTTCTCATAATGCCAACTAGGCAATGATTCGAGTGAATACATAAACAAGATATAATAAAAAAAACACTAAAATATTTAGTTGTGCCGCTAGAGCAATTCACTAAAAATATCTTATTGGTAGAACATGTGAGAAACCATGGCTAAAAGATCAACTAAAAATGGAATCAAGAAAAAGAAAATTTAGTCGGTCACTCCTAAGTCGTATGAGGATTTGATGTATGTACAGTCAATTTGCGTGAAAATAGTTTTTTTTCACATGTCCTTCTGATTTTTCTCCGTGAAATGGCAGTTCGATTTTCACTATAGGCCCGTTTGGCACCCGTCATTTCATTTTATTTGGACCAAATAAAATGAAATGAAATGAATTCCAGACAAATGACAGGGTTAGGAACAGGAATTGACTTAACATAGCAAAGGCATTCTCTAGAATTCCAAATAAAATGACAGTCCAATTCCATGACATCCAAACAGGTTAAGCATGGAATCTGAAAATAAATTCCATACAAATGATGGGATTCAAATGACCCCTATATGTTTTCAAAATCACAAAGACGTAACAAAATCTAACAAAAATGGAAGAGATATCCAACCCATGTACTGGCCTATTTGTCCAACCCACAAGCCCAAGACCCACACAAGCAAGCTAGTCACCAGCCTCCACCGTCCCCGGCCCTCGAGCATCACCACCGCCGCCGCCGCCAAGCCATGTCTACGCTCCCGCCGAGACGGCCGCTACCGTGGCTTATCGACGACCTGATCCCCGAGATCCTTCTCCGCATCCCGCCGGACGACCCGGCGTGCCTCATGCGCGCCTAACTCGCCTGCAAGCCCTGGCGCAGCGTCCTCACCGACCCCGGCTTCCTCCGCCGCTACCGCGCGTTCCACCGGACGCCTCCCATGCTGGGCTTCCTCCGAACCACTCCCAGGGGCGGCTATCCCTACGCCCGGTTCGTCCCCACCTCCTCCTTCCGCCCGGCCGCCCCCGACCGCCGCGGCAAGCACGCCATGGCCGCCCGCCACGGCCGCGTCCTCCTCCGGAACGAAGACCCACCGGAAGGCCTCTTCGTCTGGGACCCCGTCAGGGACGAGGAGTGGGCCGTGCCGCCCTTGCCGGCAGCACCACTGTCCGAGACCCACTACAACGCTACGGTGTTCTGCACTTCTGCGCTGCCGCCGGCTGCCACCACCTCGACTGCCACGGAGGGCCCTTTGGTGTGGCCTTTGTGGGCTCGTGTGCAGGTCCGAACCGTGCCATCGCCTGCGTTTACTCGTCGGAGACCGGCGAGTGGGGCGAGCCAACGGTGCTCCAGGACGTTTTCCTCTCCATCAGCTACCGGCCGGGCGTTCATGTGGGGAACGCGGTCTACTTCACCTGCTCACCCATGGTCAGTCCGTGCATCGTGGAATACGACATGGGCAGCGGAAATCTGTCCTTCTTTGACCTACCGTTGTGGCACCAGAACCAGTCCGGCACCGCCCTCACCGTCATGGAGGATGGCAGGCTCGGGTTCGCCGGCGTTCGCTACTCAAAGGTCTATCTGTGGTCTTGGGAGCCCGGCTCCGACGGAGGCGTGGCATGGAAACATCGCAGAACCGTCAAGCTCGTGACATGCGTAGTTCATGTGATGGCATGGACGAAGCACCAGGCGGTAATCCACAGCACCATGCATCTTGTGTGATTGGCTTCGCTGAAGGCACCGGCGTCATTTTCGTGAGGACGAAGCCACGAGTAGTGTTCTCCGTCGATCGAGCTCAAGTCAGGCCGTGCCTGGGAGACATACTTAGGGCTAGTTTGGTAGCAGGGGGTTTCCTACCCAGGGTAGCAGACCCCCATCGGGGAGATTACCAAAGTTTAAAATAGCGCGCTATTTCGGTGCTATAGCTTCGCTATAGCTAATTCAGCGTCCTCACGCTAACGCTATGCATATTTTTCGCTAAATGGAAAATCTCGCTAATCTCGCGAGAAATCGTGCCGAAACGCTAAATCCGGCGAAAAAACGCTATTTCCCCGCCCAGCCCCAGAAAAAAACTGATTGAATTCTACCCCGCGCAACTTTATATTTATGCGTAGTACAATTTTATTATTTGAAAGTTGGACTGGTATGTAATATGCACTTATGTAACTTCATATATCTTGTGTAATGCTTTTTGGTACATGTTTTTATCATTGAATCTATTAAACAATGAATTTATGTTCAAGTTTTTTTATTGTTTTAGATGATATAAATATATGATGCACACTTTTCTTGTATTATTTTAAGATAATGTGAATATATCATGCCAAAATTTCCTGAAAATTCTCCTCTTTTTGGAAAATACGCTAAGTGGCTTAGCGTCGCTATAGCTTCGCTATAGCTTTCTTAGCGTCTGGAAACTGTCGCCGCTAAGAAGCATAGCTCGCTATTTTAAACTTTGCAGATTACGCGTGCAGGGAAATCCCCGGTTCCCACGGGAGAGATTTCCCCAATCCCTTGGCCCATTTGGCAGCACACAGCACGGGGAATATTTCCCAGGGATAGCCCAAAATCAAAACTGAATAATGTAATAGTACATGCATATATCAATTCGGCAATAAAAATAGAAAATAAAATACTGGAAAATCAAATAAAATGTGGCTCCACATCTGATCACACATCTAGCAATTATTACATGTTCAAACATACTATTTCTCAAACTTTCATAAATTTGAAACATAAATTCTGAAATTATAAGTAGCGTATCATGACTCCAGTTGCCAACAAAAACATCACAATTACATCCTGATTTCGGTCTTGGAAGCTGCAAATATCATTTCCAATCTTGCTGTCCTCAGGAACTTCGGGTCCATCTACAAGGAAAGAAAGCATAGGACATGACACAAACTCATCGAACGAATTCCTTATATGAAATTGCATGTCCAAAATGGAAGACCAAATCCAAGGGTACGACCATGATAATGAAAGAAAGTAAGCAATATGGATACTCCTATGATCACATTCATGTCCTGAAGCTTTATGTCACAAGCGTGGGTGGGCACAGCAGTGCTTGTCCACACCACATTTAATCAATAATAACTAAACTACGGCAGAAAAATAGAACAGAGGGCAATTAGCACATACTACAGTACCATGCATACAAAACCTAGAAAACCTGGGACAAACATAGCTACAAACTTGGTATACGTCAGTTTACTCCTAACATACACATGTAATATTTTATCTAACTATCACAACATAACTCTTGGCAAACTAAAAACAATATTGGAACTGGTTCGCACAACAAACATGTCATATAGCTCCAAAGGAAGCATGCAGCTCAAGCAACCAAGCAGCAAACAAACAACATAAGGGAAACATGTGCAGCAAGAACTTACATTAGTTTTTCTCCATGGCAGCAGCAATTTCATCCTTCAGCCAAAAGATCCGAAGGGTCGGATCCTTGGTGTTGAGAAAGATTTCTCGATTCAGCTGGCATTTGAAAAGCCGCAGTGCCTTTGATTTTTCTGCAACTGATAGATCTTCCATAGGTTCCAGTGCAGCAACACAGTTTGCAATTGAGTACTTGTCAGCCTCCTTTGGCTCCTTCAGCTCCTCAACCAATACCTGAGTTTGTTTCTTTCGGAAGTCCATGTATTCCTCTAGGACTAGAGCAACCTGACTTTGTTTCCTTTTCTTCACAGGTTCATCTTCTTTTTGTCCAGAGCTAACACTTGCTGCAGGAACTTCATCCCCTCTTTGGACACCTTGGATATTCATATTTGTGGAAGACTGACCACCATCAAGATTGGAAGACACAGGGTTTAAGGTACCAAGATGATTGAGGAGTTTGTGGGCGAAACATCATCACTTGTTATATCCACATGTGGAATTGACAGAAAATGGAGATCTCCTGTAGCTATACTTCCTGCTCCAAGAAGGAAATAGTCGTGTCACCAAAAATATCATATTCACTAATGTAATCATGTAAAACAGCTAAACAGGACAAGAAGGTGCTGCTACAAATATATATACCTTCATAAAGTGAAGCCAATGTAGGGTAGAGCAAGAATGGCTTTCCTTCAAATTTCTTCACCTTAGGATATGTCTATTGAATGCAACTATGGTTAGCATCATTATGTTGCAAAAGAAATACATCAAATATAAGAAACAAATACATCAAAAGTAAGATTTTACCTTCTTTATTTTTTCCCAGATTACTGGTTCAGCAATGATCATGTGAAGAGTATCATTCCAACCGGTTCCACTCAGGTTTCTAGCATCTCGAACTGCCTTGTAATTTGCTTTCATATTTTTCTCCTTCTCCTGGATTTGTTGCTTTGTGAACTGAGTACTTGGAAACTTCTCATTGAACTTACTTGTAATGCTTCTCCATCCTTCAGCAACCCACCCATTCTGACCTCTATATATTGGAACATTGTGCTCTACAAGTATATCTAGCAGACCTTTCTCAAGTACATGGTTCCAACTCGCCCTTGCTGAAGTTTCTTTTACCATGGCTACAATAATGAACCAACAGATAGTACAACACAATCAAATTTATTGTTTAAATTACAAAAAATGGTACACAGTTCCAATACATGCAGCATAGTTCCAATACATCAAATAAAAAAAATACATTTATAACATGTATAACTAGTTGTTATAATCAGCCCACATCTGAAGTGCGATCTGATCTCTAAAAGCATTTCCATTGTTTGTGTTAACTTGGTGTTGGTGGTAACCATCGTCTCCATCCGGAACATCAACAAAGGCTGTTGGTGGAATAAATGGTGGCTGGTGATCCAACCACGCCTCATCACCGTTTTGGCCTCGAATGATGTTGTGGAAAGCAACACATGCTGTATGAATCTTCATTTGGGATTCTATGGGATAATGATTGGCCACTTTCAAAATTTGGAATCGCTTCTTCAAAACACCAATTGCTCTTTCAACGAGGTTCCGAGCAAGGGCGTGTCGGTGGTTGAAAAGCTCTTTGTGGTCAGCATATCCAGTATGAGAATTCCGCCGCCTCCTAAATTCACCGAGATGGTACCGGACTCCTGGATAAGGAGCAAGAAAAGATGGTGTATTTCCATATCCACCATCAACGAGATATAATTTTCCCGCGGGCACTTCAAACCCCCTGCTAATGGCAGACCGGAGAACCCCTGCATCTGATGCAGATCCTTCCCACCCACATGAAATAAATGTGAAGTTTAGGTCAAAGTCGCAAGCTACCATCATATTTTGAGAAAGGGTTCCTTTCCTATTCCTATATGGAGCAGCTATATCTTCAGCTATTGAAATGGGAATATGTGTTCCATCAATTGCCCCAATGCAATTCTGCATATTAAAAAACAGCAAACATGGTGGGCTTAGAAATGAATATGGATAAGCTTGGAGAAGTTTTTGAAAAAGTAGATAGATGTATAGTGGTTCACCTGAAAATAAGGTCAAAAGCGAGGGTTCGAAACAATTTTTGGGTGGGGCTGGAGCGAAATTGGAACCTTCACAAATCTCTGGACTATAATTGGAATTATGTTGAAAATCTCATTCATCTTCCTACTAACTGTTTCAGCACTATGTTGGAAGTATTTTTGTAGATCTTGATTGGTAGCATTATGTGAGATCATGTACATGAACATGCCCAACTGCTCGTCTACACCTACAATTGGTGTGCCTTCCAAGAGGTGCTCTCTTTTAAGATAATTTGAGATAGATCTAAAAATCTCAGGCTCCATACGAAATTCAACCTTATACCAACTCTCATGTCCTTCTAGTACCTCCTTAACCTTCATAGCACCGGTTAGAGAAGATGTGTGGACTGGTCTTTTTTCTTCATACAAAGCAGAGTATAAAGCAGGAACCAATACAAAGAAAAGTTCATCATCTTCTTCTTGTTCTTGCAGCAGAAATTTTCTTATCTTATCCCTTCTAGAACCCATCACTAGTAATTAAGTAAGAAAAAATTAATAACAGTGCAACCAGGAACAAATGATAAATAACATCAAATACACTATGGTTGGGGGAAACAACAGCTAGTAGTCAGGCTGCATGCTTGCAGGTTCAGTAGTATCGATTTGTTTCTTAATAGTTAACCATGTTCATGCATGTTCTGGTTGTGCTTGGAGAAAGGCCATATTTTAGTTGTGCATTCATGCATTTTAACCGAGGTCTATAAGCATCCAAACAATATGCCAAGGAATACACAAACAAGAACAAATAGTAACCAGGAACAAGAACAAATAGCAACGAGGAACAATATACGTACCAAATTTTGGAGTTTTCACACGATCCCAAGAGGGTGGGGGCTCGTCAACGAATGAATTCACCGGAGAGAAAGCCAGACCGAATTTACTCCAACAGATATATAAGAGTTACTCCAACAGATCAGCTGAAGAAGAAAAGTAACCTCAGCAAACAGAAATAAGCAAGTTCAACAACTTGTTATGTCATTTTCTTACTAAGTGCATGTATGTAACTGAGAAAAGTGCTGATTTCAGAAATTAGATAAAAAAAAAGGCAAGCCACAAGCTAAGAACTTCACAAACTAATCATGTTGAGACATCAGATTGCCCGTAAACTCAATCAAAATTTCTAGCTAATCTTGGCACTGCAATCAGATAAATCATAAATTCAAAACTAAAAATGGGGTCACAATATGTTAACCTGATGGAAAATATACACACACAATTGAAATAAACTGCAAGACAACGAATTGCTAGATGCAAGTAGTGACACGAGGACTCAGATATTGAAGTGACATGAATTCAAAGTTGAGAAAACATTGACTGCACATGCGGTTGAGAAACATAACTAGAACAAACATCAGTTACTTTGGCCAGACAGGAGGTGAAAGAAAAGGCAGAACATCTGCTTTTTCATGGTAATAATGCATTAGGATTGTCTTTCAGTGCAATCATTCAATTCTTATCTGATTTTGTTCATACAAGGAACGGTGCAAATCTTGTTTAACAGAAAGATGCTCAAAAGAAATCCTTTCAGCCACTAGAAACAATAATTATTGCATGAGTATAATAAAATCAAATGATCAATATATAGCGCATCTCAAACTCAAAAAAGTCAGTCCGTCCTTTTCTTCTCCCCAATATCCTTGCACTAAGTAGAGGAGGTTGACTCACTCTAGTCAGTAGGGCTGCAGGATACAGTCTAGCTGAAAAGAAGAGGATGCGCTTCAATTTGCGAGTCCGGTTGACAGTCTGCAAGATCTGGACCAGCAACACATCAGCGGGGACGAGTAAGGCAAGAACTAGAGAAGCAAAGGTGGGGAGAAGGAATAGGGGGCGAGCCTTCATACATGGAGAAGGAAGACGAGCGCCACCGCCGGGCCGTCGTCGTCCCCGGAGGGTAGAAGAGGTCGAGGTGAAGTAGATCTTGGGAGGGGTGGGGGGCAGGAGCAGGAGACTACTGCTGGAGAGGGGAGCGGTCGGAGAGGAGAGAGAGGCGGGAGGAGAACGACCCGCAGAGCAGGGAGAGGCCAGGAGATGGGACGGTCGCCGGAGGAAGACGCTCTGCCAACGAGCGCCGCCGCTAGCGAGCGAGAGCGAGCGAGCTCGGGAATTCGTCCCCGACGTCTCGACTAGGGGAGCCCTAACCCGGGGAAATGTCGTGGAAGGGCCGAATTTCCCTGCCTCGCGGAGCGCCAAATGGGCTCGTGGCGCTACCCGGGCCAGATTCGCCCGGGGCTTTTCGCCCGGGGAAAAGGCCGGGATCCCGGGCTTTTCCCTTGCTACCAAATGAGCCCTTACCGGGACTCCCCGATCATGAATCAGTACTCGTGCCCTACATGAGCTTTTACACTCCAGGTACTCCTGGTGTAGATTCCGCGATCTAAATCTTAAATGTATGCAACTTCTTGTTGATTTATTTCTTGAGCTTATCATGGTTAATAGTAGTACTTTTTATTTCTCAAAGAAAATAGTTGTGGGCGCAATTCTAAAATTATCTAGATTGTAGGTATAACCAAGGGGAAGTTCTCGACACAATCTCCTGTTGTATCCTTTCTGGCTAGTATGAATGATGGAAATTTTGATATTTATATTTCTAAGGCGATTGAGAAAGAATTGCTTCTAAGCCGCTTCTGCAAACTGTCCAATCAAGGCAAGAGATTTGCGCAAGTATAAAAATCATGAGAACATGTTTATCACATGGATGTAATTACTATCTTTTAAGTCGAATGTGAGTAGCAATTGCCGCTCCCTCGGTAATTTCATACCTCATAGATGTGAGTGTCAACTGTAGAGAATTACCATAGTATATATATGTCATAAACTGTAATTTTAAATACTTGCTTACTCATATGTTTTATGAGATACTTTCTTAGTCATATGTTTTATCTATGACTTTTTTCAGATCGTGCTACAGGAACATCTCCATCGCCGAGAGGAGGCATGATGCATACATTAACATGAACCTGATGGTGTTTGCTTCTTGGAAACCTTATTCTACAAATGGTCTTTGTTTTCATACCTTACGGGTGTGATGACAATTGTAGAGACTTGCCATAAGTTAGATGGTTCGTGAACTGCAATCGTGAACTTGCCATAAGCTAGATGATTCCTGAACTACAGTTGTAGAGAATTGCCATAAGTTAGATGTTTCTTGAACTGCAATTGTAGAGACTTGGTATAAGTTAGATGTTTCAAACTGCAATTGTACAGACTTGCCTAGTTGCCGTTGTCATATGTTTTATCAACTGGACATTTTCACATGTTCTATCTGAAGATTTACACATATGTGGGGAGTCGTGTTGCATGCGTTAACATGTTCACCTGATGAGATGATGCTGGCTTTCAAGCATATTTTCCTGTTTACAGGCTAAGGATTGAGTAAAAAGATCAGGAGATAATTGGTCAATATAGCAAAAGGTTTGTTTCTAGTTGGGAAGTTGTGTACATACAGTCTCATCAACATTCAGGATGCGTATTTTCTGTATACATACAGTCTAAACGCCAACACTTCGAGGAGAGGGATGTATCCAGTAAAGTGTCGTGCACACCGAAATCCTGCGCCCTGAGGCCTGAAGGTTGCAGCTGAGAAGGAGCGGGTTAAACTGAAAATTTGAAGAATGGCTTTTGAACTACAGCAGGTTGTTGATTGATGTATGGATACTACTCCCGCTTAACCTTTCTTTGTTAACTTTCTTTGAAATACTTCACAAAAAATGTTTCTGTGTGCACTATCAGTAAAAGGGTTGATTCATTCCTTTATGTGGTGGTATCTCGGACCTAATCTCTCAAAATAGTCTACATGCTGATGTGCTTGCAAAGTGAGGATATAGGAGAACTAAAGGCAGAGAAGGCCAGGCTAGGCTAGCCGTTGATCAAAGTGAGAATTTATTGGAAATGCACACGTATCAAAAAAATCCTTACAAAAGTACTGAGCGACCGTATAATTTTGCGGCCGCCAAACCCTGTGTTTCGGTACACTCAAATGCAAGCCCGTTGGAATTTATCTGTTCTATATGCAAAAGCTATTACTCCGAAGAACCACTGGATTAGACGTTAACTAGAGGCCAGCAAAGAGATCACGGGTTTCTTTTCCCTTCGTTAACTACTACTAGTACATAAAATGACTCGCCCTAGTCGCTCCATCCGGGGGTGAAGCCCTCTTGTCCAAAAGATCGAGAAAATAGTCCCATCGGACGGAGTCAAATGTCTTCTTGACATCAAGCTTGAGAAGGATAGTGGGCCTATATGTTCGGTGCATTCTCCTATCAAAGTTCCATAAATATAATGTTGCCGTGACTGCTTCTAATCTTAATAACACACTTTGGGATTTGGAAACGAGAGTATGCATGCATGGGACGAGGCTCAAAGCCATCACCTTGGCAATAATCTTCGCGGCGACATGGATAAGACTAACTAGGTCAGAAATCTGAGATGGTTTCCACACCTTTCTTATTGAGCAAAAGGGCAATACTGACAGAGTTGAGACAAAGAAATTCTCCATGTGAAGACCGGAGAAGAGGTTGATCACCCACATAATATCATTCTTCTAGCATTAACCTTCAAATGGAAATATCTTATATTTGCATCACCCTCTTTTAGGTTGAACATTCGGAAATATTTCTTTTTTTCCTAGTCCTCTCGAAAGCACCGCAAAACCGACCACCGCCCTTTTAAGTATTTTCCTCAAATCATTCTCCTTCAAAGTGAGAGGGCTTGAGTCTTGCGCAAGGTTTTGGATACCGGATGTAAAAAAAATCCCGAGGGGGGTCGGGATTTCCGGTTACCGCGGTTACCGGAAAATCCCGACCGGTTACCGGATGAATTTGACAACCAAAATTTGGAAATTCAAAAAAATTGGTTAAAATTCGGTATTTTTTTGGTTAAAATACGTTAAAATTCAAAATTTTAAAAAAATTCGGGATTTTTTATCCGGTATGACGATTTCCCGGGGGTGCTCGGGATTTGCGGTTACCGACCGGTAACCGGAAATCCCGCCCGGTTACCCAAACCCTGGTCTTGCGCAACACCGAGATGAAGGATGATCTCAAACGCCGCCACTGTAGATATGCAACATGGCTTTGGCGATGAAGGAGAAGGTGTTGGCTTAACTTAAAGGCCACCTTCTTGATCTTAGGAAAAAGAATTTTGCATGGCTCATGGTGCGTCATGTGCTCGGAACAGCTTCATTCACTAGTGCGAGCATATAGTGCTGCGTCACCAGACCTAACTAACTGCGGCACCCTTCTCCACCACAAAATTTCGTACCAGATGAAAATAGTGTTATAGCTAGTAGTATTATACACCGTCCAAAAGAGAATAGCATATTACGGAAACAACACAAAAGTTATGGCCCAAAACAGAATGAACTATGAAGAAAGCACCATCCAGAATCCACAAATTCTCCTCCTTGGCCAAGAAGATTTCATTCAATATGAATCAAACAACAGCTTCAACTTTGCCTGGCTTGCACCGACCACCACACTACCGCTCTCGAATTCTGGAAATCATACTATTCTCCTTCCTTTTATTTCTCCGGCAGGAAACACGTCAGACACGAACTGATGCCGTGTACTCGTCTATACACGTGAGTATTCATCTTGAGGCCTGCATATATACAAGAACAACTTTGTTTACTTTTACCCGTAGACCGTAGTCCCTAATTCGTGACTTGTAATTATAATATGATGAAGTGCCAATTTTCATGAATCAACAAGCCTTCCTGTAACCAAATATAAAAGGGTTTGCCTATGTCTCAGTTGACTGAGAATTTCTTAAGTCTCAATCACCTCAGAAAAGTGCAACTATAGTTCAAAAAAGTGCAACTAGAACGAGTTGCACTTTTCTGTCAGAAAAGTGCAACTCAAGCACATTTTGTGGGTGACTGAGACATAAATGAGAATTTCTTAAGTCTCAATCACCTCAGAAAAGTGCAACTACATTTCAAAAAAAGTGCAACTGGAACGAGTTGCATTTTTCTGGCAGAAAAGTGCAATTGCACATTTCTCACAGAAAAGTGCAACTCATGCATATTTTTGTGGGTGATTGAGACATAAGAAAAAATCAGGCGCCTGAGAATTAGCAAATCCCAATATAAAACGACGGGCATGTCAAACAGAAAATTTGCTATTGTGAACGAAACAACCAACCGACTGGCCACTGCACAACCCTAAGAATGATGGCTCAAGCATATAGGGTGATTAAACTTTATAAGATAGTAGCATTCTACCTATGAAGGCAAGATGTTGCCGCACATTCTATCCCGAAATTCCCTTCCATAAAATAATAATCTATTGAGACACTATCTAAATAGGATTAGGAGTATATATACGTACCAAATTTCTCCGTTGTAGAGTTACCTCTTAAGAGGCAAGATCACAAAACTTGTTGCCCCTAACTTTTTCCTTCTTGAGTTCTATTTTTCGGTCTTGGGACTCATGTGCTCACACAACTTTTCGTGCCCTCCATCGATATGCATTTCTTCAAGAACCATGGCATTCTCAGCAAAGAATTTTATCAGCTTGACACCGGAACCGTCCTTCTGAGGAACTCGTGTCTGGTCATCAAGCTTTTCAGTGAAGTTAATCCGAAGGGCACAAAGCACTGGACAGCAGCGGAGCAGGTTCAAGATCGCCATCGCTGCATCTTTGCCTTTCCCCCAATGTGCTCCATGAACCTCGAGACGGTCGAGGCGGCGGAATGTCGGAAGGAGCTCGACCCGCCTCGCCTCATTGAGGACGGCTATATCCTCAAGATGATTCACCCTCAGCCTCATCTTCTTGGTGCTAGTGAAGCTCCGAACTAATGGCCAGAAAGTTTCAAAGTCACGGTCTTTGTCCCCTTTGTAGCCTTGTTTAGGAAAATCCAGATCCACTTGTTCCAACTCTAGCGGTTGTGGATTGAACGAGAACGAGCCTAGTGGCCCTTTGTACCTGAACTGGCGCAGCCTCGGCGCGTCGATCTCATCAACATTGACGGTCTTTGAACGGATGTAGCTCCGGCTATTGTCCTCCTCCTCCCACGCGCAACTCTCCAGCACGAGCACCGAGGCGGCGACACGTTGTGGCTGCATCGAGTGTTGCGTCGATACGGACGGACTCGAGACGGATGACAGCGAGCGCCGGCGCCACGTCGATGATGCGTTGGAGCGAGCTCAGGTGCTGGAGGGAGTGGCTCAGCCGTAGGGATGACAGCCTTGGGAGCACAACGGTTGGGGCCTGGCTCTGGTAGAGTATCCCCCCTGCAGTTGGTGAGCTCCAGGAACCGGAGTGTCTCCGGCAGGGAGTGGAGCGTGACGGTGTATAAGCCTACCCTGTTACCATAGATGTAGTCGTTACGATTCTTGGCGTCGAGCCGGAGCTCCTCGACGCGGCGCGTCACCGGCTGGCGGGAGAGCACGGCGTCGACCAGGCCCGTGTAGCGCGACAGGACGACGTGGTCCTTGGCGTCGAGGTACTGGGTCACGAAATCAGCCGACGGTATGTGGAGGTCGGAATCGAGGCGCAGGGTGAGCCTTGTGACGGGGGCGGCGGCGGCGGTGGACGCCGCGACCGCGGAGTCGAAAGCTTCGCGGTAGGAGAAGAAGCGGGCGCTGTCGTCGTCGGGGCGGGAGGTGTAGTAGTAGTTCTGGACCCCCGTCTCTAGGTTGACGGCGCCCGAGGAGAGCCAGAGCGGCGGTCTCGCGCGCCACCGCCGCGAGAGCGCCGTCGTGGAGGCGGCCTCCTTGAGCGGGGCGAAGTGCAGGACGCGGCGGAGGAGGTCGTCGGGGAGCTCTGACAGGCGGTCGTCGCCGCCGGCGGCCATCGTCTGGGTCTGGGCGGCGGCGCGGGAGGATGCAGCAGGGTGATCTGTATGGCGTATCGAGCTGCAAACTAATCGGGCTGGGCTTCCGTTCGGGGAGCTGCGAACTTATAAAGGGCAACTCCGGCTCCGGCTCTTACTCGTGCAGGTGACTTTCTTTTTTTTCTTCTCCTTTCCCTATCTTCCTATCATGTCCTGCAATTTTTTCTTTTTTTCACCTGAATTTTCAGCATATGTTTTAAGATTCAGATTGATTTCATACTAATTTGTTTTGTTTATATGCATTTGTGATTTCTATGGTTAGGATTTCATTGTTCGGTTAACTGTGTGTTAATTTTGAACTTTTGCTTCACGAATTGCTTAATTTTTTTCGTGCTGCTTGATGCTACATCAATGTAATTTTTTGATTTGATATTATTATCTTGATAATATTTCCAATAGTCGAACTGAAGATTTTTTTTTTACCACGCTCTCTACGATCATATTTTACAAAAAACAAAATCATTGCATAAAAAATCATGCATAAGCGAGCATGCTTGCTTCAAGTTGGAATGTGCAAACTAGCTGCTCTACTTCGAGAAAGGATGTGATACGACTAGTAGGACGGGATCTGAACTTTTGCAAGAGTTTGAAAACTCCATCTGGACCAAATAAAGTTTTGGGATGTAAACTTTTATTCCTAAATAATCACGCAAGTGCGACTACAGAGTTGTACCACCCAAGTACATTTTCCCCGACTGCTTTAAGAGATCGGAGTGAGTAATAACAGTTTAGGGACATAAATTTCAAAAAAAAAAAAACAGTTTAGGGACATAAACTAGACCACACGAATCTAACAAAAATGGAAGATCTAACTCAATAAAGAAAAGCCCAGATAAAAATGTGCCCTAGCCCAACCCAAGTGCTGGCCCATTTGTCTAACCCAGGACCCACGTAAGCAAGCTAATGAATAGTCACCGACCTCCACCGCCGCCGCCGGCCCTCAAGCATCACCGCCACCGGATCGCCCCTCCTCCGCGCCCGGCGATGTCTACGCCCCCGCCGATACGGCGTCGCTGCTCGCCTCCCTCGCGGCTGGTCGACGACCTGATCCCCGAGATCCTCCTCCGCATCCCGCCGGACGACCCGGCGTGCCTCGCGCGCGCCTCACTCGCCTGCAAGCCCTGGCGCAGCGTCCTCACCGACCCCGGCTTCCTCCGCCGCTACCGCGCGTTCCACGGGACGCCTCCCATGCTGGGCTCCCTCCGCAACACCTACAGTGGCGGCATCCACTCCACCGCAACCGTCCGGTTCGTCCCCACCTCCTCCTTCCGCCCGGCCGCCCCCGATCGCCGCGGCATGTACGCCATAGCCGCCCGCCACGGCCGCGTCCTCCTCCATGCCATCCGGTACACACCAGGCCCTTTCTCCCTCGTGGTCTGGGACCCCGTCACGGATGAGCAGTGGACCGTGCCGCCCTTGCCGGCCACACGGGCACCGCTGTCCTCCTGCTACAACGCAACGGTGTTCTGCGCTGCCGCCGGCTGCGACCACCTCGACTGCCACGGAGGGCCCTTCGCTGTGGCCTTGGTGGGCTCGTACGAAGGGCCGGACCGTGTCGTCGCCTGCGTCTACTCGTCGGAGGCCGGCGAGTGGGGCGAGCCAACGGTGCTCCAGGGCGTTCTCTTCCCCATCAGCCATCACCCCGTCGTTCTTGTGGGGGAAGTGTGCTACTTCACCAGCAGACCCAGTTTTATGAGAAAAAAAATGCACCTTCAGACCGCCGAGCATTGTGGAGTATGACATGGCCAGGGGGAAGCTGTCGACGTTCGGCGTACCATCCTGGCACAAGAACCAGCCCACCGGCACCCTCACGGTAACGGAGGACGGCAGGCTGGGGTTCGCCTGCTTGTCCTTCTCTGAGCTCTTGCTGTGGTCTTGGGAGGCCAGTCCTAGGGGAGCCATGACATGGGAACTTCGCAGAAACGTCGAACTCAACCTGATGCACAGTTCTCGTGATGGCATGGATGCAGCGCCAGGTCGTGATCCACAACACAAAGTCCCACCGTGTGCGATTGCCTTCGCTGATGGCGCCGGCATCGTTTTTGTGATGACCGAGGCAGGAGCAGTGTTCTCCGTTGAGCTCAAGTCAGGCCGTGCCCAGGAGACATCCTTACCGAGTTTCCACGGTTATGAACCACAATTCTTGCCCTATCTGAGCTTTTACACTCCAGGTATTAGTTGTTAATCTACCAAACTTCCTGTTAATTTTTTTGTTGAGCTTATCATGGTTAATAGTAGTACTTTTTTTGGAAACATAGTCATTTGCAGTTCTTGAAATTGGCTAGATGATAGGTATAAACTAAGAGGAAGTTGTCGACACAATGTTCTATCCCTTTTGGCTAATGTGAATGCTTGAAATTTCTGTTTTACTTTTCTAAGTCAGTTGAGAAATAATTGTTACTAAGTGGCTGCTAAGAACCATCTGATGAAACATCCGATCAAGACAAGAGATTTGTTCAAGTATAAAAATGATGAGAAGATGTTGACCGGATGGACGTGATTACTAATTTAAGTCGAATGTGAGCAGCAATAACCACTCCCTTGGATATTTCATACCTACCACTCGAAAACAAAAATTCATACCTCATAGGTGAGTGCAATTGTAACCCACTTACGAGCCCGTCAAAATAAGCCCAAACGGCGTATGTGGACAGACACCAAACTTTACATGGCGTATGTTGGCAAACCCACGAAGCCCACGATCGCCACCAGCCGATACCCAAAACCTTTGTCTCCCCCGTTCCCCGAGTATCACAATGCCATGCCCTAGGACCGTAGTGCGCTGCAACCACCACCAACCTACAGTAGAGCTCCGCCGCCACCACCAACAACACAACTAACGGAGAGCAGCCACACCGTGCCCCTCCCCTTTCAATCCCTGCCTCCAAGGACAGCAGCGCTCAGGACGGTAGCAACATCTTCCTCCATGCCAGGGATGGTTTCAACCTCCCCTTCTAGTCCCCACCGATCGCTGTCCTCCGAACAGCAGCATCATCTTTCTCCATGCTGAGGGTGTTTCCAATCTCTTTCTCCATGTGGCGATCTGGACCTGGTACAATCCGGTGTCTATGTGCAACCACTGTACCAGTCACAAGGATTGCCAGTACACACATCACAAGATGGAATATCACATCCATTAATCCATACCATTATTACATTGTCATTTATTACATCAGATTCTCGTAGGCCAAAGTAAACAACGGAAATAAAAGAAGTGGTAGCTCTAGCAAAACATGCCGCCACAGGCACCTCTTGTCTTCTTCGTATCAAAATTAAATTCTAACTATATATTTTCTTTTCAACCTATGCTCTTCCCTCTCCGAATTGCCTAGTTGTTGGCCCATCCATGAAGTCACTTCAGATCGATAAGGTGGAGCAAGTGGATCTTGAGGGTGACGTCATTGGGCAAGACCAGCACTCTGGTGATGCCGACAAGCAGATGTTGATGGGGGAATCCGTTGACGAGCAGCGGCAGGTGTGGGATTCCATTGATGAGCAGCAGAAGTGAGTCCCTCTTCTTCCGTCTTTTCGTGGTGCTATTTATTTGTATTCTTTGATTTTTTTTTACTCCCCTATTTGAGTGCAGATTGAGAAATCAAGAGGAGAGGAGGCAAAAGCAAGATAATAAGAAGAGGAAGTTGGAGCTGAAGGAGAGGAAGAAGTCAGATAAAATATATGAATCGAAGATGATTAGAGCAGAAGTGAGTCCCTTTCCATCCATGTGCTAGTTACCATAGTTGAAATTAACATGTTCTGAATTTACTTTGTTTTGTTATCTAGGGAGGAGGTTCTCGTTCAGCTAGAAAGTTGAGCCAAAGAGTGACTAAGTCTCCGTTGGGGAGGCTACCTTTGGTGAGGTCACACGGGGTGAATATGTTGAGGTATCCACTTGGGGTTCTAGCAAGTTTGTCAGCCTCAGAAAGAGGGACGTATCCATCAGCGAGGGTTGAATTTACCCCTATAGGGAAAAGGGCCAAGTCGTCGGTGAGGTCACCATGTATGTCGAGATCGCAGTCTATGACCACTTCTCCATTGGGTGGTTTAAAAAATAATTAAATCACATGGTGAGCTGACATGCAAATGTTCTTAGAACATGCGCAACTATTTATTTTTGTTTCTGCTATAATGTTCTTAGAAATGCTATCTATTGCCATTAATAGGACGTAAATTACACATGTTTTTTTATGGGTTTTTTATTGTCACTAGCAAAAATGCCCGTGCGTTGCTACGGTTTGATGATTTTTATTTCTTAGCCATTGCAAAATACTCAACCCTAATATCAATCAACTCATGTAAATCTACCCTCGGTTCGCCAATTCTCTCGTTTGGAGTGGCGACTTCATTTTGTAGCAAGTCCAACCGAACAACAAATCTTGGTCTCTATATTTAATTCAATTATGTTTTAATTTAAATATGTTTAATTTGATCTTTTTTTATTATGGCAGGACATAGAGATGACGATAGACTCATGACAATATGGTAGGGTTCCGGCGAAGTTGGTGAAATGGTGGCGGACTCCGGTGAAATCGACAAGGCATCATATGGCAGAACGATGAGGCGGTGACAGATTCACAACAGCTTCGATCGACATAAGAACGGCGAGATTGCGGCAAAGTCGAGTGCACAAAGATTGATTGCACAAGAGAAGGGGAGGTAGACATATTGAACTGAATGAAAAAAGAATATAAAATTCATTCTAGTGCAAAAAATGTAAACATCCTTTAATACCTTTTCCAGGTGTACTGTGTAGTACTTACAACTATTAGTATTACGCTAGCTGTACAGGAGCAAAAGTGCAGCATTCCAGCGCCTCATCGGCTCATTCCCTATCGTCAGACGAAATCATACAAGCAGGCCGAAATTGCTGGCAGTTCCCCCATACACGAGCTTGCAGGTGCTCGAATCGGCTGCGGTTCTACATCGATGATATCAATTCTGTCAGAATCGGGGGCTCCTCCTCGTCCCCAAGCCTCCTATCTTCCTTGTCCCCGAACCCCTTCTGTTCCTCTTGCAGGTTGCATCCTCGGCCCCCTCTGCCCTACCCCTTCCCAAGCTCGGCGCCTGGCACCTCCCATCAATGGTGCGGCGCCCCTCTGCCTCTCATTCCGAGGTGCAGCGCTGGCACTGTAGATTGAGCAAACCATCAGTAAACTAACTGTAGACCACTTGCTCGCTCCAAACTCCTGTTCCGTGCGCAGCTGGCCATGTAGCTCGGCAAGCACTAATTCATTTAGCTTGAGAGCTGCTCGTCCTAGGCTGCTAGTTGGAAAGGATGGCCGAGTCCACCGCCAGCTGCACAGGTACAGGGGATGGGCGTGCCGCCAGCTGCATGGGATGCAGGTCATGGGGTCGCCGGCGTCCGCGCCAGATGTAGGTGATGGGAGATACGCCAGCGCCATATGTAGGTGATGGGAGAGACGCCAGCGGCCGTGCACGATGCAGGTGATGGGGTCGCGGGCGGCCGCTGGTAGGCGCCACTGGCCGTGCGGGATGAAGCTGACGGGTTCTCCGGCGGCGCGCGAGATGCTTAGCAGGATTTTGGGAAGGAGCGGGAGGTCGGGAGCTCACTGGCGGCGTGGTCAACGGGCGCCACCATGGCAATCCAGCTGCACGGGTCTAATCTTCAGATCGAGACTCAGACTCGATACCAAAAAATCCATGGTCCTGGATTCCTCCCAGCGCCGCCGTCCCGGCCGCCACGGACATGCGAAACGGTGAGTGCAGCCTGATCGCCACTGGATCTAGAGCGGGGGTCATTAAGAGAGTGGATCGCGACCCTACCGCTGGGTCGCCGGCCAAGCCTGGTCGCCTTCTCTGTGCAGCTCGCCTCCGCGCGTCGTGCCCTGACGCCGGCCCTACGCTGCAACCCTCCATGGATGCAGATCGGGTCCTCACACAGGAATAAACGATTCGGCCTGTTCGGTCTAGACTGCGGGTGAATTTCGCACAGGCGGCCGGGAGGACGGGGTAGGGAGGTCGGGAGGTTGGGGAGTCGCACGAAGAAAAACAAATACAAATAAAACACCGAACCGGTACGTGGTAATATGATGTATTATGTGATTTGGTGGGAGGGCAAAACGGTAAAAGTATGACGGACGAACCGACCGGAAGAAGCCTTACTCCTTTTATTATTAGGTATAGATTACTACGACGTAAATTATGCTTGTTAACTTCTGCTGTTTGGAAGGGTTTCATTCCTCTACATATACATGTGTCATAAACTGCAATTGTGGATACTTGCTTAGTCATATGGTTTATCAGAGACTTGCTTAGTCAGATGTTTTATCTATGACTTTTTCAGATCAAGCTACAGAAGATCTCCATCACCGCGAGGAGATGTGATGCATGCATTAACATGAACCCGATGATTTTCTCTTCTTGGAAACCTGATGCTTCAAGCGCTCTTTGTTTTCATACCTCACATGTGTGAGTGCAGTTGTAGAAACTTACCACAGGTTATAAACTTGTATGTTTCATGAACTGCAATTGCAGTGACTTGCCATAGCCATATGTTTAAACAACTGCAGTTGTAGAAACTTACCACTGGTTATATTATCTGAAGATTTATACCTCCGTGAGGTGGCATGATGCATGCATTGACATATGTTCACCTGATAGTGGCTTCAGAGATTCCTAAATATACTGTCTTGAATTGGATTTAATGTAATTTTTAGCTTTCTTTGGGGTACACGATATACATGCAAGCTGACCGATTTTAGATGAAGTGTTTAGGATTTGGTGTGTATGTTAGTTGTCATATTTTCATCTCAATGGATTGTAAAAGGAAATAGTCGACTAATGATCCCTTTAATGGCATACTCTTCTTCTCCTTTCAAATATCTTCCAGAAAACGTTCCTTGCTGTTATCGATGATTTTTTTTTACTAGTCATCAGTTTTATCAACTGTACCTTTATGAATTGTGCCATCAAAATATTTTCAGTGCCTTGAGGAGCCATATGATGCATGCGTTAACCCAATGAACAGGAGACGTGTTATCCATAATAAACAGTTCATTCTCCCTATAAAATTAGAAAACCCAGCAAGATCAAAATCTTGAGAAGAAAACTATTGATAGGTGTAACATAGTATCTCAGTAACAAATTGACAGTGGATCCCAAGCACATCATCGTCGTCGACATAATGCATGAATACAGCTCAGCAACATTCAGGATGCGCATCCGTTGTCTACAGTCTACAGCACCAACAAACTTAGGAGGCTAGGCCTAGAACCAAATGTTTCTTTCCACGGCTCGGAGAACAGCACCATGCACTGACAATTGTTGTTACCATCCACAGGATACAGCAATACTGATACTAGGAGGGTGTTCGGTCCGTTGCAGCACATTTTCGCCCCACCACGAAACTGGCAACAAAATTCAGACAATGGTCACAGATAATGCAGGTGTATGCGCATGACATCAATCCTGTGAAGTTAAACAAACACAAGCAGGTAAGAAATCGCCATTGGAGCCAACTGCTAGCATATGAAATAAAACGCAAAAAATACACTGCAAACATAAGTACCTCTTGAATTGGGGTTGGGGCGCTCTCTTCGTCTTTCTTCTGCTCATCAGTTGTGTTCTCTTGGTCCTGACCGTCTGTCTCCATCTTGTCAGTTTCCTCTGAAGCTTCAGCCATGTTGGTATCAGGCTTGGGGATCGCAAACTCAGCAGGGATTTGGCCAGTGCTCAACGCCTAACCATAGTGAAGAACAAGAGTATGTCAGCGCACAGTTGGGCGCTTCCTTCAAAACTACCTGTACAAAGTACCAGAGCTGAGACACGGCATGTTACCTTCTCAAGCCTTGCAACTTCGTCAAGTGTCTGAGAATTCACAATAGCAGCCTGCAAATGCAGAGCTTGTTAAACTAACAATGACAGCCTAATGTGTAACAAAGGGAGAGAGAAAATGCTGCCATTTCCAACTCACAATGCAGGATACGTCAGTAATAGAGATGAACATGAACATCATGGTCAGACTAAAAGGTATGAAGCTAAATATCAAGGCCATGCAAAATATGCCAGCAAAAGAGCTGACCGTATTTTTTCTGAATGCCACAGTCAAGTCATAGGGGTTCCCCTGAATTTGTAATAATGACATGAACATGATGTGCCCAGAATAGAAAAAGGGAGCCCAAGTACCTTGATAGCCATGATCTGTGCAGGTGTTGGAGCAACTACTTTAGGACCCTGCTCCTTTGTGGTATCTTGAGCCACCTTTACTGGAGTATAAGCTTTGGCAGCTACCTTCTTTGCCTCTTCCTCTGCCTCCTTTGAGTAGAACTTTTGTGCTGCCTCAGTTTTCTCCTACAGAAAAACCAAAACTCATACAAAATTTCAGAAGTAGAAACACAATCATGCACCCCGACATAATGCGAAAAAACATGCCAACCAAAAGCAATCAATGGCATCCATGCATCTAATTCACATAAATTCAAAGTTAAAAGAGTTGCTCTTTTGCCCCTTTTGCTGCCAGCACTTCTGCGGTCAATTCCAAAATTATTTTGGAAATTATCCAAATGAAATGAATGAACCTGTGGTGAATAAATCAAGAAATCAAGAAGCGACAGGGTTTGTGGTACATATTCGCAACTTCTAAAAATCTTCATGATGGGGAAAATGAGGACATGATATGAATCAGCAAAAAAAACCTAGTTCCACTAAAAAATGGGAAAAAATAACAAAGGCACAAAATGGAGAAAATTATTACAAGAAAAGAGTGACAGTACTCATAAAATGTCAATTAATGACAGCAACTATGCTTGTTAAGTCCTTGAAATTTTCTTGCTTTGATTCTCCATGGGGTTAGCATGATAGCATCTAGGTGGTGTTTTTCACTAAACAGTAAATATACCCCCTTTATCAAATGGACTAATGAATATTAAAACATTACTTAAACACACGATTTAATGCAGCCATAGCTAATTCACTAGTGTAAATCACATGATCTTGCAATGCTATTAAATTTGAACTAAGTCATATCTTAGATACATCTAAATAAACTAATATCGTAGATAAGTAAAATATATATCGACGGCTATATATCACAAGATTTCTGGCTTCATTGGTAAAGAAAAATTATAACCAGATAGCTTTCAGCATAAGTAGAACAAAGCATAGTTTAATGCAGCAAGATTGCACACAAATGGCTACTGATGCAACATCATTATAAATGCTATGTTGACCTTAGAAAACATGGTTAGTTATCAAACGAAAGAAACTGCAAATAAACTTAACAAGAGGTTCTTCAGAACAAAAGCTTCCACACTATACAGAATAAAATTTTCATAACATTATTCTCAAGAAATAAAACCTGGCTACAGATGATTATCTAAAGTAGGACATCGATGCATTATCAAGAACTTGGTGATAGCTAACCTGTTGTTTCACTTTCTTGAAGTCCAGCAAACGCAAACGCTTCAATTTGTGTATCACATACAACCGATAGTCTGGCTGCTTAGTTACAGTATTATCCAGTAAGCTGAGGAATTGCAGCTTTGGAAGAGAAGCGAGGGGGTCAATCTCCGCAAGAGTTGTAAGGCGATTGTTCGTCAGCACCAAAGTATGCATCTTTGGTAAGAACTCTGCATGAGAGAAAACCACAGAAAATTGAAGAAACAGACAAGCTACAGAGCAAATTATGCAAGTGACAGAGCAGAAGCAGATGCCAAGAAGACAAAATATCGTTCCTCTTACCACCAAGGTTGGGATTGATACGTGTGATTCTGTTGTTGTTGATTAACAGAGTGCCAAGGCGATTCATGAAAGGGAAGTTCTCGAGCTTGATAATCTCATTGTCTGACAAGTCAATCGAATCAAATTGGTCCTGTTATTATAAAACAAAGGAACAAAGACAGTTATAAACACAACTAGAGAAGGAACTGGAGCAACTACAAACAATCCGAAATGACATAAAGAAAATCCTATCATTTCTGTTCCAAGTCAAGCTAAAACATTAATTATTAAGCCATCACTATAACAGAAATCACCAAGATGTGTCGCTCATAGTAGACTCGGTAACAGAAATTAGACGGGACCATGCAAATGACACACCTCAACTGACTCATCAATTGGTCCATACCTATTGCAACAACAAAAGTACACCACTCTTTGGCTGCTGACACTCTACGGTCAAAACATTAGCAGTTTAAGTTTGTCTGAAACTATGCTCAAAACATTTCCAGTTAAATTTGTGGCTGACACTACGGTAAAAAGATTACCAGTTTAAGTTTGGCTGAAACTACGTTTAAACTGCTCAAACAGTACTCACAAAACTCTTTACAACCCCAGCGCGCGCATTACCAGTTTACATTTAAGTTAACCTATGTGACGCACAACTTAATATGAAAACCGAAATGCGCGGTTGCAGTGATAACATTATAGCGCACAGTGATCAAGGTTAATAATTTCCCTGCTTATTACACGGCTAAGGGTCAGAAATCTACGAGACAGATATCTGTCACTCAGCTAGCTATGGATGACCAACAGAGACAATCCCATCAGCAACATCTGCTAGCTCGAAAAGCACCACTGCATTACCACTCCAAACCCTTCCAACCTCTCCTAGTTACTTCAGTTCAACGTTATTAGCTTGACGAAAAGGGTAGGCTAAGGCGCTAAACACATCGATAGCAGCGGGTACTGCATTTTTCCAGCATCAGTAAACGAGCTACCTAGAAGTCTGTACGCGTACTAAGGAGTAACGAATGTTCCTACAGCACGACTCCGCCAGGGAAGACTAAGGAACCCATGTCATGTCACTGATTGGCACGATAAGGAAAAGTGTAGAGCACCGGCTGGGTGGTGTGGCGGAAGCGGAGCTCACCTCGGTGGCGCCGAGGTTCTCGATGACGGCGATCTTGTTGCCTGCGGCGGGGAAGGAGGAGACCAAACGAGCCGGTTAGATGGAAGAACAAGGCAGAACCCTAGATCTGATGGGCGAGGGGAAGGAAGCGGGGTGGGGGATTATTACTTCGGAGGTCGAGCTCGCGGTCCTTGACGGCGTTGAAGAAGTGCGGGCTCTTCCATATCAGGTCGGCGTTGAGCCTCACCATGGCGCGGCGGCGGCGGCGGCGCGAGCTCGGGGCTCGGTTTGAAACGGGGAGCGGACGAGATGGCGAAGGAAGGAAGGGAGAGGAGAAGAGAAAAAACAAAAACCCTAGCAATGGGGAGGCTGCTCGGTGTAGCCGAGCTGGGCTGGGCTTTCAGAGCAGCTCGGGTCGCTCGACACGGCTAATGTTATCTTGCCGGGCTCGCTTAGATCGTAATCGTACGTTTTTTTTTTCTTTCAGAATGCTCGAATAGCCTAGGAGGAGAAGACGGCTATGTCCAATCCCGTCGCCGAGGCCCGTCAAAAGGCGGCTATGGGCGAGATATAGAGGTCGAGATGATGAACATCGGCAATGCCGATATAAAGAGCGAGGAGGACGAGGAAGAGAAGGACAAAGTTGTCGTCGGGGACAATGACGGCGGCTCTCCGTGGATCATCCCTGCCAGGAGCGGTATCTCGATTCGTTAAAAAAGAACGACAATCAGAGGATAAAGTACAATATTGGGTGATATTTCAGTTTGGACTACGTTTGCTATGTTGAGTTCGAACTACGTTTTCTATTTTACGTTTGAGTTTGAAACATTCGTTGTATTTTGTGATGTTGAAAGTTCGAAAAGGATTGTTATAAATTGGTATAGAATTGAGGTTCGGATATAGTTTATATGCACGCCCACACATATCTATATATGAAATGAATAGAGTAAAAGTAGAGGATGGTGTTTTAGAGGATCTGAACCTCTAAAACCATTTTAGAGGATGGATTTTTAGGAGATATGTTAGACTTGTTCCGGAGAGATTAGCTCATACGAGATCACAAGTACTACCTCCGTCCCAATTTGTAAGACGTTCTGATAAGCCAAAATATTTTACCAAAACGTCTTATATACGAGAGTAGGTAATTACATCGCTCAGATTCATAAGGTTGCATAAACTACTTGTACGATATCACAAGTACATATCAAGAAAATACACAGTGAAGAAACACAAACCTTGATTTCCACCATAATTGTTTGCAAAGGTAAGCATATCGTGATAGGAAACATGACTTTGTACAATAGCGCAACAACATTCAACCAGATCACACGTGTTTCACTATATTTAATCACTACAAATACACCCTAAGACATATATCATTTATAAAAGGCACCACTAAAAGTACATTCTTCTTCGCAAGAGAAAAGCACCACATCAGAAGATTAGCCACACAAGCCAACTCTGGCCACCTAGCTAAGAAAGTGTAGCTATTACGTAGCACTAATCACTTTCTGAGCTACCATCTGAGCCGGGGAAGTTAATGCAAGTACTACTGCCACCGCCGTATGCTTGACTGCTAGGGTGAACAACAGCTGGCTGATGGCCTTGGCAACCATAGCAGTGCCCTAAAATACAAAAAGAGAAAATTAGTTAGCTAGATATTAACATGATGAAAGAATATATGAGATTGTGTGAACAAAAAATATGAGATTGACAAAAAAATGCAGCTGACGCAAAGCCTAAGATTAATTTTCCGGATAGAATTTGTTTTGAAGATCCATTGTGGAATTCAGACCTAACCATTCAAGGATATTGTTTAGTTATATATTACACATAGCTTACTGGAAGTATCATGCCACTTCGTTTAATTTCTCTATCGTCTATACTTACATCCATTAATAATGACATTCAGTGTAGAGAAATAATTGTCATCGTCTATGGTTTGAGAAAAAACTCCTTGCATTTGTAGGATGTTTAAGTATGACAAGTGACACTATTCACTTTATGCAGCAGGATAGGCATCGAAAATCATATGTGTTGCATAATATCTTACATGTTCCTACATGTTTTTGTAGATGTGTTCCTACATGTTTATTTTATGGATATCGTATAATCCTCACACATGGTGGCGCAATGTGATTTCTACCGTGAATGTTGCTTGTTCTGAAGTGTCAGCGGTCTTGGAATTCTCGCCAATGTAGCAGGATTGTGTTATATCATACTTCTTTCTACAACGTTTATTGCAAGGATATCTTATATCCAGGATGTAATCTAAGAAAATGTCCTCTATGGTAACTAGGAATTGCACATACATGAAGCAGGGAAAGAATAAAAAAGAAATAATAGAACCTTAAAAGCAGTAACAAATGAACCTAGATAAATATGTACCTTCATCATTTTCCCCAACTATACAACACAAGAGCACATCATTCTCATCCCGAAGATTGGCATTAACTTCAGAGAAGAATAGCTTGGTACAGCCGTCATCATCAGAATGATGATCCTCAGGCTTAGCTGTGAAGTTATAATGGATGCAACCCCCTCCGAACTCAAAAAACAAACGGATTACTCGTACCTCCACCAGCTCAAACTGAAAAAAATGGAAAAAAAACCATTACAAAATATAAATCAGAGAGAGAGAGAGTAGAGAGGGAGTAAACATGGAGAGAGAGAGGACCTTGGTGTTGTTTGCTCTGTTGTATTTACGCAGGGCTACCTCGGCATGGTGACGCGCAGCCTTTGTCTGAGCGCGATTCTTTTTTCGCGAAGGGCATTCCTTACCTCGGGAGGTTTCTTCTGCCTCGGTAAAACTGAATGTCCGTAAAGGAAACCCGGGGCGCCATATTTTCTCGGTGGTTGGGGAAAAGTGAACCGAAACCTCCAAGCATGCTCCTCCATGTTGACACCTTCAGGGGTACTCCTTTCTTTGGAAGCCCAACCAGCTTGACTCTTGATGCATTGGGTACTCCTTTCTTTGGAAGCCCCACCAGCTCGACTTCTAATCAATTGAAAGATTATACGGAAAAGCTAAGCAAAATCGCCGCACCAAATAAGCTGCCCGTGCGGCGGCAATTTGCGTGCACTTTTTCTATAGGAGGCAACATGTGCATGCATGCAGTAATCTTCCACCTCATGCTAACATCATCGTATTAATTACAAAATTCGAAAATTTAAATTGATTTTTCTCCTAAACCGTTTGTCCGATTAGCGATCCATTTACACTGTTAAATTCGTCTCGACGAGGGCTTCAAAACAAGATCCATTGTTGATATGTTTTGATGAACTTTTTTTTACGCACCAGATACCAGATTACAGTACTATGGCTACCATATTAATATCAAACAGTTACCCAGATAATTTTACGTGGTTACTATATAACTTTTTACACGTTTCTAGACATTTGTAACACATCTACATATCCAATGAAAAAAAGACGAACTTTTTCCGTCACACCAGTTACCGGATTAAAACACTATGGTTACCAGGTTAAGATCGAACAGTTATCATGATAATTATACATGGTTATCAAATAGCTTTTTAAATTTTCTTTTTTATATTGCAATGAAATGTACATCTAGAAAGTAAGAGTTTAACTATTTTCAAGACCTAAGAGATGCTATTATTCCACATAAAATAGTGTCATGCTGCCTTAAATTGGTATAAAATAGTGTATAAAAATCCGATAACTTAGTTCTTATAATCTGGTATGTTAGTTATGTTAAACGGAGTTAGTTGTGATAGGAGCGGTATACGATCCTGAGCTGTTTAAACTAACCGTGTATAGATTGGATAGCTCCTTGAGTTGTTGTAATCTCAACTGTATGTAACCATCTGTAAACCCTAGCGTATAACGCTATATATAAAGGAGCTATCGCCTACCTATTGGGGTACGGCGCAGTCTATTCTTTTCTGTGTTTTTACATGGTATCAGAGCACCCGCTCCTAAACAACCATGGCTCCCACAACCCAGCCATCCTCTTCGTCTTCCTCTCTCAACATCACGCAAATTCTGGCCACCGCAATCACCATCAAGCTAGATCAGGACAACTATCTCCTTTGGAAAGCCCAAGCACTCCCTGCTCTTTACAGCCATGATATGTATGGTTTCGTCGACGGCACCATCAAAGCTCCACCAAAGAAGATCTCATCAAGCACGGAGGGCTCCTCCGATCAGGTGGACAATCCGGAGTACGGCTCCTGGTTTCGTCAGGATCAGCAGGTGCTGAGCGGTCTGCTCGGCTCCCTCTCGCCGCCCGTGCTTGGGCACGTCCTCTTCCTCACCACTTCGTGCAAGGTATGGGAAGCCCTAGATCGGATGTTCGCATCACTTTCCAAGGCCAAGATTGTCCAGCTTCGCTCTGCGCTGGTGAAGCCTAAAAAGCGAGACATGTCAATGTCCACTTACTACCATCACATGAAGATGGTGGCCGACACCATGGCCTCGATTGGCTCACCTCTCAGCGACGACGAGATTGTCTCCTACATCCTCACCGGCCTCGGCGACGACTTCGACAACTTCACCACATCGATCACGGTGATGACTTCAAGGGGTGAGGAGTTCACCCTCAGCGACCTCTACGGGCACATGGTCGCGTACGAGGCGCGGAACGGCGATCGCGTCTCCAACAACTACAACAACCCGCAATTCCAGCACTCTGCCAACAACACCGCACGAGGGGGTCGCGGAGGCTTCGCCCGCGGCGGTGGTGGCCGTGGACGCGGCGACGGTGGTGGTCGTGGCCACTACAATGGCGGCTATAACGGTGGAGACGGCTATGAAGGCGGCCGCAACGGCGGAGGTCGCGGTGGAGATCGGAACGACAATCCAGGCCGTGGCAACGCTCAAGGAGGAGGACGTGGACGCGGCGGCAAGTCCACATGCCAGATCTGTGGCATCTATGGCCACGATGCACTGCGGTGCTACTCTCGGTTCAACCACGCGATTCAGCCAGAGACGTCAAATCGCGCGGCCTACCACACCAACTTTGGCGACGGCGGTGAACCTGCTTGGATCATGGACTCCGGTGCTACGGACCACATGACGAACGATCTGGTGCGCCTCAACATGCACGAGGCCTACAAGGGAAACGACCAGGTGCACAGGTCGCAAATGGTACGCATATTCCCATCTCACACATCGGTGATTCCTTTATATCTGGTTCAAATCGTTCTTTGCATCTGAAAAATGTTCTACATTCACCTCACCTTAGCAATAATCTTATTTCTGTTAACAAACTAGCATGTGACAATAACTGTCTTCTTGAGTTTCATCCTTCTTCCTTTTGTGTCAAGGACCTCACCACGAGAACAACTCTGCTGCACGGTAAAGCCGAAGACGGTCTGTACCCAGTTCCAACTCCATCATCTCTCCGCCAAGCCCACCGCCAAGCACACCTTGTCTCGCCATCAAAGGAGCTGTGGCACAGACGCCTCGGACATCCAGCATCGCCTATCGTTCAAGCTATCATCCAGTCGAATAAATTAGATTTTTCTTCCAATAAGAACTCAGTCCCGCATGTTTGTGATGCATGTCAATAGGCAAAAGTTCATCAACTCCCGTATGATTTGTCTAGTCGTGTTTCTAAATTTCCTCTTGAATTAATCCACACGGATGTGTGGGGTCCAGCCATCAAATCTGTTGGTGGTTTTAGTTATTATGTAAGCTTTCTGGATGATTTTAGTAAATTTACATGGGTTTATTTGTTGAAACACAAATTTGATGTTGAACATGTTTTCCACCAATTCCAAAAACAAGTTGAAACCTATCTAGGCAAGAAAATTGTCTCTGTGCAATCTGATTGGGGAGGGGAATATCAAAAACTCCATCACTATTTTAATGACACCGGTATCACTCATCGCATCTCCTGCCCCAATGATACGTCTCAAACGTATCTATAATTTTTGAGTGATCCATGCTAGTTTTGTGATATTGTCACATGTTTTTACTGTCAATTATATCATTTTTATGCATTTTGTCGGACTAACCTATTGACAAGATGCCCAGTGCCAGTTCCCTGTTTCTGCTGTCTTTTTGTTTCAGAAATTTACTTCTGGAAATATTCTCGAAATTGGACCAAAATTTACGGAGATTATTTTTACGCCAAGACGAAGACGGAGTCCGAAGGGCAGCCTCGGAGGCGACCCACAGGGCGCAGGCGGCCTCCTGCCGCGGCCTAGGGGGGACCCGCGGGTGGGACCCGCCCCTACCCGTGGTCCACCTCCTCGGCCCCCTCCGACGCCTATAAAATCAGAAATAACCTAAAAACGTCGAGGCGGCCATTATTTTCCAGAAACTCGACCCCGACGCGCCGTCACCGAAAACCCTAGTTCGGGGTCCAATCTGAAGCTGATCCCGGCACTCTGCCGGAGGGGAGATCGATCCCGAAGGGCTCTTCATCGTCATGCCTTCCTCCGGGATGATTTGTGAGTAGTCTCACCTTGGACTATGGGTCCATGGCAGTAGCTAGTTGGTAGTCTCTCTCTTGTGCTTCATGTCTTATGATCTTGTGACCTGCCTAACACGATCAAGATCGATTATTGTAATGCTATGTGATGTGTTTGCTGGGCTCCGATGGATTATGAAGTTATGTTCAGATTGTGCATGATTCTTATGAGTAATTTATGTTCTTGCATGCTCTCCGATGTGCGTAGTTACTTTGGCGAAGTGATTGTGTATATCTCTAAGAGAGGGTATTTATGCTAGATAGTGGGTTCATGCCCCCTTTTGTTCCTAGGCACGAGTGACAGAAACGTCTAAGGACGAGTGTGCTGTTGCTACTAAGGGTAAAACAACGGTGTTAATGTATCTTTTGATATTAGTATTGCTTACTTCATGCACTTTACTTAATGCAATTGTCTGTTGCTTGCAACTTAATACCGTTGGGTGACAGGCTGGATAGCGATCCCACGGTGGACTTTTTAGACAAAGACGCAGTTGGACTCAATGGTCTTTGTTCCTTGTCGTGATGCCTCCATAAATATTATCATGTCCTTTTTGTCATAGCTAAATTGGGTTTGTGTCATGATCTTTTCAATTGCCTAGCTGTAATTCGTTCACCCATCACATGCATATTTTATTTACTTGAGAGACTCCACTAGTGAACCCATGGCCCCCGGTCCATCTTTTTACATTGTTTACAACCTCATTTACTTGCTTTTAATCATCATTAATCCTCTGGTCACTTTTCATATTTCATCATACAATTAACCGCTTTGTTTTCTGCGAGACCGGAAAGATTGACAACCTTTCCGCTGTTGGGGGAAAAGTATTTTGGTTGAGTGTGTGCAGGTCTACGTCTGTTGAAGTTCAAGCGCCAGAGATCTTCAACATTCACCTCGTTGTTGATTTCAAAGTCCTACTGGTTCGATAAACCTCGGTTCGTTAAACGAGGGAAAACTGCTACTAGCTGCAATTCCGCCTTCGCTTGGGGCACCACCCAACTTATTTTAATACAGCAGCACCCAACACTCATCAACAAAACGGTGCCATTGAACGAAAACATCGACACTTGGTCGAAACAGCCTTGCTCTTCTCGCTCAAGCCTCTGTCCCTATTCGTTTTTGGGATGATGCCATTCTCACCGCCTGCTATCTAATCAATCGCATGCCCAGCCGAGTCATCCAAAACTCCACACCTTTCACAAAATTGTTCCATAAACCAGTCAACTATAGTATCCTACGTGTTTTTGGTTGTGCTTGCTGGCCAAACTTGCGCCCATACAACAATAGGAAGCTCTCTTTTCGGTCCCGCCAATGTGTCTTCCTCGGTTTTAGTCCAAATCATCTCGGTTTTCGCAGTCTCGATAAAACGAGTGGGGGCATCTACGTGTCACACGATGTCATTTTTGACGAATATGTTTATCCTTTTTCCAGTGATCCCCAAGCCCTCCAACTTCCTAAGCCCACAGAGGATGCAATCCTTCTCCCTGAACCAGATATAGCGGCATCGACGTGTGGTGATGAGCTAGTGCTACTGATTTGCTTCCTGTCTCTAGTGTTTCAGGTTCCCGCGACGTCGATCGTGTCGTGCATGATCTGCATGTCCCCTCACATGCTCCGCTGGACATTGCGGATGTCGATCAAGCTGGCGCAGATGATGACCAGGCCCATAGTCCCCACTGAAATGGGCCCGATCACTCGCCACCATCATCCCCTCCTACGCCGCCTCGTGGGCCGGCCCACGGTGATGACGACACGTCGCCTACGTCGTCCTCTACGACTCCAGCTGCATCTCCGCCTCCTGAAGCTGCTCCAATGCATCCCATGCGCACTCGTCTGAAGGATAACGTTGTCCAACCTGTCAGACTGTTCGATGGCATTATTCGCTACAATCCAGGGAAGCGTGCTTTTGCGGCTGAACCAGTCTCGCATCTTGATGCTCTCTCTATCCCAGCCTGGAAGGATGCTATGGATGCTGAATTTCGAGCTCTTCATGTCAATCAGACTTGGCGTCTTGTTCCTCCTCCGGCAGGTCATCATATTGTCAGTTGCAAGTGGGTGTTTAAGCTGAAGCACAAACCTGATGGCACGATCGATCGATACAAAGCTCGGCTCGTTGCAAGGGGATTCACTCAACGTCAGGGTATTGACTATGCAGATACGTTTTCTCCTGTGGTGAAACCTACCACGATTCGGTTGATCTTGTCTATCGCCGGGTCCCGGGGATGGATCCTTCGTCAGATTGACGTTCAGAACGCATTTCTCCACGGTGATATTCAGGAGGAGGTGTACATGTATCAGCCACCAGGATATGTTGATTCACGACATCCTCATCATGTCTGTCGATTGCAGAAGTCGCTATATGGTCTGAAACAGGCACCGAGGGCTTGGTATTCGAAACTTAGCAACAAACTTCAGTCATTGGGATTTGCTCCTTCCAAGGCAGACACGTCCTTGTTCTTCTATATGGACAAAACTGTCACCATCTACATGTTAATTTCCGTAGATGATATCATCATTGCGGGGTCCTGTAGACAAGTAGTGGAGGCTCTCCTCAGTCAGCTTCGAGACTCCTTTGCACTCAAGGACCTAGGTCAGCTGTCGTATTTCCTAGGCATGGAAGTGACTAAACAAGATGATGGTATTGCCCTCACTCAGACAAAGTATGCAACAGATCTGTACGTGCAAAGCTATCATGACAACAATGTCAGCTTCAGATAAATTGAGTCGAACTGTCGGTACTCCCTTAACTGACGAAGAAGCATACAACTACAGAAGCACTGCAGGAGCATTGCAGTATCTCTGCTTGACACGTCCAGATATAGCGTTTGCAGTAAACAAAGCATGTCAGTTCTTTGCAGCGCCAAATGATGTGCATTGGTCTGCAGTTAAACGAGTTTTGCGCTACATCGAGGGAACTGTGAGTATAGGGCTCAATATACGGAAATCTGCTTCGACAGAGCTCAGTATTTACACTGACGCGGACTGGGCTGGTTGCCCGGATGATCGGAGATCGACCGGTGGTTATGCTATTTTCTATGGTCCCAATTTGGTGTCGTGGAGTTCTAGAAAGCAGCCTACAGTGAGCAGGTCGAGTACGGAAGACGAGTACAAGGCGATCGCGAACGGTACTGCTGAAGCAACATGGTTACAGTCTGTACTTGGAGAACTGGGAATTTTTCAGTCTCAAGCTCTGATCTTGTGGTGCGATAATTTGGGGGAAACTTTCCTCACCGCCAATCCTGTGTTTCACGCTCGCACGAAGCACATAGAAATCGATTTTCACTTTGTGCGCGAGAAGGTTTCTGCCGGTACTTTGAAGGTTCAGTTTATCTCGTCACAGGATCAGCTAGCAGATATTTTTACAAAGGCTCTTGCTCGAGAACCTTTTGATCGTCTGAAGTATAGTCTGAATTTGGTGAGCACATGCTCGGATCGAGAGGGGGTGTTAAACGGAGTTAGTTGTGATAGGAGCGGTTTACGATCCTGAGCTGTTTAAACTAACCGTGTATAGATTAGATAGCTCTTTGAGTTGTTGTAATCTCAACTATATGTAACCATCTGTAAACCCTAGCGTATAACGCTATATTTAAAGGAGCTATCGCCTACCTATTGGGGTACGGCGCAATCTATTCTTCTCTGTGTTTTTACAAGTTATAACAATCTGGTAGTTAACGACGAAAAAAAAGTTGTTAAAACATGGCAACATGGGATCTAGTTTCGAAGATCTCGTCGCGACTAAGCCAACGGTGAAAACGGATTTTCGATCGGATTAATCGTTTGAGAGATAAAACTTTTTAGTTCAAACGTTAAAGAGAATCTATGTGATGTCATGTGTGACGTCAGTACATGCATGCATTGAGGGGATCCGCCGCATGAAGAATTAATATTTGCGGCGCCACTAGATAGTCTGATCCAAGATTATAACGTTAATCAAATACCGTGTGACATGCCCCTACCACTCAGAAAAGAAAGACAAGTATTGTTTTTGCTCTTCTTGTTTTTCCTATGATGGAAGTCATATACGCAAACCAACCAGAACAGACGGGTGGGATAGGCCGGGGACGTCCGCGTATGTGTGGGATTTCATTTTCGTGCTTTGCATCCGGTTTCTCGACAAATCATGTGGCCAACTAGAGTGGATGTTGAGGATGAAGATCGACCTCGGACCCCTGCTAGCAAATTTCCCTTTGAGACGTGCCCATGAACCATGGAGGCATGGTGAATATAACATGAGCAACCAAGCACCAAAGAAAATGGAATTTGAATGGGACTCAGATGATGATAATGTTAGTGGCACCAAAGATAATGGAATTTGAATGGGACCTAAAGGCATATATTCACATTTCGGTGTTGATATACTTGGATTTCATCCCAACAAAGAGATCATCTTCTTGCTTGAGTTAACCAGTTACAGAGTATTGGCTTATCATCTCACTACCTCTAAGTTAGAAGTACTGGGACAGTTATCTGTGATGTCTAAGGTATTCTCGTCTTTTCCATTTACGCCATGTTGGATGGGGGACTTGTAAAATAACATGTACTTTAACTAGGATTACCATAGCAAACTGGCAACTCTAGCGTCTTCATGTGGACGACTCACACTCACTAGTAGAAAAGGGGCATTTAGTCCCGGTTCATTTGGGCCTTTAGTACCGGTTCGGGATCCAGGACTAAACAATCGAGAGTAAAGGTAGTCCCGGTTCCGATACGAACCGGGACTAAAGAGCCACCACGTGGCCCGTTGCTGGTAGGACTACTTTTAGTCCCGGTTCGCAACACGAACCGGGACTAAAAGTTTTTCTATTTTTTGAATTCAAAAAAGATTTTATTTTTCGAATTTTTTTTCAATTTTTTTTTGAATTTATGAATTGTTGGACTCGTTAATCTCTAACACCGGAGCCTCTTAATCACACTTAGTCTTTGGTCAAATTCCAATTTTGATCAAACTTCCCGGTCGGTCCCCCATCCTCACACTACTCTACCCCTAGCCCCGGTTCCAGCCATGAACCGGGACTAATACCCCCATTCGAACCGGGATTAAAGATGCTCGCCCCTTTAGTCCCGGTTCCAGCCACGAACCGGGACTAATACCCCCACACAAACCGGGACCATTGGCATTCCGGGCCCTAGCAGCTCGAACCGGGACTAATGCCTGCCATTGGTCCCGGTTTGTGTCTGAATCGGGACTAATGGCTTTGGAGCTCCTTCCGAAAGACCTTTTCCTACTAGTGACTAGTACTGCTATTTGATACATACACGTATTGTATATGGAAAATTTGTAGATATTTTGAGACGGCAAACGTCTCCAGGCCGTCAAGCGGCCGTCGTCCGGTACTTTTTTCTGCCGACGGCCTAAAGAAACCGTCGGCACGTGCGTATATGCCGACGGCTGGCATATGCCGACGGTTATTTCTATGTACGCCGGCAGACCAGACGCCGACGCCCGTATGCCGACGGTTTCAGGCTAGTTGCCGACGGTTTCCAGCCATCGGCATATTACCCTTTTCCTGTAGTGATATAGGGGCTATGGCATACAATGGCAACTCTCCAAATCAGCTATAGCAGCGCTAAAAGTGGAGCTAAACAGAGTTATACTGGCCAATTGTATGTGAATTTCATTTAGCTGCACCGTTCTCAAACCACTACCTTTACAACACGTATTTAGAATACGACACGTACATACTAACACACATACATTAATTTATGAACACTCAAATTTTCTTACTTCTTTGTTTTTGGTGCATGCTTGCTAAGTAAATAGTGATCTTCTCTTGTAAGTAACCATCACTTTTCCTCTAGGCCCTGGCAATATTCTTTCACGCTCTTGTTCAGGAAAAGGAGAGATTAACTCGAGCTCAAAGTTCCTCAGCAAATAGCTCCATATCACCTTAATTTGCATGAAAGCATAATCCTCTCCCAAGCAAGAATACCTTCCGGCGCCAAATGATAAGTCCGAGAACTTACCGCCCACTTTGTCCTCCTCTCTCCCTGGGCCAAACCGGCATGGATCATACACATTAGGGTTCTTGTAGATGTAAGGCAGCTTGTTGCTAAGCGCTATGGAGCAAGCTAAGGCGTGCCCTTTGGGAATCTCATAATCCATGCCTTCTCTAGTTTTCACGGTGAAGCTCTTGTGTGATTGTCTGACTAGCAATGGCGTTGGAGAGTAGAGCCTCAGTGCCTCTCTGATGCAGCAATGCAAGGTGCCCATCTTTGACAAGATGGTGTAGTCTACGGAATCACCGGTTTGCTCAATGATCTGCTTCTGCTCTTGCACTGCAGCTGCCAAGTACTTTTCATGGGTCAGCAGGCAAGCTCCAGTCCAAGTGCTGGTACTCAAGCTCGTGTGCTGCCCGGCGAACAGGATTCCGATCAGTAGCCCGACGATCTCGCTCTCGGTCATGGACCGGCCGTCGCTGTATTTGGAGTCGATGAAGCTTTGCAGCACATCACCTTCTTCGTCGTTGTCATCGCCGGCTCGTGCTGAACTAGTTCTACTGCGCGACCTGACTATCTCTCCAAGTATTTCTCCCAGCCTTGCACGCGCTTCATCGCGTCGGCGGTGCGACTGGATTGGGAGGTGTGGGAAGAAGAAGTTAATCATGTGGAAGCTGTTTTCGAATATCTCGTGGAGGAGTGTGGATACTTCTCCCAGTTTGTTGTCTTTGATCTCATTTCCCAGTAAGAATCTGTTTGCCATCAGCACGATCAGCTGCCCCAGCTCGTGCTTTAGATCAACCGTGCCATGTTGTTCCCATTTTCCAAAGTAGCGCTACATGCAAAAATACATATGTATAAATTAAAACACCAAGAACATGCAATCATAAAGCGGCTGGCTGGGGTAACTAAATACTACCTCTGTTCCATAATGTAAGCCTTTTTAGCAAGCTAAACTATATCTTGCTAAAAAAGCTTACATTGTGAAACGGAGGGAGTAGATCATATCAATCAAAATGGAAGAGCTCTGGGCATCTATAATTACAATGTTAATGCCGCGGGATATATCTACTCTATCATCTAAGAAAAAAATTACCTCCAGTTCATGAAACATGGAATGCACGTCTCTTTGAAACCTGGCCGGTTTTATCGCCTTGATACAAAATCGGATCTGCTCATTCCTGGTAGCCAAGTCCACGCCAAAGAGAACTCCTGGACCGAGTACAGGCACGATGATCTTAGCCGTATCACCAAAGTCGATCTCAGACGGTGACGCTCGGAAGAAATGAGCAATAACCTCTGGCCCAACCAAGAATGTCACCTTCAAAATTGTGAGCTATATATATTAATATTCTTAGATGTACAACATAAAATTGTCTTAAAGTTAACATATACCCGTGTGCATAAAAGGGATTAGTTAAGCTCACCTTCTTCAGCCCTAAAATGTTCACGGTGAACACACTGCCCATCTTCATGTGCAGGTCATGGATAGCAGCATGTAAACCCTTCTTGGGCGTCACAAGTGTGAGCAGAGCTTCCAACAGAGGAGCTCCACTCACAACATGTGGCGGCCGTGTTGGTGATTTGTTTTGTTTGAGCCTAGGATGCACGTTTCTGATTCTTGCAATGATCTTGGAGATAATTGTGGTCAGAAACACTAATGTTAAGGCTGCCGTGTAGATTGCGATCCTATCCATGTCGCACTAACAAAAAAAAGTTAGTTAATAGTGAGGGTGAAGATAATTAAGTTGGATGTTGTCAATTACACATCTATCTATTATATACAAAAGCATGACACAATAGAGAAAAAATATCGGCTAGAAATTCTCACAAAAATAAAGCATCCGTCTATTGATTTAGGGGACCCAGTTTAATTAAGAAAGATTTAAGGCCACGATTAAATATCGCTATCATGTTGAAGTTTCACGAAGGAACAAAAATGTTTCTAGTATATATATAAAACACATACTATTTAAGGCCATGATTAAGTAAGTTTGAGTAGAGAGAATACATAAATGCTAGCAACAGCTAGAGTCTCTGTTCCAGAATATGTGACGTACTAAAAGGTTTATAATACTTCTCTAACTTGGTATACCTATATACAAACATATTATGGTGATAGAAGGAATACCACTAAATATTTTGATATTTATTTAAAATTGATAACCAAACTTACAATCATATTTACTTACAAAATAATGGTCATCGTTGTATGTTGGAGACTGTATCCATGTCTATTTTAAAAATAATTGGGTAAATGTGAGGAAGAAGATGTGAATCAAGTCTCATTGTGTAGTTCACGTAGATATCAGATGCCATTGATTATTTTGTTGTATTCACATCATTATAAAATTCCATCTTTTGTCAAGTAATTAAAAAATTACGTAAAAATTGAGATGGTTCGATAAGCACTCAAACAAACATATTGGTTGATTTGTTGTGTGTTTTAAACTAGGATATTCCCATATGAATATATGTCCAAATATATATAGCACACATCGATTATACATTAAGAGAGGAAAATGGAGCTATAAAATATCAAGATAAAGCCAGTCTGGTATACCGAGGTATCGAGAGTTTTAGTAAAAAAAGCATGTCCAACTTTATATTAATAATTTTTCATAAAAGTAATTCAACCGCCGATCCGATTCAAACGGTTGATTACTACTCTATCTCTCTAATGCTCCGGCTGACTGAATCATTAATAGACCATAACCTAAATTCGTAGGTGTGCATCCAATAGCAAAGGGCGACAATTGAATTATAACTCCATATACTGGTAGTATGACAAAGAACCTATGAGTAATCATGCAGTCATTCATAAGTGTTTCGCAAGGGGTATAATAACCATTATTAGGCCGCAAAATCAAAGATGATTAAAGAAGTGTTGTCACATGTTATATTCTAAGCATTTGTCATGGCTATATTGACTGTAGTATTTGCATTACCAAAATATGGAATTTATGAACTATACATCTATGTTTCAAATGCTTCCACAACCTGATAGACGATGACTTCACATTTGCGAGGGCCGCCACACTAGGTATAGAAAAAATAATATGGAGAGAGAGAGAGAGAGATTTACGCTTGTTTTTCTGCTTGAACACCAATGTTTTTGATGGGATCAGGGGATGTGAAACTTAGATCAAAACAAACGACTCGAAATGAAATGGTTTTGTTTCAGATATCTAGGTTCACAAGGTGGATCGATGCATGGCAACGATTGTCCAACAAAACATGCATTTTATAGATGCATACAGACAGACGTATTCGTTCCTTCTACGCTACCGGCCCCTTCAATCTCAGGTTTGGACTAGTACGCGCGCACACACACACACAAGAAAAACAAATCCAAGTCAGTGTGGACAGCGATGAGTTTAGTCCATCAAACTCCTTGTACGTGGTAGAATTTTGGAAGTCCTTCTGCAAAGGAAGAATTTGACTGGATCAAATACCACCAAAGTCGTCCATTTTACTCAGAGATAGCCACATGGATCACTTGCAAGTTGTTGTGTCATAGTTGAAACATCAAGTGTCAAACGTGCGCGCGGACTAATATAAAATTCCACAGTTCACGCGTAGATAATGATGGGGATTTGGAGGTAGTTGGTTCCGTATCAACATCTTCCTTCGAGAAAAACTCTGAATTCTACGTCAGCCAGCCGAGCGAGTCATTTGGTTCTCTTTTGCCGATAAGCGAGCTCACCGACGTAATTCCTGATCTTTGGAGAAGCGGCAACTAATTAATACGTCATAAATGAATCCATTTCTGCTAAAGTTTAAATACTATCATATTTTTCTATTAACATTGCAAACTTTACTTAACTATTTAGAATAAATTACTACTAATCTTCCATTTTTTCTGGACTCACACATAGCCACATAGATCACTTGCAATTAAGTTGAAATAGTTGAAAAATCACGTGTCAATCAACCTGTTTTGTGTTACTTTGATGTGGTGCATTTGGACTAGTAGGAACCGCTTTGTTCATGGTGAGGAAAAGTACAACTCGATCGGTCTCTTCTAGTTGTCGATGAGATGGTGTCAAGCTTGGAATTACCAGCTATCTGGACACCACCGCCAGCTGGCTGGGTAATTGTGAATATCGACAGTACCATTTGCAGTGGCTATATTGACAAGTAGTATTGCATTAACAAGCTAGTAGTTGAAAAATAGCTAACAAACTCAATCATAGCCACATACTAGATCACTTGCAAGTTATAATAGTTGAAAAATCATGGTCAAAGTGCGCGTGGAATAAGTATCCAATTCCACAGTTCATGCATTCATATGATGGGATTTCGAGGTAGTTGGTTCCGTATGAAAGACACATATAATATGAAGATTATAGCACTACTTTTTACCACAGCAACAACATAATATTATCTAGAGCCATTTAAAACATCCAGTATATCAGTAATACATAATAGCATTCCACTAACATCATATGACCGGCTTCAACTAACGCGCCGATACTTTAGGTGAGATAATTGCAACAAAAAAAAGCGATCACAACTGGGGCAACCTTCATAAAAAACCATCTCGATTCATTTTTTTCGCAAATCCATAAGAATTGAGTCACATGGTGGCATGAAGCACTGATTCATCCGTTTAGGCGCGCTAATATTATTACTAACGTTAATGCTCAGGCGGTTGCCGACAACTAAACTAGCGTAATAATAATGGATTGGCTAATCCTCATGCAACTAAAATTTTCTTATGTCTCAGTCGACCTGCAGGACAAGACAGTCCGATCGCGCACCAAGATTTGTGCGGAACTAGTTTTGTTTGTCCAAAGTCCGGAATGAAAGACAAACTAGGCGACTACGTGATTCGAACCAGGAACGTCCTGTTGTAGTTAGTGACGCACAACCATATCAAACATCTGAATTGTGTTCTTGTACATGCAAACTGCGCGTATTGATCTTTACAGGAATGTTCTTTTATGTTTCGGCCTTAATTATCTTTTGCGATTTTTTTTAGTTTCTTTTCATTTTTGTGTTTTTTTCATCCCTCTCATCTCATGTTGCTTATTGTGTTTCATTGAATGATGGTATTTGTTGGCCTACTATTTTTAATTGAATTTCACTATTGCACTTTTGTCATACACTAAAATTTCACATGTTTTCTTTGGTGTGACCGACCATGTATAAATGTGCAACTAGGATTCTATATGGATTTTCTATTTTTGTGGAGTGTAACTCGCCATGGTTTTCCATTCTTTTGATAGGAGCTTTACAAGTTGCACTTTTTCTCAAGAAAATGCGTAACTTCAACCGATTTCATACATGTTGCACTTTTTACACAAAATGAGCAAATGCAATCTATATCTGATAGAAGTCACACTTTTCTTTAAAAATGTGCAAGTAGCAACCGTTTTTCAAGGCAAGTTACATTTTTCGCAGCTAATATGCCACTCTAACTGGTTCGATGTGTATTGCATTTTGTCACAAAAAATGTGCATCTAGCAACCGCTATTCTATACGAGTTCCATTTTTTCTCAAGATATGTGCAACTAGCAACTAATATTTGATATGAGTTGCACATTTACAAGAAATGTGCAATCCAATCGGGTTCTTATATGAGTTGAACCTTTATTTAAAATGCGTGGAATTAGCACCACTTTTCCAAACGAGTTGCACTTTTCTCAAAACATGTGCAACTCTAATCGGTATTTGATTCGGGTTGCACTTTTTTACAAGAAATATGCAACTAGCAACAACTTCACATGAGTTTCATCTTTTCCCAAGAAATGCGCAACTCCAACCTGTTTTTGATATGAGCCGCACTCTTTTCTCGAGAAATGTGCAAATAACAACCGATTCGATATGAGTTTTACTTTTTAGAAGAAATGTCCAGCTCCAATTGACTTCGGATACAAGTTGCACTTTTCTGAAAATAAATGCACGACTTACGTATCTTGAAAATGGCAACCAGCTCCTCGTCCATTGCTGGTATATGGCATAACAATCCTTAGCTAGCATATAAAATGACGTGGAGATAATGCTATATTCGAAGCTTGGTGGCAACCCCTAAAGAAAAACAGTAAAAAATCAAAACATAACAAAAAAAATCTACAATACAATCTGGTTGACAAACCCGTAATATAAACACATGCAAAGTTGTGTGTAGAAGGGAAAACAATATTTTTTGCAAAGTATGAACTTTCTCCTACATATACATACATGCAAAGTTGAAAAAAAGGGTACACAGCCATTACCATATTTAAGTCTCTTACTTTTTTTTTGTTGAGGGTAATATTCAGTCTCCGCAGGCGCTATGTCTCGCTTATTGCGAGTCTTTATACGACTCGCCCGTAGGATTTTTCTTCTTGGGCCGGCCTTTTTTTCCTTCCTGACTCGTTGCTCCAGCGCTGGCTCGCTCGGTACAGAGTGCCTGCGGGTACATAGTGCCTGCAATCATACCCACGGGACTCATTGCTGGGTTTTTTTCTTCCGTTTTTTTGTTTCTTCCTATTACGTTTTTGTTTTCATTTTTAACGTTTCTTCCTATTACGTTTTCGTTTTTTATTTCCTTTTTCTTTTTTTGTTTTTTCTCTTTTTATGTTTTCGTTTTTTATTTTTCTGTTTTATTTTTTCTTTTTCTGTTTTCATTTTTTTCTTTTTCCGTTTCACTTCTTTCCTTTTATGTTTTTTATTTTCGCTTTTGTTCATTTTTTTTGGAAAATGTTTATTCTTTAAAAATAGTTCAATTTCTAAATTTGAACCATTTTCAAAACAAACAATTTTCAAATATGAATCATTTTTCAAAAATCTATTTTCGGTTTTGGTTCACTGTATTTTCGTTTCACCGGAATTTTAGTTTTTTTTGGTTCATTATTTCTTTCGGTTCGATCGTATTTTTGGTTCACTATTATTTTCGATTCAGGAGATTTTTTTGTTCACTATTATTTTGGTTCACCCGAATTTTTGGTTCACTATTATTTTTGGTTCATTATTTTTTTGTCCGCAGATATTTTTGGTTCACTATTATTTTTGGTTCATGCAAATTTTGGTTCACTATTATTTCGGTTCACCCGAATTTTTGGTTCACTATTATTTCTGGTTCACCATTTTTTTGGTTCGCCGGTATTTTTGGTTCACTATTATTTTCGGTTCACTTGAATTTTTGGTTCACTATAAATTTTCGGACCCTTAGCCCCGTCCGTCCGTTGGAATCGATGGCTTAAAACGTTCACCCGAATTTTTGGTTCACTATTTTTTTGGTTCGCCGGTATTTTTGGTTCACTATTATTTTTTGGTTCACCCAAATTTTTGGTTCACGATTATTTTTGGTTCACCCAAATTTTTTGGTTCACTATTATTTTTGGTTCACTATTTTTTTGGTTCGCCAGTATTTTTGGTTCACTATTATTTTTGGTTCACCCGAATTTTTGGTTCATTATTATTTTCAGTTCACCCGAATTTTTGGTTCACTATTTTTTTGTTTCCCCGGTATTTTTGGTTCATTATTATTTTTGGTTCACCGGAATTTTTGGTTCACTATTATTTTCGGTTCACCTGAATTTTTGGTTCACTATTATTTTCGTTTCACCCGAATTTTTGGTTCACTATTATTTCCGGTTCACCCGAATTTTGGGTTCACTATTATTTTCGGTTCACCCGAATTTTTTGTTCACTATATTTTTTGGTTTGCCGGTATTTTTGGTTCACTATTATATTTGGTTCACCCGAATTTTTGGTTCACTATTATTTTCCGTTCATCCGAATTTTGTTTCACTATTATTTTCGATTCATCCAAATTTTTGGTTCACTATTACTTTTAGTTCACCCGAATTTTTGGTTTACTATTATTTTTGGTTCACCGGTATTTTTGGCTCACTATTATTTTTGGTTCATTATTATTTTCGGTTCACCCGAATTTTTGGTTCACTATTTTTTTGGTTCGTCGGTATTTTTGGTTCACCGGAATTTTTGGTTCACTATTATTTTCGGTTCACCCGAATTTTTGGTTCACTATTATTTTCGGTTCACCCGAATTTTTGGTTCAATATTATTTACGGTTCACCCGAATTTTGGGTTCACTATTATTTTCGGTTCACCCGAATTTTTTATTCACTTTTTTTTTGGTTCGCCGGTATTTTTGGTTCACTATTATTTTTGGTTCACCCGAATTTTTGGTTCACTATTATTTTTGGTTCATCCGAATTTTGGTTCACTATTATTTTCGATTCATCCAAATTTTTGGTTCACTATTACTTTCAGTTCACCCGAATTTTTGGTTTACTATTTTTTTCGGTTCACCGGTATTTTTGGCTCACTATTATTTTTGGTTCATTATTATTTTCGGTTCACCGATATTTTTGGTTCATTATTATTTTGGTTCCTTTTCGGTTCACTGTTATTGTGGTTCATCGATATTTTTGGTTCACTATTATTTTCGTTCACCCGTATTTTGGGTTCACCATTTTTTCTGTTCATTATTATTTGTGATTCACCCGAATTTTGGTTCCTTTTCGGTTCACCGGTATTTTGGTTCACCGATATTTTTGGTTCACTTTTATTTTCGGTTCACCCAAATTTTTGGTTCACTATTATTTTCGGTTCACCGATATTTTTGATTCATTATTATTTTCGGTTCACTATTATTTTTGTTTCACCCCAAATTTTTGTTCCTTTTCCGTTTCACCCCAAACAGTTTACTTTTTGTTGTTGTTCAGAAGATGATGTGAGATGAAAATCATAGTACCAAATTTGGTACATTCAAAATGTAGAATGATAAAACTAAGCATGTGAACATGCCCTTTTTTTGTATTTTTTGTATCAATCGAATTTCATAAAATTTCCAGATTTATAAAAATTTCTAGATTTAAAAAGGTATTTTTGAATGATCAAAAGTTGAAAAAGGTTGTACTGATGAAAAAACTAACGTACAGTACCAAAGAAGTGCTAACTACAGAAGCACACATTGCTGGAGGTGGGAACCACAGCGAAGCTGGGAACGAACGACAGAAGAAGAAAAAAGCACGAAGAATCTCTATCTCTACTTCTCTACTACTTAAAAAGAAACTACCGTTCCTCAATCTGCCTCTCTCACGCATTCTGCCCTCCTTTCGTCCAACCTTCGTTGGGCATCGCGTCTCCTCCTCACTTGGATCGCTAAATTTGTGCGCCCGAGATGCGGTCCTACTCCTGCGTACGTTTCATTCCATTAATCCTCCCCGTAATCGCCGGTGTTTTCTCCCCCGAGACATGTTCCCTTCCCCGTCTCATCTACGAAAATGCACGCTTCTCCTCCAATCTGTTCCTGCCCTAGCTTCTTGCGCACACTAGCCAATCCCAGCATCCGGAATCCGGCGCCGCGGCTCCCAAATCGCTTGTCGGACCCGGAGACACTGCCAGTGCTCGTCGGGGTTGGGTAGGTCCGCATCAGCAACGCATTCGCCGCGCAGAATGCCGGCGCAACCGTCGCTCCGGCCACCGTCGGCGCCTTCCCCCTTCTCTGGTTCACCTGCTATCTCTTCTAGAGGAGGCCGCGACGGGGTGGAATCGTCGTGATCCTGCGATGTCGTCGTGGCTGCGGAGCATGGTGAGCAAGGCCGTCGAGGCTAGCGGCCGCAGCGGCGCCACCTGCGCTGTGCTGGGCTACGCGGACGCCGTCGCCGCCTCTCTCACGCGTTCTGCCCTCCTTTCGTCCAACCTTCGTCGGGCATCGCGTCTCCTCCTCACTTGGATCGCTAAATTTGTGCGCCCGAGATGCGGTCCTACTCCTGCGTACGTTTCATTCCATTAATCCTCCCCGTAATCGCCGGTGTTTGCTCCCCCGAGACATGTTTCCTTCCCCGTCTCATCTACGAAAATGCACGCTTCTCCTCCAATCTGTTCCTGCCCTAGCTTCTTGCGCACACTAGCCAATCCCAGAATCCGGCGCTGCGGCTCCCAAATCGCTTGTCGGACCCGGAGACACTGCCAGTGCTCGTCGGGGTTGGGTAGGTCCGCATCAGCAACGCGTTCGCCGCGCAGAACGCCGGCGCAACCGTCGCTCCGGCCACCGTCGGCGCCTTCCCCCTTCTCTGGTTCACCTGCTATCTCTTCTAGAGGAGGCCGCGGCGGGGTGGAATCGTTGTGATCCTGCGATGTCGTCGTGGCTGCGGAGCGCGGTGAGCAAGGCCGTCGAGGCTGGCGGCCGCAGCGGCACCACCTGCGCCGTGCTGGGCTACGCGGACGCCGTCGCCCACTACGCCGGCCAGGCCGTCGCTGAGGGCACCAAGATCCTCAAACGATCGCATGGTGAGCGCATCCTCTTTGCTGCCCCCTACTCCCCGCCCACCAGCTCATGGAAGCCCCTTCGCGATTTGTTGCTGCCTGTTGGAAAAAAAAATTTCGAACTGAGAAATTAGTCGGATCGGTTGTGCATACTAGCCAGTTTACACATTATTCATGCTGTCCTAATGCTTACTCAATCCGTACAAATTGAGAAGATCTCCCAGCAATGGGACGATTCCATTTCCCACATGTTATGGCAAGTCCGCAAGTGTTGCCACAAAGGGGGAGAAAGGTTAATGAGTATGGGGATTTGGGGCTTTTAGCCTTGACTGTTTGACTCGGGTGTCTGCAGTGTGTATGTACTGCACTTGAGATATCAGACGCCCCTGTCCCTAAATTTGATGATGGTTTGGAACCAAGTGTAATTCATCTGAGTTATTCAAGTGTTTAATGTGACTTGCAGACCATGTAAAACAGCAAAAGTATCAAGCAGACATTGAAAGGGCCTGGAAGAGGCGACAACTTCAGCATGAGGCGACGAGAGGGTTCAGGTGCTAAGGCGCTGTATCAGGACGCTTCAAGATATCGGGGCTGCACTCGGCAGTCTCTCTCTTAACTTGAACTGAACATCTTGAAAGCACCATTAGCAAGAGTATGTAGCTACGCATCACATTGGCTTTGTGTGTCCTTTTCTATGTCTGCTAATGCTTCCTTGGTTACATGCGTTTTGGTTTTGACTCTTGTGCGCAGGTTTTGTTTTATGCCGCTTACATTGGAGGAGCTCCGATGAACTTCCGATATGTATTCCTGTACGCAGCTGGACTGGAGGATGGCCGGTGATATTAATTGCATTTGTAGTATGATTTGAACTTGCCGTATGGGAAGGTAAGTCATTAAAGTAAGCTCTCACTGATATTTTGGAGATATCAGGGCATACGAATTTTCGTGATTTCCTCAGAGAAGTGATCACTGGACCTCCTCCTTATATTCTTGAGGTTACTCCTGAGGGAGTTCGGATCTGCGAGTTCCTGATTTGAACATATGTAGTGTAGGGACAAGATGTAATAACTTAGCAATATTCTCGCAAAAAAAAAAACTTAGTAATATGGGCCAAACTAACTATGGTCATTGATGAGTTGTGGTTAGAATCTCATGGAGCAAGAACAACCTATGGAGTCAAGGAGTTAAATTCATCTTCGCTTACAAGTAGCTCTTGTAATTATCTATGTGTGGATCTGCTTTATGATGACATAACCATGTTGTTTAATGTGTGCAAATTGATGCCAACAATGAAAATATTCCATGTTTTCTACTCAGTGTTCTTTCATACCCCTTGAAGCAGGGAAAGGGGGTCATGTCTGAATGGTAAATTGGTTCTCAAGTCTTATATTGTCCATGCCCATCTGTACAATCATGGTAACATGACGTACAAATAGTTCCGGAAGCATCTCAATCCTGAGGCGCCAAGTGCTTGGGTTTTATATGAAGAAGCTCAAAAGGAACAAGGCATCCGATTAGAATTGTCGTTCCTCTACTGAAACTATTCTTGACTGTAGTGATAAAGGTATGAGCAACCTGCATATTTCTTATTTGTTGCATTTTACAATTCCTTTTATTTATGTGGAAACAGAGTGTTGTTTCCTATTATGTTATTACAGTTACCAGAGAGTAGTAATGATGCTCATGAAAACCCCAAGAAATTTGAATGTGAGCATAGCTGATAATTTAGTACTATATACGTAGCTGGTCTGCTCTGTCTTGGTTTCAGTTATTGATAATATGTAATCTGATACTAAACTATTATCTTCAATTTTTCTGTTGAGCAGAATTTTAGTAACTCAATTATTAAGTGCATATTTGTTATTATGTGTGCATACATGTACGTGTTTCACTAGCTTATAAACTTACATGTTTCCTTATTGTGCTGAAATTGAAAGGAGGCTTACCTGGAAGCACCATCTGATTCGAGTCATGGTAAAGATTTATCTGAAAAAAGCACACCTGGAAAGCACAATTTGGAACAAAGTGAAGCAGGTTCTTTTGATCAGAAGAACTCTAGAAGAACAGGGGTTGTGAGCCAAAGTAACGAATTCACTCCGCAAAATGCTCATTTTTCATGAATTTCCAATTCGATGTGACAGTTGTCTCGGCTTTGAGCAAACCCTCACTACAGCTTTCTGCTAACAAGTTAACAAATGGTTTGAAACTAAGTGGCATAACAAAAGAGTTTCCAATTCGATGTGATGGTGTAGCATCGTTTGATGTTATTACATCATCACTTCAATGGTATCTGAAGCAATCCAATTAAAGTAAGAGCTATCAGATCAATGAGCTCTCTTTATAAATTTCACAACCTGCAGTTATCACATCGATGAGCTCTCTTAAGACCACGAGCAGCACAACCGCGGATTGGACGACGCGTCCACCGGACCGTGTATTTTCCACGCGTCCACCGGACCGTGTATTTTCCCTTTTCATCTCTTGTCCACCAATCGTATTTTCCCTTTTCATCTCTTTTCCACCAATCGTTTCCACTTCTGTACTGGTCTAGATCAGTGGAATGCTGCAACATATATTGGTTCAGATTGTAATTCAGAAATCCAGTTAATTCTCCCGATTTTTTATTGTATTTACATGTATATCTTTTTTGCGTATCAGATCAAAATGTGTATAGTTTATTCGACACTAAAAAGCAAGTTCGTATGTTCTCATCTTCAAACTGCTGCAGACCATGTAAAGTTCTTCGTGTTGTTTACATAGTTCTCTTCTACTAACTATTAAAATCTTGAACGAGTTTTCAGTGCACTGACTATTTTAAGAAAAAAATTGAGGCGAATATATTTGAAAATGTTCATAAATTGTTCTGCCGTCAAATTAGTTCCTCATTATATATGACTGTTAGCAGCATGCTAATCCTACTCGATCAATTCATATCTGATTTGATGATGAGTTGCTGCTATTGCATCCTAGAAAGAAAATAAATAAAGTCATTGGTTATTTACTATGCATAGGATGTCGGATCATGTGAAGTAAAAACACGGGTATAAATCTTACTATACACGCCTGTATACATCAAAGTTGAGACACTTTGTACACCAATTCAAGATTGTTGTTTGATACTTATGGTTTCTTCGGATTTTGTATACTCCGAGAGTAAGCAGGGAAGAGGAAGAAAGAGAGCGTAAGACTGTAAAAGCATTATGAATGGCAAGGTCCACACTCAGTATGCGAGGGCCAATGAGGAGGAGCTAGCGACCAGGCCATCACCATCGGCGGATTGATGCAAGCTGAGTACACTATATTCTTAATCTTCCCTGTCTCTAACTCTCTATTGATCTGTTCCCAAACAGTTTGTACTTCATGTGTAACAACGCCGAATCCGTACCAAACTGCGCCCCATTTTCTGGTGATAAAGCCTTTGGGATTGATGACGAGGAGGATGCGGCTATGGTTTCCTATCAATGTAGAGTGGTGCCTCTTCCTTGGTGCTTCGTAACTCTGAAAGTGCAATGTGCAGTTATTATAAATTGTATTTGTTTGTGTTAGTGTTTGTACTTCGTACAACTGATGTAGATTAGACCTAGGTGTTGCAGTGTTCTTGCTGATCAATGTGTCATACTCTCATGCACATAAATTATTATAGTTCTGTTTTTGACCGTGATGGATTTATGTTTTGTTGTTTCTATGCTTGTCGCTGGTACCTACTGGGTATTGCACTGACTGAGTGCTGCTTCTGTGCTTGACTGCTTGGATAGATGGATGCATATGGATGGCCGGCTGGCCAGCCCTGTCCTGTGAACACCAGCTTGTTTCCTTCAATCTTCTCGTTCTATTTTCACAAAGCTTGAAAGTTTTGCATTTTTCGGATAATTAGGTAGATTATTACAGCTAAATTAATTTGTATCACTTGTGTTCCAAATTATAAGACGTAAACATGTTATATTTTGCAATGAAGGTCGTATTTCATATTGAACTAAGTGTCTACAAAGAGGAAATTAAATCAGTTTATCCTGTAGTTATCTTACTTTACTTCATTTGCCTCCTTCAATGAAATTCTTTATCGTCTAAGAAAAACCAACCCGTAGCAACGCACGGGTATTGTGCTAGTGAAAGGAAAAGGAAGCAACGGTTCGAAACAACAGGCCTTCACGTCTTTATTGGGCCTTCGCGCCGAACAGGAGGGAAGCATCGTACGCGGGCGAGTCGTACGATACGACTCGCTAGGAGCGATAGGTAGGGCGACCCTGAAAGTCTCTGACTGACTATAGAAACATAGAGCCAGCGCAAAAGAATATTTACATGGGCCTGCCACGCCTAAGCCCAAGCCCAGGCTTAGCCCTCTCGCGCAGAAAACGGCGAAAGCACACACCGCCTGATTACAGATGGCACCCGCCGGGTTCGGGTGCGGGTTTGGCACCCCCATACCCGCACCCGCCCCTTCTCCCCGCCCCCGCCACCCGCCTCCGTACCCGCTGGCGGGTACAGCTTTCCACCATACCCGCCACCCGCCGGGTATGGGGGACCCGATGAGTACCCGCGAGGCACATGAGACTGGCTAGCAGCATCCCGTCCCCGGGCGATGCCGTCAGGGCCATGCTCAGCTCCAGCAGCATCCCACCGGCAAGGAACGCTTGGGGTGAGGAACGACCGAACGAGGGCGCGGCGGCATCCCCGCCGGCGAGGGACGAGGGCGCTGGGCGAGGGCATCCCCGTCGGCGAGGAACGAGGGCGTCGGCGCAGGGTGGGGAAGGAGGGTGCGGCGGCACTGGGCGCGGGCATCCCGCCGGCGAGGAAAGAGGACGTGGCGGGCACCGGGAGGAGGCTGCTCCTAGTCGTTGGCTTCAGCAGGAGAGAAGAAGATAAGATGGGATCAAGCAGGAGAAGAAGATAAGATGGGAAGGGAGCAGCGAGCTGCGTGCGTGGTGTGGACATGTGGTGTGTGTGTCCTGTCATCCTGTGTGTTGCGTGCGTGGTGTGGTGTGTCCTGTGTGCGTGCGTTAGGTGAGACTGTGAGTCAATGACATGTGGGGTCACATGTCATTGACGGGTCTGCGGGTTTGCGGGTGCGGGTGCGGGTTTGGCACCCCCCATACCCGCCTCCGCTACACCCGGCGGGTCTGAGTTTTACCGCTAAGCAGCCCCGCGGGTTTAAATCGTCACCAAACCCTCCCTATTTAGTGCGGGTACCCGTCGGGTTAGCGGGTATCAGGTACCCATTGCCATCAGTACGCCTGATGCTCTGCTCTGCTCCACTACTCCTCCGCCGCCCGCTGCCTCCTCTTCGGGGATCCCGGCGATGGTCCGCCTCCTCGGCTGCCCCCACTCCCGCCCTCCCGTAGATAGGGTTTCCTATCCATCTCAGGCGGCGCGGTACTGATCTGTGGCACTAGCGCTGCTGCTGTCCCCGTGTGGCGATGATGCAGCAGGAGGAGGGTGACCCCGACGCGGCGGCCGAGCCGCTCCTGGGCGTGGAGTTGCGGCGAAGGCTCACGGGCAACGACGACGAGCAAACGGAGTCGCCAGCTTCGCGGCCAGTATGTAGGTTGGTTTCTAGACCAGTTCACTACTGTATCATTGCCGAATTACTGTATCTATATCTATGTCGAGTTACAGCCTGACAGGCTATGTTAGCGCGTTCTCTGACATTAATTTGCGCCAACCACAACTATTCGTTCACACCAATTGAACTATTCTGATTCGGGGATATGTGCAGCAGTTTCCTGCTATGACCAAAACCAAAACCAACAAAGTGTGTAAGTTCAAGCATCTCTCTCGATGTCAATGGCTCGATCAAGTGTAACACGATGGCTCAATAGCAAAACCACTTGTTTGTTATCTGTGTTTTTGTCAGTACCTCGATGGCTTGATCGAGTGTCATGCAACGCAATCATGACTTATTCATCGCGTAATTCACGCAAATACTTGTTTTTTTTATAAAAGACCCAAATAATTGTTTGAAATTGCTTATATTAACTACCCATGGAGTTCTGGCTTTTCGTTACTCACATGATATTCTACCTGTCAAATTGTTTCCTTTCGATCCTGACCAGACGGTATTATGTATCCTGAATGGATGTTTGGTCCGGAGCAGAGCACAGTGTACCTGAACACACTCCAGCTCGAAGGGTTTTCCAAATTGGTACCGGCTCCCGTTCCTGAACTTCTTTTCATCGGAGTTACCTGTCTCAAGTTATTTTCCTGCAACTGGGATGCCATGCCATACAACATGGTGCACCTCTCGTGTCTCTGGTTTGCCAACTCCTACTGTGATGCGTTGCCGGATAATATGGCTCAGCTCACTTTGCTGAAGAGGCTCGTCATCGTCAGATTCCAGCACTGCCCACGTCTCTTCAGTACTTCAAACTCAAGCGCTGCGATGAAGAGTTCACCATGTCGTGCAAAGACCAAGACCATCCAAACTATAAGGCGATTGGGCATATCCCCGAAAAGAATATTGTAGACTTACCTTCAGTCAAACACAGTGGCCAGGTGCAGGTACATCTGTAAATCCTCTTCTGCCTCATTTTCCCCTTTGTGTTTGGAAAATTTCACTGCATACTAGCTTCCGTTTTAAGAGCCACTACGATTGCTGCTTAATTAATTATGTTTCTGTATGTTCACCTGTCAAAAAAACTGCGTAACTCGTCATACGTGCATCATGCTGATGAAGATAGACACGGGTAATCTGTAAGCCTTTTGCCCCACGATCTAATGGTTTGGACATATCGGTGTACTTGTGCCTTTTTATTTGGCTGGGTGTCCTTTCTTCCGATCTGCTAGCGAGATGGAGCAGCAGCTATACCACTATAAACTACTCGACTGCAAGTGACGAACATCGAATCTATTTGTCTCCTTGGGTTGTAATAATGTGTAATGATGAACACCGAATTTTATTTGTTTACGTGGTTTGTAACTATGTGGAATCATGAACAACGAATTTTATTGGTTTCTCGGGTTTAATAATTTGGAATGATGAACACCGAATTTATTTGTTTCCCATGGTCTGTAACACATTTTTGTCGAATGATGAACGCCAAATGTTTTTGTTACCCCTGCTCTGTAACATATATTTCTGATTGATTAACATCAAATTTATCCATTTTCTGTGGTTCATTGTACTTGGAAGAGGTAACAAGGAGATTGTTTTGCTTCATCTTTAATTAGAACTTTTTATGACAGTGCAGAGCGTGAAGTGCCCTATCTGGCTGCCGTTGTCTTGAAGCGGAGAGCTGCTGCCTGGCGAATATTTCGATAGAACATCTGAAAGGGATGTGTCACGAGTCATTCTGTCCCAATTTTTGTGTTCTACTTTAAGATATGTTTTGTGGGATGTTTCTGAATGGTTAATATTGCTGCTATTTCTCAGGATTGATCTCGCTGCCATGTGGTGATAGCAATTCTTTGCGGAGAGCATGGTTAAATATGCCTTAAGGGGAGGAGGCCGGAAAGATGACCACTTGGAGGCAACATGTGTCTCTTGTGATCAATCATGTCAGTATACAGTAGCTGTTTGGTGCAGCGGTGCTTATTTTCCTTATAGTATTGTTATTGCCGTGCTTGGGTGGGTGGGTGTCTGGATTATTATCTTGTAACTCTACATCTAATAAGCATCAAAGCTACCATCAGTGAGTTTCTACATGACATAATTTGAAGAGAAGTAACAATGTTCAAAATGCATATCTGACATTTAATTTATTGCATTATCTGTGGTGGTGTGCTATGTTTAATTTGGTTCAAAATGCATATACGCACAGTAGCTTAGTCTCATTTACAAAGAAAAAAAATCATGACATTTCATATTCGATGTCTACCAAATGGACAGTAGCTTTGCTCTCGTATCTTGATCGAACTGGTTGAATATGACCTGGGAACGAACTGCTGCAAGCAAAGCCATATGGGCGTGGTGACCAGCTACTGTGCCGGGCGTGACGTGCAGTGCTCCTGCCTGCTTCGGCTAAAAAAATGTTGCTAAAAACCTTAAAACCAAAATACAGTGTCAGTACTTGTGATCGCAAGTTCCTGACATTTTTTAAACAAAGCTGCTTACATTCAGTGGTTCACTTCACATTAGCCCAAACCAAGGTAGCAAAATACTGTGGTAACAACAACACTTCGACATGTCGTACTAGTTCAGTTTTTACAAGGTTTATTCAGGTTTATCGCACAGCCAGCATGCAGAAGCCATCAGTCTTTTGGGACGACAAAAGATTTGTAAAGGGCTGAAAGTCGGCATCATCTGCTGATCATTTGAACTGTGGAAATATGCAGGTCATTTTGAAGCAAACTAAACAACAGGGCAAGAAAACCAGTCGGACAATATAAAAGAGAAACCAGTAGGTCATGTAAGCTAAAGATATCAGCGAACTCGAAATACAATTTTGTTTACCAATGAAGGGTGAACAAGATTAAATGATTAATTAGCAACATTATATGTGGGGCAAAGCCTCTTCTATATATATGGGTACAGAATGCATACAGAAATGTGTGCTGAAGATTTAACTTTAAGTAAAAGATCTTATCTAGAAGTAAGGAAAATCTGTGAAACCAATTTGGATGTTTTGATAAACAAAACAACTGTAAAGATCACTACAGTGTTGCATTCTATGACCAAACATATGAACATCTTCATCTCATTACAAGGCAGTGCAGTCTACCATTATCTTCACTCTAGGCCAACAATGTGAAACATATAACCAACTATGCCTTGATTACCGTTCTATGGAGCCACTGAAGAAATAAAAAAGCTCTATGACTGTCATGCATTCATGCAGCTCATACGCTGTCAGGTTGTCAGTTCCTGAACTTATAGCTCAAGATTTCATTTTTACATGGTATACTCCTTCAGTAACACTACTTGCTAAAGATGAACTAACATCGGCATTTGAAATGTAGTACTGATTCAATTCAGAAGATAATAAAACATATCAGCGAGGTAGCATCCAGAAACCATCGCCATATTAAATATTGGACGACAGAAACCACGAGGCAACTAAATTCATATGTAGTTCTAGACATGCCATCCTCATCTACTCATCAATGATACCGCTTTTGGAGATGAATCTAGATGTTGGATCAGAGCTAGGATATCAAACAGAGTTTATAAGACTAAGCTACTATCTGCAGTGCGCTTTCAAGCAAACTAAACAACTGAGCACATGGTTGTTGAAGAAACTGGAGGTTCATTTCAAGATAATCCATTCACCCACTTACTAGAGAACATGGAGAAGTTATCAAGCTTACTAACAAAAGCAAGCAACAGTATAAGAAAACAAGCACCATTTGATCAAACCAGCTACTAATTAGTGGCATAATTTATCATAAGACCCATATCGCCTCCAAGTTGGCCATGTTTCTTCTTGTTAAGAGTGGCCTCCCTTAAGCAAATTCAACCATATGTTGTCAATGCGCCACATCACATGTGTTCGCCCTCCCTGCAAAACATAGATTTTTCAGTGTGACCACAAATGGAGATGACAGGATAGCATAAATTGCCAATTAAGTAGGCATAATGATAATTAGCTGTAACATTCAAGTGTAGAAAGCACTCAACTTTTTCTCAAACACATATATTATCGTGAATTGAAACATTAAATATAACTTACAATCTAGTTGAACATTCAATATATGGTTTCTTCCACTAACCGATATATTATAACTTTGTTTCCAAATCACAAAAGAAAGGAGATATAGATATACCTTGTGGATAATAAAAACTCATGTACGGAACTAAAGTACCGAAATCTTCATTCTTCCATATATTCACTCTAGTGACTTGAGATTAATCTTGTAGGTGTCAAGTTCCATGGTCACGAAAATGATATCACCGCCCTCCACCGATCCAATCGGTATAAGTGTTTTCTTGGGAACGGGGAGAAGTTCCTTTAGATCAACGACTCTACATTCAGTCCATGACCCAACTCTGTCGGAACCTATCTGCCTTGACCATAGATTGAGGGTTAACCCGTCCAGGTGTGCAAACCCCAAACTTCCATCCTCCATCCCCATGATGATAGTGAAATGGGCAATGTATTCCTCTGCCAGCGGCGCATCAATCAGTGATAAGCATTTAGAACACAAATCATATTTGAGAATCCCCACATGATCATCATCATCATCCGCTAGCTTGAAGTACAGAGCGTCTTGGATGAGGACAGGGGGCACTAGCAGGATGGATGCATCAGGCCCAAGATGAAGACCAGTGGACGGCTTGCTCCACCGGCAAAGACGAGAGTGAGGCTTGCTCCTCTCACCCGGCTCCAGCAAGGACTCGTACGCATATGCGACGAAACCACCAGCGTCAAGACCTAGACCGACGAAGACCACCCGGGAGGGGCCACCATGACACGGGGAGAATTGACAATAACCCCCCCACGTGGCAAATCTTTGCTCTCAGGCCCCTTTTAGGGCTCATTTGGTTGCGGGGGGAGAAATACCCAGGGAAAATAATCCCGGCCGGGAATCTGAGGAATCATGTGTAAAACTCCGGGATTCTGTTCCCGACCTCCGGACTAGGGGAAAATACACCCCGGGAAAAGGCCGGGATCCCCCCGGGATTCCAGTTACCAAATGAGCCCTTATGAGTCTATGACATGTGGGGTTTAAGTGGCTTGGGGGGTTATCATCAAATCACCATGACACGGGGAGAGTTGACGGCGCAGAGCACGGCGGCCCCGAAGGAGTTGTAGCACCAGGGCGCGTCCAGCTCCCTCCGGCAGCCCGTGATGGGGTCCAAAATCGCGAGCTGCTTGGGCGACACATTGTCACGCCCAAGGAGAATGCGGCCATGGCGGCAGTCCCACGCATCGTATGCAAAGTACCGCGTGCTCAAGGGGTCGGGGATGCGCACGCGGAATTTCGTGGTGGGGACGAAGGGCGGCTCCTCCTTGATGTAGGGATCGGAATAAAAGAAGCCGAGCATGGGGGCAGCTCTGTGGAACTCGCTGTAGCGAGCGCGGAAGCGAGGGCCGGAGAGGCGGCCGAGCCAGAGCTTGCTGGCGAGGGAAGCGCGCACGAGCCACTCGGGCTCGTCCGGCGGCAGGCGGAGGAAGATCTCCTCGATAAGCTCGTCCGGCAGCGTCGGTGCCGCAGCCGACGGCGGCATGGTCGGTCGGTGGAGGTGGAGGTGGCGGCGAGGGTTTGGGATGGGGAAATTTTTGGAAGGAAGGAAACGGGCCTTCTTGTGCTTGTGCCTGTGTCCTGTCTCCTGTGCACCACCTGGTGACAGGTGGGACCGGACAGACAGTACGAGAAGATCGTCAGCTCTGGAGTCTGGACTGCATTGTCTTAAATCTGAATCTGCACTGTCCATTAGGAGCAGTGAAATAAAATTTGGCGGGTGCCTCACTTCGTCTATGAGCGTGTCTTCTTCCCTCGAAGATCATAGTAGTGACTAGTGAGAGACCTCTTAATCGTTGTCTGAACCTGAAACTCTTTGTGATAAATTTCTGAACCTGAAACCCCAGTTTGCCGGATGTGACAGCAACTCCAATCTGAACCTGAAACTCCAGTATGTGCAATCTAAGCTTACACTTGACTGTATCTGGTCATTTTGATTTTCAGTTGCTCCAAATTATCTTCGCTCACTACTATCATGGTGGCCACATATACACTGATGCAAACCTGTAATGTGAGATGTATGTTTTTTGAGAGATGTATTTCCCCACTCTACAGTCTACGCTAACAGGGGCGTGTTAAATCTTTCAGATTATCCATGTTTCAGACATATAGGTAGCAACTATCTCTACTATGAAGTCAGAGATTTTTTTCAAACAAGGGTGTTGCATTTAACGAGATAACTGCCTGGCTTATGTGAGAAAACTAGTCATCTGTGTACCTTGCAATAACTTGTGGCATAAAGCTTGAATATCTACTTTCTATTTCACCGAAGAGCTGATACTTGCCTGGATGGGTCTGGCATGGAAACTGGTGAGATAAACTGACCTACTTTTTGGAGGAAACTGTAAAACAGGTTTGCTAAACTGTCTGAATTCAGCAAGTCACTGCAGTGGATGCCTACATCAATAAATAAATTTGAGGAGACTATAAGAAGAGTGAGGAAAGATAATCCTATTCTCCAGAAATTGCATCGTGAAATACAAACCAAGGTGTTCAATTCACATAGCTACAAACAAATTCAAAACACGGAAGTAACTCAGCCACAGGAGTAAGCAAATTTCAAGAGTATACATTACATTATACGATAACATGACAATGTTAAACTATAACCCAGGCTTCAATCCACGTCTACATCTTTCAAGATCATTTACACACTATAATATACATCTACAGATCCTTGCAACAGACCTTAAGATTTAGCCACACAAGGCAGTGCTGACCACCAAGTGTTACGTACTAATCACTGTTCGTACTATCTTCATCTGAACGAGGAAGCTGAATACATGTACAACTACGACCTCTGTATGCTTGGCTACTTGGGTGAACGACAGGCTTGTAGTCTTCACAGCCATTGCAGTGCCCTCGAAACTAGATTAAAGAGTTAGTTAGATATTTACACAAGGATAAAATATGAGATTGCGATAAAAATAATATGAGATTGACAAATTGCACCTGATGCAAACCTCACGATAATAAGCGAACGGGAGGATAATAAGAAATCAAGAAAATGGATAAACCACAGGTAACTTAGTTTGTACCTGCATCATTTTCCTCGACTATATAGCACAGCAGCACATCATTGTCATCCCGAAACCCCAGATCAACTTCGAGAAAGAATAGCTTGGTAGTGCCAGCATCAGCAGAAAGATGACCCTCAGGCTGCTTAGCAGTGAAGTTATAATGGATGCAGCCCCCTCCAAACAAAAAATATATAGATACCACTCGTACTTCTACCCGCTCAAAGTGCATAAAAAATAAAAAATGGATTAGTCAGGTCAAAAATCTTACAATGCTCGGTTAAATTGGATGAAAGCTAGACGAAAATCACAACACAAAGGGCACATTATCACCAAAATAGGACTAGAACACCAACACAGGATTATCACATCCCAATTGTCACACCTAACCTCCAGAGAAAGAGAAATACCTTGGTGTTGTTCGCTCTATTGTATTTACAGAGGGCTACCTCAGCATGGTGACGAGCAGCCTTCCGTCTTAACACGACTGCTCTTTCGCGGTGCGAGTTCCTCACCTCCAGTGGCTTCCTCTGCCTTATAACTGGGTTTTCCCAATCAGAATCGGATCGGTAACCCACCAGGGGTTGGGGGAAAGAACTGAAACCTCGAAGCATGTTGCTCCCTGTTGAAACCTTCATGTGTGCTTCTTTCTTTGGAAAACCAACCAGCTCGACTCCTGGTCCATTGACAGATCATAACATCAGTAAAAATGTTCAAGCCATGCACTACCACACAAACGCTTCCTAGTATGTATCATTCACCCCATAGTTTTTCTTTTTATGATAAAGTGCATGCAGAGTTAATTGAAAATCTGTGTTTTGCAAATGTTGGCCAGTACAACTGAACCGGCCATGGTCTTTGCCCGAAGAACATGCACTTGAGGTACGCTATTAGCAGTAAGCAAAAAACTTACAACTTAATACTGGAAACAGAGCATTCGGTCCTCACTATCACATTTCAACACTTGGATGCCCAATGAAGATGCACAGCGGAGTTCAGCAGAGAGCAATCAAAGAAAAAGAGAAGAGGCTAGGAGCTGTAATTACCTTGCATACCTCCCCTTGGAAGCAGCGGCAGCTTGAGGACGGTGCTGCTTTGACTCCTCTGGCGAATTCTCCTTAGAACTGAACCAGAACATCACGATGTGTTAAATATTACAGTAAAGGTAGGTCAAGATCTCGACATAATCTCTCATTGTTCTAGTTTCAGTATAAACCCTAATTGGTAAGAAATTGTTCTCGGGCACCCTAGCAGCCTAGTATGGAACTGAATTGAACAGAAATAGAGTAGAACAGCCGCAGTTACCTCAACTTGTAGCTCAAGATTTCAGTTTACACTGTTCAGTAACACTGCTTGCTAAAAAGAACTGCAGCAACATTAGCACTTGACATGTAGCACTAAAATAATCCACAAGATTAATAAAGACATATTAGGAAGCCAGCATGAAAAAACCACTAGTCCTAGACATGCATCATCATCTACTCATCAATGGTACCTCTTTTGGGAGATGAATCAAGATATTGAAAACAAAGCTAAGAGGCAACAAAGAGAGTTTTTAAAACTAAGCTGCTATCTCCAATGCACTTTCAAGCAAACTAAATAACGGAGCACATTGTTGCCGTTGCTGCAAGAAACTGGAGGTTCATTACAAGATAATCCATTCCCCCCCTTACAGATGGCAAACAACACGGGGAAATTATCAAGCTCACTGACAAAGTGACAAAACACGACAACATGACAAGAAAAAAAAACCCACAATTTCACCAAAGCAGCTACTAAATAGTGGCATAATTCATCATAAGAGCCTTGTTGCCTCCAAGTTGGTCTCTTGCCTTTAAGCAATTATAACCATGCTTTGTTGATGCGCAGCCTTACAGGGAGGTCGCTCTCTCTGCAAACAAAGATTTGTTGATGAGCGTGTCTTCTTCCCTCGAAGATCATAGTGAACCTTTTAATCGTTGTCTGAACCTGACACTTTTTGCGATAAATTTCTGAACCTGAAACCCCAGTTTGCCGGATGTGACAGCAACTCCAATCTGAACCTCAAACTCCAATCTGAACCTGGAACTCCAGTATGTGCAATAGCTGGTCATTTTGATTTTCAGTTCCTCCAAATTATCTTCTCACATTACTATCATGGTGGCCACTTACTCCGTCAGATACTGGTCATATATAGAGTGTGCACATATACACTGATGCAAACCTGTAATGTGAGATGTATATGTTTTTTGGGAGATGTATTTCCCCACTCTACAGTATACGCTAACAGGGGCGTGTTAAATCTTTCAGATTATCTATGTTTTAGACATATAGGTAGCAACCATTTTAGTCTCACGATTTTTTTCTGGGGGTGGCAATATATGACGAAAAAAATCATTGTTATCTATCTGATGTCCTCCGGCAATCAACAGCAATACATTTATTTTAGAAAAGTATAAAGGCCTTGTGATTATTTTAGAGAGAACTTTGACTGTGAACCTGAGACTTTTTGAGATAAATGTCTGAACCTGAAACTCGCAGTACATCATTCTTCATTTGCCAAGTGTGTAGGTTCCAGTTTGATCTGTAGTATTATATGTCACTACTGCACGAGCTTAAGCTTACACACTTGAGTGTAGCTGGTTTATCTGCGGTAAGATTGTCATTTCGATTTTGCATTCATCCAAATTCTCTTCTCTCATCACAATCATGGTGACCAGGGTAACTTGTACATACAAACCTGTAACTTGAGATGTATAGAATCTTATTTTTGTTTCAGTTAGGAGGCCAATAAACTGTATTAATTTGGCGCAACATTTGTTCGGCCATTGACTAGTACATGTCCCAAACTCCATTGCGCCCCCGGCTCCATACAGAACTATCTCTAGTTCCTGACATTTTTTAAACAAAACTGCTTACATTGAGTGGTTCACTTCACATTAGCGCAAACCAAGGCAGCAAAATACAACGGTAACAACAACACTTTGACATGTCGTACTAGTTCAGTTTACAAGGTTAATTCAGGTTTATGGCAGAGCCAGCATGCAGAAACCATCACGGTCTTTTGGTACGAAGATTTATCAAGGGCCGACAGTCAACATCATCTGCTGATCATTTGAACAGTGGGAATATGCAGGTCATTTTGAAGCAAACTAAACAACAGGGCAAGAAAACCAGTCGGACAATATAAAAGAGAAACCAGTAGGTCATGTAAGCTAAAGATATCAGCCAACTCGAAACACAATTTTGTTTTTGCCAATGAAGGGTGAACGAGATTAATTAGCAACATTATATGTGGGGCAAAGCCTCTTCTATATATATGGGTACAGAATGCATACAGAAATGTGTGCTGAAGATTTAATTTTAAGTAAAAGATCTTATCTAGAAGTAAGGAAAATCTGTGAAACCAATCTGGATGTTATGATAAACAAAACAATTGTAAAGATCACTGCAATCTTGCATTCTATGACCAAACATATGAACATCCTCATCTCACTACATGGCAGTGCAGTCTACCATTATGTTCACTCTAGGCCAACAATGTGAAACATATAACCAACTATGCCTTACCGTTCTATGGAGACACTGAAGAAATAAAAGCTCTATACTGTCATACATGCAGCTCATCTGCTGTCAGATTTTCAGTTCCTGAACTTACTCAAGATTTCATTTTACATGGTATACTCTTCAGTAACACTACTTGCTAAAGATGAAGTAACATAAGCATTTAAAATGTAGCACTGATTCAGTTCACAAGATGAATAAAACATATCAGCAAGGTAGCATCCAGAAACCATCGTCATATTATATCTTGGGTAACAGAAATCACTAGGCAACTAAATTCACATGTGGTTCTAGACATGCCATACTCATCTACTCATCAATGATACCTCTTTTGGAGAAGAATCTAGATATTGGATCAGAGCTAGGATAGGAAACAGAGTTATAAGACTAGGCTACTATCTGCAGTGCGCTTTCAAGGAAACTAAATAACAGAGCACATGGTTGCTGTTGAAGAAGCTGGAGGTTCATTTCAAGATAATCCATTCACCCACTTACTACAGAACATGGGGAAGTTGTCAAGCTTACTGACAAAAGCGAGCAATAGTACGAGAAAACAAGCACCATTTCATCAAACCAGCTACTAAATAGCGGCATAATTCATCAAAAGACCCATGTCGCCTCCAAGTTAGCCATGTTTCTTCAAGCAAACTCAACCATAGGTTGTCACTGCTCCACATCACATGGGTTCACCTTCCCTGCCAAACAAAGATTTTTCAGTGTGACCGCAAATGGAGATGACAGGATAGCATATAAATTGCCAATTAAGTAGGCATAATCATAATTAGCTGTAACATTCAAGTGTAGACAGCACTCAAAGTTTGCTCAAACACATATATTATCGTGAAATGAAACATTAAATATAACTTAATCTAGTTGAACATTCAATATATGGTTTCTTCCACTAACCGATATATTATACTCCCTCCGATCCATAAAAAGTGTCGCCCAATTAATACAAAGTTTGTACTAACTTAGTACAAAATGAGCGACACTTTTTATGGATCGGAGGGAGTAACTTTGTTTTAAAATCACAAAAGAAAGGAGATATAGATATACCTTGTGGATAATAAAAAACTCATGTACGGAACTAAAGTATAGATATCTTCATTCTTCCATATATTCTTCCACTCTAGTGTCTTGAGATTAATCTCATAGATGCTAGGTTTCATGGTCATGAAAATGATATCAGCACCCTCCACGGATCCAATTAATCTAAGTCTTTTCTCAGGAGCGGGGAGAAGTTCGTTGAGATCAATGACTCTACATTTCATCCATGACCCAACTCCGCCGGAACCCATCTGTCTTGACCATAGATTGATACTTAACCCCTCCAGGTGTGCAAACCCCAAACTGCCATCCTCCATACCCATGAGGATGGTGCTATAGGCAATGTCTTTCTCTGCTAGCGGCGCATCAATCAGTGATAGGCATTTAGAACACAAGTCATATTCGAGAATCCCCTCGTGATCATCATAAACATACAGAAGCTTGAAGTAGAGAGCGTCTTGGATGAGGACAGGGGGCACTAGCTGGATGGATGCACCATGCCGAAGATGAAGACCAGCCGACGGCTTGGTCCATCGGCGAAGACGAGAGTGAGGCTTGCTCCTCTCACCCGTCTCGAGCAAGGACTCGTAAGCATATGCATATGTGACGAAAGCAGCGGCGCCAATACCTAGACCGATGAACACCACCCGGGAGGGGCCACCATGACACGCTCGGTGGTCACAACCGTTGACGGCGCAGAGCACGGCGGCCCCGAAGCGGTTGTAGCATCTGGGCGCGTCCAGCTCCGTCAGGCAGCCCGTGATGGGGTCCAAAACCAAGAGCTGATCGGGTGACACATCGCTACGCCCAAGGAGAACGCGGCCATGGCGGCAGTCCCACGCATCGTATGGAAAGTTCGGGGATGCGCACATTGTATTGTTTCCTAGGTCGGGGATGCGCACGCGGAATTTCGTGGTGGGGACGAAGGGTGGCTCCTCGATCATGCAGATACTGGAATAGAAGAAGCCGAGCATGGGGGGAGCTCTATGGAACTCTCTGTAGCGAGCGCGGAAGCGAGGGCCGGAGAGGCGGCCGAGCCAGAGCTTGCTGGCGAGGGAAGCGCGCACGAGCCACTCGGGCTCGTCCGGCGGCAGGCGGAGGAAGATCTCCTCGAGAAGCTCCACCGGCAGCGTCGGTGCCGGTGCCGGTTCCAGCGGCGGCGGCGGCATGGTCCGTTGGTGGAGGCGGCGGCGAGGGTTTGGGGTGGGGAAGAAGGAAATGGTGCCTGTGCCTGTGTCTTGTGGGGCCGAAGAGACAGTGAGAGTGGGCTCCGGACTGAAGTTGTTTCTTGTACAGATACTACACCTGAACCTGAAACTTTTTGAGATAAAATGTCTGAACCTGAAACTCGCAGTACATACACTCTCCCTCGCCGGATGGACAGCAACTTCAGTGTGATCTGTATTACTGTCTGTCACTACTGCACGAGCTCAATCTATGTCTGTAAGATTGTCATTTCGATTTTGTATTCCTCCAAATTCTCTTCTCTCATCAGAATCACGGTGACCGGGTACACTCGTCCTGGACTATGTACACACAAACCTGTAACTTGAGATGTATAGATTGTTTTTTGTTGTTACAGTTAGCCGGCCAAGCTTATGTAAGAAAATTAATCATCTGTAAGTTGCAATAAATTGAGACATAAAGCTTGAATACCTACTTCCTAAACCAGTAGATTATGTGAACACACAAGGTTAACTGAGCTTTCTTCTGCACCAAATGTGTATTAATTTCAGACACCTGCTTAGCAACACAACTGCATGGACATTGCTTGCTATTTCTTCACAATTCGTCCACCTGATCTGCAACCTGAAATGATTCGTGAAATCCTTTGTTTTTTGGTACTGGTGATCCCAAGTTCCTGACATTTTTTAAACAAAGAAGATCCTTACATTCACCAAGGTAACAGATTACTGCAGTAACAACACTTCCACACGTCTACTAGTTCAGTTTACAAGATTAATTCAGGTTTATCGCACATGCCAAAGGTCCTCTCAGTTGACAGAAGATCTATCAGGAGCCAACAGTCTGACATCATCTCACAGGAGGTAACCGTAGACATGTTTAATCCAAGATCCATGTTGCCTCCTAAAGATCAGCTTTACTGTTGAATAGAGTGGCATCATCTCTTCAACATAGTCAACAAGCAGAACAAGCAATTCTCCAGTGTTTCTGTTAACAACATATGTGATCTCATAATGTCTACTTAAGCAATGTTCCAGGGAGAACCAAGGATTTTGGGCATTGCAACTTCTAAATAAAATGATATCATTTGTCCTACTGTAAAGAAACAAATTACTCGCCAAGAACCCACATATGAAGAAAATACATGGCATGCAGAAAATCAGCCAACTAAGAAGGCCATTCATTTTGCGCATGAAGGAAAAACAAGATGAATTAGCTATCAAACATCTGGAACAGAGCCATACCTCTTCCATTTATAATGGGTACAGATAGCATACAGAAATCTATGTTGATGCTATTGATTAAAAGATCTTGCCTAAGTAAGTCTGTGAAACCAGTTTAGATATCATGATCACCCTTATGCACACATGGATACCAGAAAGCATACTGACAAGAGCAAACACCAAAATAATGAACAAGAGCTACGGAAACAAATAGAACCTCTATGAGATCTTAGCTCATATCATGTCAGCCTGTCAGTTCCCTGAATTTTTAGTTCAAGATTTCAGTTTACATGCTATACTCTTCAGTAGCATTGTTTGCTAAAAAAACTCCAGTAACAGCATTACTTAACATGTAGCACTAACTAAATTCAAAACGTAAATTAAGACATATCAGCAAGACACCATGCTTGAATGCTCGTGACAGTTCTGGTTCACGGAACAAACCTTTTTTGTTCTCCCTTGTTATACTCAACCAGCATAACAAGCATTTCTCTAGAAATGTGCATTAATAAGATCCAAATATATATCCTACTTGTAATAAAGAAACATATTTGCCAAGATCGCTAACACCCACATATGAAGAAACTATAAAAAAGAAACCAGTAGGCCATGTAAGTTACAGATATCAGCTTACTCGAAACACAATTTGTTTTGCCAATGAAGGGTGAACGAGGTTAATTAGCTGCCATATATGTGGATCAGAGCCCCTTCTATATACATAGGTACAGAATGCATACAAAATTGTGTGCTAATGATTTAATTTTAAGTAAAAGATCTTATCCGGAAGTAAGGAAAATTTGTGAAACCAATCTGGATGTTATGATAAATAAATCAATTGCAAAGATCACTATAGCCTCCCATGCTATGACCAAACATACGAACATCTTCATGTCACTACATGGACATTGCCGTCCACCATTATGTCCACTGTAGGCCAACAATGTGCAACATATAACCAACTATGCCTTACCGTTTTATGGAGCTACTGAAGAAATAAAAGTTCTATGATTTTCATACATTAATACAGATCATATGCTATCAAACTACTTGCTAAAGAGAACTGGAGAAACACCATCACTTTACATGTAGTACTCACAAGATTAATAAAAACATATAAGCAGGTAGCATCCAGAATCCATCATTATATCATATCTTGGGCAACAGAAGCCACTAGGCTACTAAATATACATGTAGTTCTAGGCATGACATCGTCATCTACCCATCAATGGTCACTCTTTTGGAGATGAATCTAGATATTTGATCAAAGCTAGGATAGCAAACATAATTTTTAAGACTAAGCTACTATCTACAGTTATCTTTCAAGCAAACTGAATAACAGAGCACATGGTTGTTGTTGGTACTGCAAGAAATAGGAGGTTCATAGGAAGATAACCATTGACCCACTTACACATGACAACAACACGGGGAAGTTAAAAACAGTACGAGGAAAAAAGTACCCTTTCTACCAAACCACCTACTAAATAGTGGCATAATTCATCATAAGATCTCTCTCACCTCCAAGTTAGTCATCTTTCTTGCTGATGAGAGTGGCCTCTGTCTTAATTAAGCAAATTCAACCACACGTTGTCAATGCGCCACATCACATGGGTTTGCCCTCCCTGCAAAAATAGATTTTTCAGTGTGGTCACAACAGTAGATGACATGATAGAATAAGAATACAAATCTACTAATCATAATTAGGTGTAACATTTCTGAGTGTAGATAACATTCAAATTTTGCTCAAACACAGATATTATCATAAACTGAAACATTCAATAGATCTAGTTAAACATTCAATACATGCTTTGTTCCGCTGACTGATATATTATTACTTAAGAATAGTTCCAAAAAATCTAAAGGAAGTATAGAGAAATACATACATACCTAATGGATCATAGAAACTCATGTATGGAACCAAAGCATAGAAATCTGCTATCTTCCATATCTTCTTCCACTCTAGTGATTTGAGACTAATCTCGTAGATGCCAAGATCCGTGGTAACGAAAATTATATCACTGCCCTCCACAGATCCAACAAGCCTAAATTCTTCCTTGGGATTTTGAATGAGGAGAAGTTCGTCGAGATCAATAACTCTACATGCAGTCCATGACGCAACTCCATTTGACCCCATCTGCCTTGACCACAGGTAAAGGGCAAACATGTTCACGCGTGCAAACCCCAAACAGCCATCCTCCGTCACCATAAGGACAACGTCAGCATCAGTGCTAATCTCCGGCGCATCAATCAGTGATAAACAATTAGAGCCCAAGTCGTATTTGAGAATTGTTATGTCGTCGTCAACGTCCTCATCGGCATCCAAAATCATGAAGTAAAGTGCATCTTCGGTGAGGACAGGGGGCATTGGGTCGATGAATACATCGCCCGCAACATGAATATGAGAGCACGGCTTGCTCCACTCTCCCATCTGTGGCAATGAGGTATGCACGCATGCAACACAACCGCCATCACTCCAGTCCAGGCCGACAAAGACCACCCGGAACGGGCCATCGTGACACGCCTGTGGTCACAGCCGGCCACGGCGCAGAGCACGGCAGCACCGCAGCTGGCGTACTCCTCGGGCGCGTCCAGCTCCCTGTGGCGGCCCGTCATGGGGTCCCAAACGGCGAGCTCCATGTTTTTTCCCCGCCTCGTGTTCCCAAGGAGAACGCGGCCATGGCGGCAATCCCACGCATCGTATACATAGCGCCCCCAGTCCTTGTATTGGGAAAGCGTGCGCTGAATTCCCCGGTGGAGACGAAACGTGGTGCCGGGTCTTTCTTGATGCGATCGTAAATCGAGCGACAAAGGAAGCCGAGCTGTCAAGACCTGTACTTCTTCAGTAGTTTCAGTTAGGGAACGGCTGGGATGTCTTGTAACGCTTCGTTGTAATAGACGGTCCAGATTGTAACGCGTGGCTCCTCTGGGTACTCCATATAACCAGGGAGAGTGGGTGGATGGGTGGCACGCAAACCTCAAACCCTAATTTCCATGTTCTTGCCTCGCAAGCTTTCCCCTTTCTGTTGCTTACCTTTCCTGCTTTTCCTCGTACTCGCTTAATTCTGCCTAAATTGCCTATTTCTGTTCCAATTCTTCCTTCAATTCTGTATCTTAGGCGTCATACATATCAAGAGCATGTCAATTGGTATCAAAAGCCTTCTCCCCCACACGAGACACCCACCCACTCCTCCCATCTGTAGCCGCCTCTGTTCGTTCAAGGTTGAGAGATCTCCCGATCTTGCCTAAAATCCCTTGTTCGCCAGATCCATAGGGTTCTCGCCTCGCGGAACGGCGTCGGAGCGCGCCGGTGTATGATCCCTCAACGCACAAGATCTCATGAAAGGATGGCAGCCGCGGCAGAAGAAGCGGCCTTGCTCGCGGCAGCTGAGAAGGAAGAAGCCATCAACAACAGATTACCTCGTGAGGTCCTCAATCCACATCGCAAACTGGAGCGGCAATAGCAATCTGTCGACGACCTCCAAGGTAACATCACCAAACTCACAGAGATGGTTGCACAATTAGGCTCATCGCTGCAGCGACCGCAGGGTTCCCCTCCAAATTCTGCATCCTCCGAGCCTCAATCCACTGTTTTGTCCACCCCGCCCCCGCCGCCACACCATCTGAGCCCAATCCACGAAGCACCCACACCTAATTCGTCCCAGACATCTCATTTCAGGCAAACCACACCACAACAAGCTGTTCATTTTGGGAATCTGACGCCTGAACAATTACCACACCCACAGTTTCCACCACCTACACCACATCATTCAGACAAAAACAGAGCAAGTTCTTCGACAAACCCCATCGCACAAATCCATCAGACCACTTCGCCTACTTCACATCCACATTGGTATTCGCCACCTCCACACCCACAACAACCTATTCCTCCTAACTTCCCAAACCAAACACAACCCTACTACAACCCACCCACTCCACCAGCCCTACGAGCTTACTACCCTTTCACCTATCCTCCACCACAACAACAATATCCTCCACCACAGCAACAGTACCCGTATTACCCACCAAACAATGGTTACTACCATTATCCTCCACCTCAAACACCTGCATACCCGCCTCCATACCCTCCTGCATACCCACAATACCCCCCACCGACACCATACCCACCAGCCCCCCCCCAACTTCCCACACATCGATTTCAACCAACTCCACCTTCAACACCTAGCCCAAAAAGACAAGTGCAGAGCCCTACGGCAGCTCAAGAACCTTACATCAGAACCCCTCAGGTGGAATTACCTTTGTTTCACGGTGAAAATGCAATTTCTTGGATCGAGGATTGTGAAAGCATCTTCCAGTTGATTGGCATACAGCAAGAAGCTAAAGTGAAGTGGGCCAATGCACACATTAGAGGAAAAGCAAAGACTTGGCTGTCAAGCAGTGGCATCAACATTTACTTGATGAACTGGACACAGTTCTGTGACTTGCTCTACGATCATTTTCCACAAGGTGGCGAACAAGAATCAATGGAACAATTCCAGCAGCTGAAGCAACTCCAGTCAGTGAATCAGTATATTGATACCTTTGAAGAATACATGATTCAGATGAAGAGGGATCACCCCTACCTGACGGACAATTTTTTCGCTGGTTTTAAGGACACCATCAAACATGTTGTTAAAAGCCATAACCCCTCCACTCTTAGAGCAGCTTATTGGCCCTCAAGACAACAAGAACAAGCCTTCCTGTCTACTAACAGAGCAACAACAGCAACATTGTCCAAGCAAAAGCCACAGACAACATTTCCTCCACGCAATACACCTTAGGTTAGAGATGTGAGGCCAAGAATGTCGGCTAACAGACCTAGAGAGAAAGGTAAATGCTGGTACTGTCCTGAGCCATGGACACATGGACATAAATGTGCTACGGTGCATACCATGCTCAATGCAATCGAAATGCAGGGCCATAGTGATGAGGAGGAACCTGCAGACAATTATCAGGATGCCCAACACACACTACCCAGTTTGAACAACAACACTGATCAGGAAAACCAACAGGACACTGAATCACCAACTGCTGGATCTATTATGCAGATTTCTGCAGAAGCTTTACATGGCATTTCTGGGGACTCTACACTATCAGTGTTAGTAAGAATTGGAGACAAACAAGCTATAGCACTAATTGACAGTGGTAGCACCAACACATTTATTGACAGTGAGTTTGCCAGGAAAATCAATATTCCTTTACAGAAAACTTCAGCCCACAAAGTACTTGTGGCAGGGGGGGCGAATTAGTGTCAGAGGGACATATTCCACAATGCAAATTCATGGTGCGGCAAAATATCTTCCATTATGACTGCAAGATCCTCCCTCTGAAGGGCTATGATATGGTTCTTGGCGCCAATTGGTTGAAACACCACAGCCCAAATTATACTGACTGGGAAAAAAGGAGCATTGCCATCACAGTTAATAACTAGTGGGTGACATTATTTGACAGAGCAGCACCACTCAGCAACAAAATCATCTCTGCCAAAGCATGTTCCAAGTTACTGGCCACTGGAGCCCAAGCTTATCTGATCAGAATCCAGCCCCCTCAACATCAACCTGAAGGAAAGGCTCCACCAGATAGTCAACTTACAGATAATCATGTAGCAGATATCTTAGCAGAATTCACTGACATTTTTGAAGAACCTAGTGGACTGCTACCAACCAGGGCCTGTGACCATTCCATTCCACTAAAAGAAGGTGCAGACCCACCTAATGTGAGGTCCTACAGAATGCCACACAAACAGAAAGATATAGTGGAGGAACTGGTGCAGAAAATGCTCAAAAAATTTGAGATTCGACTCAGCAACAGTCCCTTCTCATCACCTGCCATCTTAGTGAGAAAGAAGGACAAAAGGTGGAGGCTCTGTGTCGATTATAGACAGCTGAACAGCCTAACAATTAAGAACAAGTTTCCCATTCTAGTTATAGAAGATCTATTAGATGAATAGCAAGGTGCTACTATCTTCTCCAAACTGGATTTACGGTCAGGGTATCACCAAATTCGCATGAAACCTGAGGATATATCAAAGATAGTTGTTAGCACTCATTTGAGCCACTACGAGTACCTCGTGATGCCATTTGGGCTAACAAACGCCCCAGCAACTTTCCAACACCCGATGAATAATATCTTTGCCCAACACTTGAGACAGTTTGTTTTAGTGTTCTTCGACGACATCCTCGTCTACAGCAAGAACTTGCAACAACACAGGCAACATCTTGCACAAGTGCTACAAATCCTAAGATTGCATCAGCTGAAGGCAAAAATATCCAAATGCACCTTTGCCACACCTTCTATCGACTATCTGGGACATGTACTTTCTGGCGAAGGCGTAGCCACTGATCCAGCCAAAATTCAAGAAATACTCAACTGGCCAACACCACTAACTCTGACAGAACTTAGAAGGTTTTTGGGCCTGACAGGTTATTACAGACGCTTTATAGAGGGTTATGCTTCCATTTGTCAAGCTCTACATGATATTCTCAAGAAGAAATCCTTCTGCTGGACAGAAAAACAACAACAAGCCTTTGAACAACTGAAGAAAGCCGTGATAACACCTCCAATGCTCATCCTCCCAAATTTATCTCTGCCATTTCAGTTGGAAACAGATGCCTCTGGTTCTGGCCTGGGAGCTGTTCTCATGCAGCAAAGTCGCCCTATTGCATTCTTCAGCAAGGCTTTGGGTCCAAAGGCACAAGAACAATCAATTTATGAGAAAGAGGAAATGGCAATTTTGGAGTCTCTAAGGAAGTGGAGACACTACCTGCTGGGAAACCAATTGGTCATCAAAACTGACCAAAGGAGTCTGAAATATTTATCCAGTCAGAGATTGTTAGAAGGGATCCAACACAAACTCATGCTCAAACTCTTGGAGTTTTATTTCTCTATAGAATACAAACAAGGCAAGGAAAATGTTGTGGCTGACGCCCTCTCCAGGAAATTTAGTGACAAGGAAGAACACTACCTAGCTATTTCATCTACAGTTCCAACCTGGATGACAGAAATCACTCATACATATGAAGGAGACACCAAATGCATCCAATTACTCCAGGAACTGGCAGTAAATGCTGACAGTCACCCTCACCTCACTCTGAAAGGGGGCATATTAAGGTACAAGAATAGGCTTGTCATTGGCTCTGCTACTGACCTCAAGGAAAAAAAATTCAACTCCTTCCATGCATCAGTATTTGGTGGACACTCTGGTGGAAGAGTCACACACCACAGGCTCAAACAATTGTTCTTTTGGCCACACATGAAGAGCTATATTGCTGAGAAAATTGCTATTTGCCCCATCTGCCAAATCTCCAAGACAGAAAGGGTGCACTATCCTGGTCTCCTGGACCCTTTAAATATTCCAGAAGCCAAATGGTCAGAGATAAGCTTAGACTTTGTGGAAGGACTTCCCAAATCCAATGGCAAGGATGTAATTTTGGTGGTGGTTGACAGACTCACAAAATATGCCCACTTTCTGCCACTAGCCCACCCCTTCACTGCTCAACAGGTGGCAAACATACTCCTGGACAACATTTTCAAATTTAATGCCCCCCCAAAGATAATAGTCAGTGACAAGGACAGAATATTCATATCCAAGTTTTGGCAGGAGCTATTCTCAGCTCTCAAAGTCCAGTTACACTTCAGCACTGCATATCACCCTGAGTCAGACGGCCAAACTGAACGCGTGAACTAGTGTTTAGAGCAGTACTTGAGGACAATGACATTCAAAGAACCTAAGAAGTGGGCAGATTGGCTCCCTGCAGCTGAGTGGTGGTATAACTCCTCTTACCACACATCTCTGAAGACTTCCCCCTTCCAAGCACTGTATGGCTATGCCCCTCCTCAAATCCACGACATATCCATCCCCTGCAACTTGTCTCCTGAAGCTGAGCTAACCCTGGCAGAGCAGGAAAACATGCTCAAGTCTCTGAAGCAGAACTTGCAACAAGCCCTAAATAGGCAAAAGAAGTTTGCAGATTTAAAAAGGACAGAACGCCATTTCAATGTAGGTGACATGGTATATCTGAAGATGCAGCCGTATCGAGAAACAGCACTGGGATTACGCAATGCCCTGAAGCTCTCCTCCAAGTACTATGGACCATTTCGTGTGTTGAAGAAAGTTGGCTTAGTCTCCTATCAGCTGCAGCTACCTGCTGGTACCCTGCTACACGACGTCTTCCACGTCAACTAGCTCAAGAAACATTTGGGTCCTGCGGCTGTTCCTAATCCAACACTGCCTATGTTCATCCTGATGTCAAGATCAAGGTAGCACCAGCAGCAGTACTGCAATACCGCCAAGTTCCCAGGAAGTCAGGTTCTTATGATATCCCTGTTCCCTAATGGCTTATACACTGGGAAAACCTCTCTCCAGCAGATGCTACCTGGGAGGACGCGAGCTTCATCAGGTCAACCTTTCCTTCCTTCCATCCTTGAAGTCTGGTCTTACCTCTGGGTACTCCATATAACCAGGGAGAGTGGGTGGATGGGTGGCACGCAAACCTCAAACCCTAATTTCCATGTTCTTGCCTCGCAAGCTTTCCCCTTTCTGTTGCTTACCTTTCCTGCAATTCCTTACTCGAACCTCCCTAAATTCCACCTAAATTGCCTATTTCTGTTCCAATTCTTCCTTCAATTCTGTATCTTAGGCGTCATACATATCAAGAGCCTGACACGAGCATGGGAGGGGCTCCGTGGAGCTCGCGGTACCGGCCGCGGAAGCAAGGGCCCTGGAGCAGGCCGAGCCAGAGTTTGCTGGCGAGGGAGGCGCGCACGAGCCACGCGGGCTCTTCCGGCGGTAAGCGGAGGAAGATCTCCTCGAGAAGCTCTTCCGGCAGCGTCGGTGCCGGCGGCGGCGGCGGCATGATCGATGCGGCGGCGAGGGTTTTCAGGTGGGGAATAGTTTGTGCGGGGAGGAAGGAGCCAGAGTAGTGTCTTTGGTGGGTTCGGTTCAGCCAGCTCAACCGAGATAGAAGAAGTGGGGCCGCGTACGTCACTGTGGGCTGAACTGAATTCTGTTCTTGGCCGCCTACATATATTGTCGTTTCAATTCAGTCTAATTCATTTTAGACTACATCGATTTGTAATCCTCCAAATCATGTGGTCTCATATATTTTTGTATTCCTCCAACTCCAAATTATGTGCTCTCGTCACGATCATGGTGAAACAATCCCTTACGTGGTCTTGGAGGAGAATGGACAAACTCTACTGTAAACCTGTAACTTGACATGTATATATTTTATTTTGTTAGAGCATGTCCACACGCGCGCCCAAATACAGTGTCCGACCAGTGTGCCGGACAAGTGCTATTGGACGCGCCGGCACACATTGCCGCCCTATTGAGAGCGGCTCGCCCCACCGGTCGCTCCCAATAGGTTTTTTTCGAGAGACAAAATTGAATCTCGAATATGAATGAACCGGCAATATTTCATTGAATTCAATGGACATTTAACAAACTTAAACGAAATTTGACAAACAACATTGAACAAACTTAAACGACATTGAGCAAAAATCATGCTACAGACAGTCTGAAGTTCATTGACGGCTATAGTGGCATGACAGGACAGAGCCTGGTCTGCCAAAGGATGACACGTTCAGTACCCCTTTAACTGAACCAGTCCAATGTATTTGCTTCAGTTACTGCAAACCCAAATACAGTGGGTCTTGGGGAGTACTGTAACACTTTTGCTTCTTTTTTTTTTTGAAATTGGTAATATATTAATCAAATAACATAGTTCTGATTACAATCATTCAAAGCTGATCGCGACACACAGGCCGGGACCGAACTTTTTAAAACACCACCACTCAACTCTTTACGGCCAAATTGGCACATATTATGAGCAACAGAGTTACAATTCCTATTGATCTTAATTAGATAAAATAACTTGTCAATCCGGGGCCTTCTTTAGTTTGAATTCTTTTGCTATGAGGCTAACTTCTGTTCTATCCATGCTGTCATCTCTGAAGACCTCCAGGAGGGACGCACAGTCTGTCTCAATTATCAAATTTAACTCTGCAAGAGATAGATTGAGGCCCTCCAGGCATGCAACTGCTTCTCCGAAAACAACCGATCTGCAATGCGTGTTACGGTCCCAGGCTGAGGCAAGAACATTACCATTGTGCTATCACCATTACCAAACATATAAAGGTCTTTGTCTCACTAAATGGACTTAAAGTTGACCATTATGTCCATTGTAGGCCAACAATGTGCAACAAATAACGACACAAACCCTACACTTTGTGGATATACGGAAGCAAATAGAACCTCTATGAGATCTTAGCGACTTAGCCCATATCATGTCATCAGTTCCCTGAACTTATCGCTCAAGAATTCAGTTTACATGTTATACTAAGTCGCATTACTTTCCTAAAAACTAACAAAGGAACTTAAACATGTAGCACTAATAAAATTCAGAAGATAAATCAAGATATCAGCAAGACGGCATGCTTGAATGCTCACACAGTTCTGGTTCAACCAACATAACAAGCATTTCTGTAGATGCAATAATAAGTCTATATAAATATATATCTTACTTGAAAGAAAGAAACAAATTTGCCAACACTCACATATGAAAAAAATATAGAAGGAAACCAGTCGGTCATTGAAGTTAAAGATAATATCAGCCAACTTGAAACACAATTTTGCTTTGCCAATGAAGGATGAACAAGGTTAATTAACAACCGGACATGTATATGGTACAGAATGCATACAGAAATGTGTGCTGATGATTTAATTTTAGGTAAAATATCTTATCTAGAAGTAAGGAAAATCTGTGAAACCAATCTGCATGTTATGATAAACAATTGTAAAGATCACTAGTCTTGAATTCTATGACCAAACATATGAACATCTTCATCTCACTACATGGACAGTGCAATCTACCATTATGTCCACTGTAGGCCAACAATGTGCAACATATAACCAACTATGCCTTACCATTTCATGGAGCTATTTAAGAAATAAAAGCTCTATGACTGCAGCTCATATGCTGTCAGATTGTCAGTTCCTGAAACAATAGCTCAAGATTTCATTTCACATGGTATATTCTTCAGTAACACCACTTGGTAAAGAGAACCGAAGTAACATCAGCATTTATCATGTAGTACTAATTCAATTCATAAGATTAATAAAAACTTATCAGCTAGTAGCATCCAGAAACAATCGTCATATCATATCTTGTACGACAGAAACCACTAGGCAACTAAATTCACATGTAGCTCTAGACATGTCATCCTCATCTACTCATCAGTGATACCTCTTTTGGGGATGAATCAAGAGATTGGATCAGAGCTTGGATAGCAAACAGAGTTTATAAGACTAAGCTACTATCTGGAGTGCGCTTTCAAGCAAACTAAAAAACAGAGCACATGGTTGCTATTGCAAGAAACTGGAGGTTCATTGCAAAATAATCCATTCACCAACTCACTAGAAAATATGGGGAAGTTATCAAGCTTACTGACAAAAGCGAGCAACAGTACGAGATAACAAGCACCATTTCATCAAACCAGCTACTAAATAGTGGCATAATTCATCATAAGACCCCTGTCGCCTCCAAGTTGGTCATGTTTCTTGTTGATGAGAGTGGCCTCCCTTAAGCAAATTCAACCACGCGTTGTCAAAGTGCCGTATCACATGGGTTCAACCTCCCTGCAAAACATTGATTTTCAGTGTGATCACAAATGGAGATGACATTAGAGCATATAAATTTCCAATTAAGTAGGCATAGTCATGATTAGGTGTAACATATAAAGCGTAGACAACACTCAAATTTGCTACACATATATTACTTTTTTTCCGATATACCTTTTGGATAATAAAAACTCATGTACGGACTTAAAGTATGAAAACTTTCTTTGTTCCATATCTTCTTCCACTCTAGTGACTTGAGATTAATCTCGTAGGTGCCGAGTGTCATGGTCATGAAAATGATATCACCGCCCTCCACGGATCCAACCAGTCTAAGTGTTTTCATGGGAAGAGGAAAAAATTCCTTGAGATCAATGGCGCTGCATTTAGTCCATGACCCAACTCCGTCGGAACCTATCTGGCTTGACCACAGATTGAGAGTTAACCCATCCAGGTATGCAAACCCCAAACTGCCATCCTCCATCCCCATGAGGGTAGTGATATGGTCAATGTCCTCCGCTGCTGCGAACGGCGCATCAATCACTGATAAGCATTTGGAACACAAGTCATATTCGAGAATTCCCACGTAATCATCATCATCATAGGCAAGCTTGAAGTAGAGTGTGTCTTTGATGAGAACGGGGGCCCCTAGCTGCACGGATGCATAAGGCCCAAGATGAAGACCAGTGGACGGCTTCCTCCACTTAGCTGTCTCCGGCAAGGACTCATATGCATATGCGACGAAACCGGCATCATCATCATTACCTAGACCGACGAAGACCACCCGGGAGGGCCACCATGACACGCGCGGTGGTCGCACCCCTTGACGGCGCAGAGCACCGCGGCCCCGAAGCAGTTGTTGTAGCATCCGGGCGCGACCAGCTCACTCCTCCGCTGTTTTGAGCCTCCCCACAAGCTCCTCCATAGACATGGTTTTAAGATCAATAAGCTGCTCAATAGCAATAGCTACCTGGGTGTACTTGGATGAGGACACCAACAACCATGGCGGAGGAAGTCGCTTGCTCCTCAGGGAGGAGGAGTGGCTCGCTCGCTCCCGCCATGGTGCCGGCAAGAAGAAGAGCAACTTCGACATTCGCAAGGTGCGCTGCTACAATTGCCAAGAGTACGGGCATTTCTCCAAGAACTGCACCGAGCCAAGAAAGGAGCGGGCGCTTCTTGCCGGTGCGACCGCCGACGACTACCCCGGGCTGTTCTGAAGCTCTTCATGAAGTTCCCAATAAACTGATAACAAGGTTAAGGGAGTGATTGTTGGTGTTAACCTTGTTATCATCGTTCTTATTTCCATTTGTTTTAGTTCAGTCTAAGTCCTAGACAAGTATCAGTTTGTAATCACATAAATGCAGCTGAGTGAGAGGGATCTGCACGTTTGCGAGCCGAGAGACTAGCTGTACGTGCGCTGAGTTAGTTGAGGCAAATACGTGAGGTTTGAGTTGATCCATCAGAGTGTTGCATGTGCATGTGAGAGCCAGCTGATTTAGTGGTCTAGTTAGTTGAGGAAGTGCCAAACGTGTGCGTGTATCTAGCTATCTGTGAGTGGTAATAGGATCAGCCAGTGTGTGGCTTGACCGATGTGTGTGCATGCATACAGAGGTGCGTACTCGTGTGTGAAGTAGTGGGTTAGTGGCTGCGTGATAGCCTGTCTAGGACTTAGACTGAACTAAAACAAATAGAAATAAGAACGATGATAACAAGGTTAACACCAACACAGCTCACTCCGGTGGCCGGTGATGGGGTCCAAAACCGCGAGCTCCTTGGGGGACACATCGCTACGCCCAAGGAGAACGCAGCCGTGGCGGCAGTCCCGCGCATCATCCTGTGCAGAGTACCACGTGTTCCCGGGGCCGGGGATGCGCACGCGGCATTTCGTGGTGGAGACGAAGGGTGGTTCCAAGTTGATGTAGGGACTGGAATAAAAGAAGCCGAGCATGGGGGAGCTCCGTGGAACTCGCTGTAGCGAGCGTGGAAGCGAGGGGCGGAGAGGCGGCCGAGCCAGAGTTTGCTGGTGAGGGAGGCGCGCACGAGGCACGCCGCACGCGGGCTCGTCCGGCGGGAGGAGGAGGAAGATCTCCTCGAGAAGCTCGTCCGGCAGCGTCGGTGCCGGTGCCGACGGCGGAATGGTCGGTCGGTGGAGGTGGCGGCGAGGGTTTGGGATGGGGAAATTTTTGAGGCGCTGACGGGCCTTGTGCCTGTGTCCTGTGCTCCACCGCGTGGTGACAGGTGGGACCGGACAGACAGTACGAGAAGATCATGGTGAACGTCAGGTCTGGAGTCATTTTGTGATAAATTTCTGAACCTGAAACCCCAGTTTGCCGGATGTGACAGCAACTCCAATCTGAACCTGAAACTCCAAATTAACAGCTGACTTTTCCTCCAAATTATCTTTGCTCATTACTACCATGGTGGCCACTTACTCCGTCAGATACTGGTCATAGAGTGTGCACATATACACTGATGCAAACCTGTAATGTGGGATGTATATGTTTTTTGAGAGATGTATTTCCCCACTCTACAGTCTACGCTAACAGGGGCGTGTTAAATCTTTCAGATTATATCTATGTTTCAGACATATAGGTAGCAACCATTTTAGTCTCACGATTTTTTTCTGGGGGTGGCAATATGACGAAAAAAGTCATTGTTATCTATCTGATGTCCCCCGGCAATCAACAGAAATACATTTATTTTAGAGAGAACTTTGACTGTTGTCTGAACCTGAGACTTTTTGAGATAAATGTCTGAATCTGAAACTCGCAGTACATCGGTCTTCATTTGCCGAGTGTGTAGGTCACTAGTGGAGACTGGACATATTGTCTCGGGCCGTGAGGCCCTTTTGTCGCGGTTGGCCAACCGCGACAGCGGAGGCGGGACTAAAGGTCCAACCAATAGTCGCGGACCTGTCACCAGCCGGGACAAATGGTCCTCATCCTGGGCGTGCTAGCACTAGTAGAAAAAGGGGCTTCCATTCTGCCATTTTGTCCCGGCACATTAAATAACCGGGGCCAATGCCCCCATTGGTCCCGGTTCCATCGGCCGGGGCGCCGGGGACCTTTGGTCCCGGTTCGTGGCTAGAACCGGGACCAAAGGGTCCGCACGTGCCCGCGGCGGCCGTGGGTCCCCTGGCAGGCACCCTTTGGTCCCTGTTCCAGCCACGAACCAGGACCAAAGGCTCTTCCCTGGCTATATCATCTTCCACCCGAGCTCCACCACCATTTTTAGCTTGAGTTCATCAACATTTTCTCCTCCATTTCCACTCCATCACTCAAGTTAATCCCATTTTTTTTCACCATTTGTGAGGATTGAAGGCACCCCATATATTCAAGGGTTATCAACATCATCCTTTTCTCCGAAGTTGCAACTTTAGCTCATTTCATTGCTGGTTTAGCTCATTTTATGGTTTGTAGTGCAAGCAAGGTGTTTGATGAAATGCCTAGCTAGAGAGTTTAATTTTTTATATGCATTTTGAGCTCAAATTAATTTATTATTTGTTGATTTTAGTGTCGTCCCGTCCTCACCGCCGTCGATAGCCCGCGTCGTCCTGTCACCGGCACCACCTCGGTGAGCTTTTTTTCTTTATCTTCTATTTTAAGAAAAATGACATGTATGATTTAAAAGCATATTTATTTCTTGTATATTTTTCTTATGTTTTTTTATATGTATAGTGTCATGGTTTTAATATCCGTCCCCGTCGGCACTTGTCCGGTCTATGATTCGGATGTGGTATATTTTCATAACTATTTGTTTCATTTCGTGTTTAAAACAACTATACCTACCAACTTGACATAGAAACTTTTATCTAGGAGGTAGTTGAACCGGAAATTCCAACCGACCCTATTGTCGAGTTTTTTGTAAAAGAAAACAATGATTTGAAAGCAAAATTGGAAAGAAGTGAAGATCTTCGTCTACAATGCCTAGAAGAGAAGATGAAATTGGAGTTGAAGCTTGCCGACATCATCGATGAACACGAGTTCAAGCTTGCCGACGTCGCACATGCCCATGAGATCAAGATGGATGCAATGCGTTTAAAGATTAAAAAGATTAGAAAATATGCCATTAGTCAGGAGGCTTGGTACCATTATGTTGTTGGTTCAGTAGTTACCTTAGTTGCGATTTTGATCGCATTTGGTGTTGGATTTAAATTATTTAGATAGTTGTATGTTAGTTTCAATTAATGTATGTTTTATGAGGACTATGCATTACAATTACTTTACTTTGGTTTTAATGTGATAAACTTGTATTAACTAATTTGGTCACTATTATATACTCTTGATGTAGTGCAATAGTTTTTGATATATTTATATAATGCAGATGAGCCGGCAATGGATGTACAGTGACCGACGATTTCCCGACTATATTAATGGCATGCATTATTTTCTCCGTGTGGCTGAGAAAAACAAGCCGTCGAATGGTTTTATTTCTTGTCCATGTAGCGTCTGCAAGAATACGCAGGATTACTCTATCTCAAAAACCATTCACGTCCACCTGTTGCAGCATGGTTTCATGTCCGGTTATAATTGTTGGACCAAGCACGGAGAAAGAGGGGTTATAATGGAAGAAAATAAAGAAGAAGAGGATAATGACAACTATCCTACGTTCACCGAAGACGGTGATACTGCAATGGGGGAAGACGAAGCTGAAGAAGAGCCCATTGTTGATGAGCACGATGATGATTTTGGTCGGGCCATTCTTGATGCACAGATAAACAGCGGAAGTGAAAATGAGAGGTTGAAGTTGGAGAGCATGTTAGAGGATCACAAGAAATTGTTGTACCCAACTTGCGAAGATGGCCAGAAAAAGCTTGGTACCACGCTGGAATTGCTGCAATGGAAGGCAAAGAATGGTATATCTGACAAGGAATTTGAAAAATTGCTGAAAATAATAAAGAAGATGCTTCCAAGGGATAACGTATTACCCCCCAGTACGTACGAAGCAAAGAAGGTTGTCTGCCCTTTAGGATTAGAGGTGCAGAAGATACATGCATGCATCAATGACTGCATACTCTACCGTGGTGAGGAGTACGAGAATTTGAATGCATGCCCGGTATGTGGTGCATTGCGGTATAAAATAAGGCGAGATGACCCTGGTAATGTTGAGGGTGAGCCGTGCCCTAGGAAGAGGGTTCCTGCCAAGCTGATGTGGTATGCTCCTATAATACCACGATTGAAACGTTTGTTCCAAAACAAAGAGCATGCAAAGTTGTTACGATGGCACAAAGAAGACCGTTTGAAAGACCTGATGTTAAGACACCCCGCCGATGGGTCGCAGTGGAGAAAAATCGACAGGGAGTTCCCGGAATTTGCAGCTGATGCAAGGAACTTAAGATTTGGGCTAAATACAGATGGCTTTAATCCTTTCGGGGAGCAGAGCTCTAGTCATAGCACCTGGCCTGTGACTCTGTGTATTTATAACCTTACTTCTTGGTTGTGCATGAAGCGGAAGTTCATTATGATGCCAGTGCTCATCCAAGGCCCGAAGCAACCGGGCAACGACATTGATGTGTATCTAAGGCCATTGGTTGAAGAACTTTTACAGTTGTGGCGTGACGAAGGTGTATCTATGTGGGATGAGCACGAACAAAAGGAATTTGACCTACGAGCGTTGCTGTTTGTAACCATCAATGATTGGCCTGCACTTAGTAACATTTCAGGACAGTCAAACAAGGAATACAATGCATGCACGCACTGTTTAGGTGAGACTGAAAGTATACATATGGGAAACAAGAATGTGTACCTGGGGCATCGACGATTTCTTACAAAAGGGCATGCCGTAAGAAAGAAAGGCAAGCATTTCAAAGGTGAGCCAAATCATCAGACGAATCCTAAATTACCTAATGGTGATGTTATATATGACATGGTCAAGGACTTAAAATTAATCTTTGGAAAGGGTCCTGGCAGTCTATCTGTTTCGAATGACGCTGATGGACACGTACCCATGTGGAAGAAGTGCTCTATATTTTGGGAGCTACCCTATTGGAAAATACTGGAGGTTCGCTCTGCAATCGACGTGATGCACGTGACGAAAAATCTGTTCGTGAACCTACTAAGCTTCTTGGGCGTGTATGGGAAAACAAAAGATACACCGGAATCACGACAGGACCACCAACGTATGCACGAACAGACGACCACCTGAATCCAGATAAGTATCAAGGTCTTGCCAGCTACGCTCTTACCAAAGAAGAGAAGGAGATCTTTTTTGAAGTCCTGAGCAGTATCATGGTCCCGTCTGGTTTCTCGTCGAATATAAATGGAATAATAAACATGGCAGAGAAAAAGTTCCAGAACCTAAAGTCTCATGACTGCCACGTGATTATGACACAATTACTTCCGATTGCATTGAGGGGGCTTCTACCGGAAAATGTTCGAGTACCCATTGTGAAGCTATGTGCATTTCTCAATGCAATTTCTCAGAAGGTGATCAATCCATTAACTCTACCAGGTTTACAGAGGGAGGTGGTCCAATATCTTGTCAGCTTCGAGTTGGTGTTCCCACCATCCTTCTTCAATATTATGACGCACCTCATAGTTCACCTAGTCGAAGAGATTAATGTTCTCGGTCCTGTATTTCTATACAACATGTTCCCCTTTGAGAGGTTCATGGGAGTCTTAAAGAAATACGTTCATAACCGTGCTAGGCCCGAAGGAAGCATCTCCAAGGGCTATGGAACAGAGGAGGTAATTGAGTTTTGTGTTGACTTTATTCCTGACCTTAAGCCGATCGGTGTTCCTCAATCGCGCCATGAGGGGAGACTGCGTGGAATAGGCACGCTAGGAAAGAAAGCAATAATGTGTAAGGACTGGGATTCTTTCAATCAAGCACACTACACAGTTATACATAATTCCATCTTGGTGGCTCCGTATATCCAGGAACACATGAATATTTTACGCTCTAAATGCCCGGAGCAGCCTGGAGAATCGATTGAAAGAGAACACATGAAGACTTTCAGCGGATGGTTGCAAACACGTCTCATTAATGACAACACTGTTGAAGAACAATTATACTTGTTGGCCAAAGCACCATCGTCGACTATATTGACTTTTCAAGGGTACGAGATAAATGGGAATACATTTTACACGACCGACCAAGATAAAAAAAGCACCAACCAAAACAGTGGTGTCCGTTTTGATGCAACAAACAACAATGGGAAAAAGGACACATATTATGGTTACATTGAGCAGATATGGGAACTTGACTATGGACCTTCTTTCAAGGTACCTTTGTTCAGGTGCAAATGGTTCAACCTGGAAGGCGGGGTAAATGTAGACCCGAAGTACGGAATGACTACGGTGGATGTAAAAAATCTTGGGTACGACACCGAACCATTCGTCCTAGCCAATGACGTGGCTCAGGTTTTCTATGTGAAGGACATGTCTTCCAGACCGAAAAAAAGAAAAGATAAGCAAGCGAATACATCATACGATGAGCCAAAGCAACACATAGTTCTTTCAGGAAAAAGAAACATCGTAGGAGTGGAGGACAAGACGGACATGTCGGAAGATTACAATAATTTTCATGAAATTCCCCCCCTTCACGGTTAAAACTGACCCAACCATCGCGTTGAATGATGAAGATTGTCCATGGTTGCGGCGCAATCAGAAGAAAGGGACACACACGAAGAAGAAAGGGACACACACTAGATAGGGATGTTGGTGGTGATGTGTAATAATGTATTAAACCTTTTATCAAATGCACACGGTTTCACCTGACTTGTGATTACCTGCATATCAAATGACTTGTATGACTTGTATTCGGTCGATGAACTGAAGGATTCCTAGATATAGAACAAAACATACGGTTTCACCTGCATACAGCCCAACAGTGGCTCGTGAGTGCCTGCATATAAAATCATTCGGTTTCTTTCGAGCGTCTACCTTTGCCACCGAACCCAATGGTTGGATTTAGCCTACCTGCTGGCATGTTCCGTGGCATTATTGTGTTTGTCCTTGTTCACCAGCCAGCCATTGGAGCCACCTCCTGTAGGTCGGTGAATAAGGACAACACAACGACGCTGTTGGAAACACAAGCCCTCAGGTAGGTTGAATCCAACCACTGGATTAGGGTGACACAATGATGAATTGCCGAGGAGGTGGGAGTGGTGGTGGTGGAAGTCGTAGCCGTGCCCCTCGGTCGGATCCAAGCAGCTGCAAGGCTCTCTAATGATCTACAACATTCCCAACACTTTTTTGGGACGGTCGTTAGATCATTAGAGAAGTCTTGCGGCTGCTTGGATCGAAGGTCGATTTGCTGCTCACGACGACGCAAGATGGATGTGCAAGCTTCCGGATGGGCAAAACCAGTGTTGGATCAGCCACATGACAACCGGTAGTAATGGGCTTTTTTTTTCTCTCTTATTTTTTCTTTGCCGTAATGACCACATGGGCAATTAAGTGCAAGTATGCTTTAAAAATATACAGATCATTATTACAATTTTAGATAATTAAATCAATAGGTATTGGAACATTTTAAAAGAAACTAGAAAAAAATATGATTTTCAAATAATAAAAAGAAACTAGAAAAATAAATAATAAAAAGATAATGATTATATGACTTTTTAAATAATAAAAAGAAACTATAAAAGAAAACAGAAAAAGAAACAAAAAAGAAACCAGAAAAAGAAAACAGAAAACAGAAAAAAAAGGCCTTTGGTCCCGGTTGGTAACACCAACCGGGACCAAAGGCCCGCTGGGCTTCGCGCGCATATTTTCGCGGCCCGGGGGGACCTTTGGTCCCGGTTGGTGTTACCAACCGCGACCAAAGGGTCTTTGGTCCCGGTTCGTGGCTGGAACCGGGACCAAAGGGCCCTTCCGCGTCGATTTGAGCGGTCTTCTTCTTTTTTTCCTCAACTCTCATCCTTCCCTTGCTGCTTTCCTCCTCTCCTGCCTCCCCCGCGCCGCCGCCGCCGTCGTCAGTCCGACGCATCTCCCTCCTCCTCCTCCTCCTCCCCAAGCGCCCGCCGCCGGATCTCCGCTCCGCCAGTAAGGTACGCACTCCCTCCCTCCTCCCCGATTCTCCGGCACTCGCTCTCGGATCCCGACCCCGATCCCCGCCGCCGTAGGGCCAGCGCCGCGTTACGTATGCGTGATGCCTCTCATACCTCCAGTCGTACCCGAGCTCCGGCCTCCCGTGTCTCGATTCACCGGCGCGAGTCCTTGCGCGCGCATCCGAATCGCGTCAGCTTCCCGTGGGAGGGGGAAAGGCGCATCATTTCGTCGTCGTGTCTGTGCAGGCTCGTGCCAGAGATTCAGGCTGCAGGTTTCGCGCCGCTGCTCGTCCTCACGTTTCTGGTTCAGCGACAGATCCAGAGCTGGTTTCGCCATTAGCTCGGAACAGACCCCAGTAAAGAAAGAAGAGATAAGCTGAGACAAGTTTAGGGTGGTGTGTTCATCTTGCTTGTATGACGGTCACGGTTGATCAGTGTCTAGCAGTTTAGCATTCACCTTCATGGCTCTGCTAGTGCTAGGAGATGAGGGTGAAATGTGTCTCCCTAGGTTAGGTTGGTTGGTTGGTCTCCTCCACCGATTCCGAATTCGGAAAATGCGTCTACTCTCTCCTGTCTTCTTCGTGGTAGAAAAAAGAAATGCTGCTCTTTTGCTGGTTGCAATGAGAAAAGTGAGCAGCTAGAGGTATAAGCTTATTTTTGCATCATATCAGCACGGCTGGAAATATCATTTTGCATGGACCTTTTTTTTTGCACAATCATAGATTAAACTTGTCGTATAGTGTTAAACTAGATGTCATACAATTGTTCTTTAAGTTAGTTTGTCTTGGGCTAAGTGAAAATTTAGGTTAGTGTAATTTAGGTAAACTTAAGTTAGTGTAATTTAGGTTAGTGTAATTTAGGTAAATTTAGGTTAGTGTAATTTTTAGTAGTGTTAAGTAAATTTAAATGCATGTGTAGTGTTAGGTAAATTTGTTAGAGCAAAAAGAAGTAAAATCAAATTTTCCTAGAAATGTTAGTGTTTTTGTTTGACATGAAAATGTTAGTGTGTTAGTGTGTTAGGAAATGTTAGTGTTAGTGTTAGTGAGAAATTTGTTTTTTAAATTTGTTACTATGTTAGGGACAGAGGGAGTACTACTTTTCAGAGGCCGATTCTTTTGTAATTTTCTTCTTGTATTTATGTATTTGTAAAATTCCAGTGTAAGACAGTTTGTAACAAACAATTCGTATCATAAATGACTATGTATATTTGATTCCTAGTTTTGTTGTATTTTTCATGATTTTAAATGTGTAAGTGGTGAGTACTTCACCTATAGATGACTTTCAAACATATATGATGAATTTCTCAAGTGTATTAACTTTGAGTGTTTGCAACGACGATTCCCACTTGTTCATTGATAAAGTTCCTGTCAAAAATATGCTAAATGCTTTCTCAATCATTAAGGAAGATTATGAACATGTGAATAGAGAAGAAAATCCCATAACTCGTGAACTAGCTCGCATGAAAAAAAAAACTCTAACCCCGGATACTCGGCTAGACCCCCCCCCCCCTCTTGATATTGTACCTCTTTTAGTCAAAACTATAACTTTGATGACCAATGAATAAAGAGGTATTATTTGGTAAAAAAAAGAGATCGAATAGAAAAAGGTGGAGCGAGCTATGATGGAGAATGCAATTTAGCGGATTTATTTGTGCGACGTATGTAATACCAACAATTAGGGGAAATCAAGTTAATTTAGTCTTTAGAGTACACTTGTTGGCTGTCCAAGACATATATGGATGATATTGATGCTAGGTTAAATTAATTAATCTTGATTTTGTTTTTATTTTCCAGGTTAGCAAGCGACAGACTTGGAAAAGTTTGTGCAGAAGATGGATCCAAATTTTCCGGACATCGACAGAGATGAGGACGCCGAACTGCGAATCATGGAAGTTATAGCAGGATGTGCGGCCGCGCCAGTCGGTGAAGAAGATGCCTTCACCGGTGAAGATTACGGCTCTCAATTTCTGAACGATTCCGGTGAGGGGGTTCAGGAAAAAGAAAATGATAGAGAGGGGGAAGAAGTGCCCATTACAAACTCTGGCGAGGTATAATAAGCCTATGTACATCGATCACACTAGATGTATTATTTGAGTTGTATATTGTTGTTATTAATGAACCATTTTTTTCTTTTAGCCCTCCGGATCATCCTCATCTATAGCATTGCCGAAACGAGGCCCGACGAAGCCGTTGAAGGAGGGTCGTAGGATAGTGATCAACCAAGTTAGTGCTAGTGGGGAACCTTTGGAACCCATCGACAACCGCCGCAAATACATTAATCAATGCGGGGTTATTGTAAGGGACATTGTCCCGATCAACCTTGAAGAGTGGATTAAGCCGAAGGATGTAAACAACCCAGCTACTTATGTCGAGGAGAGGCTAAAAACATCGTGTTGGGACACGCTCTTAACAAAGGTCAGCCTACCGCCAGATCTGCCGGTTCCCCTGATGGACAAAGTGAAGGAGTGGTCGCTTAGTAAGATGGCCGAACAATTCCGGACGTGGAAGAAAAACTTATGGAAAGCTTATATAAAGGCCGGGGAGACGAATCCAGATTTCACTGGAGCACTAGTGAAGATTAAACAGCAGTGGCCCACATTTGTGGAGCAAAGAAAATCGGAGGGCGCTCTGGCCCGATCGGTTCAAAATAAGTTAAATGCTGCGAAGAAGGAATATCACCACCATTTGGGGGCAGGTGGCTACAGGGCTGCCGTGCCTAAGTGGGAAGCCTTTGAAGCACGACTGCTTGATAACGGGATCATTCCACAGACAGCGGATTGGCCCCCGAGGTCCAAGTTTTGGTTGTTCGCGCATGGGGCAGGGTTGGACCCACAGACAGGAAAGATTATTGCTCAGGGAAAATGGAAGGCAAAAATTGAGTATATAACCAAACAACTTGAGGACGCAATAGATAAAGTTCGCAGGGGAGAGTACGTCCCTGACAGAGAGAATGACGAGCTGACACTAGCACTCGGGAATCCTGAACACGTTGGACGATTACGAGGCTATGGAGCCGGTGTCACCTTGAAGCAAGGTTTTCCGGAAGACGCTGATACTTATAGAAGCCGTCAGAGAAGAAAGAAGCAGGAGTCTGACCAGTTATCAGCACTGGAACGCAAGGTGCAGGAGCAGCAGGAGCGACTCGACTCAATTAGTAAGCAAAATGAATCTCAGCTGCAGGTACAAGCCGCCCCATCTGATCAGCGGAAAAGCAGCGTGGGTTCCACTCATTTGGAAAATTCTCAATTTCAACCGGCGGCTCACTACCCCGTGGATGATATCACGGAGAAGACAGACTGTGAGCTACACATGTCAATGAAGAACATGTCTTTCAAGGTGGCGGTCGGCTATGCTTTACCTAATCCAGCTGGAGCAAGCTACCATCTCGAAGGGATTCCACAGGGCTATGCTCGTGTCGGGGTGGATCAAGTTGTGCCGTTATATGCTAATCTGGAACTTGACATTCCTGGAGGTGACGGCGAGAAGACACTGGGAGAAGTCGAGAAGGGTATCGCTCTCTGGAACAAGGAAAACATCGTGTTTCCGAACTTCACTCCTCGATCCAGCAGCGGACCCCCACCTCAAGATCCATCCCCCCCACCTAATGATCCATCCCCCCCATGTCAAGATCCATCCCTCCCACCGCAAGATCCATCCCCCCCACCTAAGGATCCATCCCCCCCACCTAAGGATCCATCTCCCCCGCCTAAAGATCCATCTCCCCCACCTAAAGATTCATCCCCCCAAGATATATCCTCCTCACATGAAGATCCATCCCTCGATGCCCCATCCGTCGCGAGTCCATCGCGCGCGACGTCCCGTCCTTCAATTCCGCCCCGGGAAAAAACCTTCTCGTCAAAGCGGAAACTATCCTTCACGTCGACGCGTGCAGATAAGTTATCTCGAGCGGAACGCGAGTTGCTAAAGCTTGTTCCAAAGAGATCGTATGACAAAACTCCAGAGGAACTCGAGGAGTCGGTGCGTGCCCATATTACAGAACAGTTAGCTCCGAAACGGCCCCCGCCTAGAGAGAAACTGGATCCAGAAAAAGTTGAGACATTTCTGAAAAATTTCAGGAATCCCCCGCCAAAGTCACCTCCATTGGCAGATGACTATGATCATGTCATGCTGAAGACAATTAGTCAAGAGGCCGAGGAAAAGAAGGCTGCCTATCTCCTAAAGAAGCAGAAGATGAAGGAGGACAAGGAGGCGGCAGATCGACTAAAGAAGGAGCAGTTCTATGCTGCAAAACGCGGGAAACAAGTGGCCCAGCTCGGAGAACAGGCAAAAAAGTCGATATCCCCGCTGAAGGTGATCTCAACTAAAACAGTTGCCCAGCTCGTACAACCACAGCAACAGTATCAGTATGCATGGACATATAAACCCGGGAAGTCCCTGGTCAGACCTGAGGAGATCAGTTCTCTATCATACCAATTGCGTCGATTGCATCACTGGTACGAGAAAGCTGCAGCGGCCGGGCATGAAGCTTTCTGGGTGAGTTATAAGAAAAAGCATTACTTCACGGATGACTTGTTATATATTCCGTTTTCGGAAGTATTTCAGTTATTCAATCAAGATGCCCTCGACAAAGTCATCGTCAGTTCCTATTGTTTGTAAGTGATTTATTTCTGCAATTTAATTAAGTCTTCAGCTCTGCATGTTCATTGCCTTTAATTATCTCACTATATTCTTTTGTATTGTAGAATGATGATTGTCGAATGCAGAAAAAAGGGCATCTATGACACTGGGTTCATTGACCCAAATTATATTCATGAAGTGACCGTACAATACAATTGGAAGACCACCGAGGATAGCTTGGTCAATTGGTTAGTGAACCAAAATACTTGCGGAGAAATACTTTTTCCTTACGTCAACAAGTGAGTGTTACCTTCTACCCATTCTATTTTGCTTTGCATATCTTTAGTGTAACCGATGAGTCATTGACATATAAACGTGCGCAGTTTCCACTGGATTCTGCTAATCATTAGAGTTGACCAAGGAGTCGTTCAAGTCATGGACTCGCTAAGGAAACCAATGGAAAAGTACCAACGCATTCAAGATATGCTCCAGATGTAATTTCAATCATTATCGCTCTATATCGACCTCTGTCATTCATTTTCAGATATCAACTAATCAATAACTTCTTTAATCATTTTTCTATTGGCGGGCAGTGTTTGGAAACGGTTCATCAAGATCGTTCCAGGGGAGTGGAAACCGGAGCTGTATTTTTATACCACCAACGTAAGTAGTACTATATATATTGCTCCATTATGAAGCAACTCTTTAATTCTAGTTTCAATACCATTATGAAGCTTCACTATTATTTGATTAAATTCTATATTTTTGTAAAGTGGTGTCTGAGGCAGGATACTGGGACAAATTTATGTGGATTCTATGTTTGCGAGTACATATGCTCTTTTGTCTTAGAGCGGAATAGAGAACAAAGAACGCGTGATGTATGTATACACTCTTCTCACTTTTTATTACCATGCATATTGTGTTGACTTCCATCCATAAATTATTTTATTATGATTTCATATATATATATATATAGTTATAAACAACTCACATATTCATATTGATCTAGATGGAGAGAATGCGGGACCAGCTCATACCATCGAAGCGCCTAAAAGCACTTCAAGAGGAAATTGCGGGATTTTTTAACTCCGCGGTCCTGAAGAGAGATGGAGAATTTTTTCACTCGGCAAATTTTGTTTTGCCCGAGGACATGTAATTGACATCATCTCGACGTGTGAGAAACATTATGTCGGCGTGTAACGTTATGTATGTATATATGAAACATGATCTCGATGTGTGAGAAACGTTATGTATGTATATATGAATCAAATATTAATGCATGGTAGTACCACTGACACGGCACGACACGACACGGCATCGGACACGACGACACGGCACAACACGGCACGGCACGGCGACACGTCACCTATTGATTTAAACCCCCCCCCCCCCCCCCAAAAAAAAGAAAGCATTTGGTTAAAACAAAAAAAAGCATTCAGTTAAAACAAAAAAAAAGCATTCGGTTTAAAAAAAACTCTCGGTCCCGGTTGGTAATACCAACCGGGACCAAAGGGTTCCCGCCCGGAGCCCCCCCGCCCCGCCCACATGGAGGCCCATTGGTCCCGGTTCTTAAGGTACCGGGACGAAAGGCCCCCCCCCCCTTTTGTCCTGACCCTTTAGTCCCGGTTAGAAAACCGGTACCAAAGGCCCTTTGGAACCGGGACCAATGCCCCTTTTTCTACTAGTGTAGGGGCAGAACCTTTAGTCGCGGTTCGTATAACAGGCCGCGACTAATGGTTATCTGCCGCGGAAGAAATTTGGGCACTTTCTGTGCCGCGGCAGAGAGTTCATTTTTGGTTAGGGTTTAGGGTTTACTAATTCTCTGCCGCGGCAGAAATTTGGGCACTTTCTGTGCCGCGGCAGAGAATTCATTTTGTTTTATTTTATTCATTTATTTTCTTTATTTCAAAATAGTTTTCGTATATTTCTACGCTACCACATACCGTACACGATCGAGCATACAAATATATACAACTTTGATAGTTACATGGAGATCACACGGGACTAAGCCCGTCTATTCGATTACACGACCCGACATCATCGGTTATGCCTATTGTTCACACTAAATTCTCCGGCGTCGTCTACCATCTCTTTCAGCAGAAATCCCGCTAGTTCCTCTGCAATTGCTAGTACGCGTTGCTCCGGTAGGACCTTTTCCCGCAGTCTCTCAAACTATATAAGAAAGGGAGATCAATATGAACATCAATCATGATAACAAAAAGCGAGGTAATAAAATAATGTTGTGAACGTATTCTTAAGTCGACTCTATAATCTTTGTGCTCAGTGGTAAACGTGCGAATAAACTCGCAAATGTAGTATCCACATAGATGCGTCCCCGATGGCTGCCTCGCGCACTTTACGAGAATAGAATTCAATCAAAATAATAATCTAGCATCAAAATAATAACTGTATTGAAACTAGAAGTAAAAAGATGCGCGGTCATATCTCATACTACTTACCGAGACCGGAGTAAACGTCAGCTTCTCACTAAATGAACCCTTCACCACACTCCTGAATCGGTTCCAAACCCTGCCCGGCAAAGAAAATGAATTAATGAATGAGTTAATTCATTACCTGATATCTTATGAAATCAACGAAATAGACCGATATAGCGCGAATATTACCTCTGGAGCATGTCCTGCATGTTGCGGAAATCTTCCAGGTTTCTCTTTAATGGGTCCATGACATCAACTATTCCCTTATCAACTCGTATGTCTAGCAGAATCCAGTGAAAGCTGCACCCGTTTATATATACGTCAGTAACTCATCAATTACACTTAACATCGAGTAAGTAAAAATTAGTGTGTACAAGACAGTAACACTCTTACTCGAAGTTGTAAGGAAACAATATGTGGTCACAGTAATGTTGCTCCGTTAGAAACCTTAGAAGGTTTCCCGCCGTCTCGTCGGGTTTCGTCGTTAGCGTTTCTATATGTACTTTATCTGGGTCAATGTACCCAACACTATAGACCTTTCTTTTACAAAACTGCATCTTCATTCTGCATAATATAGAAGGATATATATAATGAGAATAATTATAAATGCAATGAAGTGAACAAGTTATATGTAGACAATGAATTCAACAAACTTACAGACAATAGCAACTCATGAGAGATTTGTCGAGGGCGTCCAAATTGAATAATTGGAAGAGTTCTGAAAAGTCAACATGGACCTCTTCGGCTCGGAAGAAGTACTCTGCTGGGACTTTCGCCACGATCATTATTCTGTCCCGCTTTACCGCTCTCAAGTACCATTGATGCAAATTTCGCATTTGTGTTGGCAGTTGTTTCAACTTCTGTTCGCTGACCAAAGGCTTCCCTGGGACATATGTAGGGGCTACATCAGCCGTGGGTAACTTGTCGTCTTGGGAACCTAACAGTTCAGCAACAGTCACACCCATAGCGGCCGCCAACTTTGCAGCTTCTAGCAAATCCTGCTGCTGTGCCTGAGGAACGTCTTTGGATAACACCTTGAGGGGTGGGATCGATTGTTTGTCCTGTTCTCCGAGCTGGGGAACGTCCCTTCGTTTCCCGCTTGCACTTGTACTTGCTTTGCTCCCGCTTGCACTTTCACTTGCTTTGCTCCCGCTTGCACTTTTACTTGATTTGTAATTCTCCGCTTCCTTCCGAAGTGTGCGTGCACAGTCATCTGGCTTATGGTGCAACTCATATTGCGATTTGTGCTCAGAAAATCAACTCCCCATGCTATTTGCTTCTCAGTGTATACCGGGGTGGGCTCTGTTTTCTTCTTTGCAAAATGCGCATCTTTTTCAGCCTTTGCGATCGCTGCGATTTCCTCGTCAGTACGATCGTAAGTTCTGATGGAAGATTCTTATGAGGTACTCTTGGAAGGGGCTCCCTTTTTCTTTTTGGGCTGCTGCGTCGTAGAGTACTCAGCGACGAAACACGCTTCCGCTTATTGGCCTTAGCTGGCAAAGGCGGCGGCGAAGACGGCCGGCCCAAGTCCGGTGGCGGAGATCGAGATGGACTCGCGCTGTGTTGATCATAGTCTTGGGGTGGGCTTATTGTAGGTGATGGTGACCTGCGACGACTCAGAGGCGGTGTTGGACTTGGCGCCGAGCCTGGAAGCTTGATGTTGTTCTTGTCCCATAGAATGATACCACCCAGTACTTCTCCGAGTGTCTTCTCACCTTCAGGTCCATGGATGTCAAGCTCCATTGAGTCAAACCCCTTTACGATTTCATCCACCCCGACTTTAGCATAGCCAGCTGGAATCTCACGGCCATGCCAACGTGCCTCAGGTGGACAAGGTAAAGCAGTTCCGACCGCCACCTTCAGGGATATGTTCTCACCTTCTGATGGAGCTCACAAGGTATCTGCTCCTTGATTCCATCCACGAGGTAGCCGGGACCGCCATCTATCATCCGTTGCACCGTCAGACGGGACCTCCGATTCAGCCACGCTGCTTCTCCGCAGAGATGGGCCGGCGGTAATATCGAGTGCAGGATCTTGCGGCGCTCTCCTCTAAGTTCGTCAATCTGCTGCTTGCTTGTCAATTCTTGCTAGCAACTGGTTGAACTTGTCTTCCTCCTCCTCCTCCCGTCGCTTCTTTGCTCTCGATCGGCTTCTATAAGTATCTTTGTCTTTGGGAAACCCAATCTCCCAGGGATAACTAGGGCCAAAGCCTCGTGTTCGTCCTCCTTTTTCTGGATTCCCGAGGACCTTTGTCAGCAAGTCTTTCTCTCTATCAGCACGGAACTTTGTTTTCCCCTCTTTAATTTCTTTCACCACTTTCAGCCATGTCTCCCTGGGTACCCTTATCCCCTCACTGCAAATAAGATCCCCTGTCTCCATGTCATACTCACTCCCATGCGCAAGGAAAAAATTCCGTGCCCTCAGTTCCCATTCGTCGCGAATTGGTTCTGGAACGATCCCTTTAGCAAGCAGCGCTTCCTCTATTTTATCCCACTTTGGCATGGCAGTCGCGTAGCCCCCTGTCCCGAGCTTATGGTGATATTTCTTTTTCGCAGCATTTGTCTTGGCTCGTGTTGACTTTTCCGTAGCATCTTCTGACTTCTTGTACTTCACAAATGCATCCCAGTAAGCCTTCTGCTTCACTAGATAGCCCTCGAATTTTGGAGCACTATTGGTCTTCTGATACTCTTGCCATAATGTTTTCTTCCACTGCCGGAATAGTTCGGCCATCTTCTTAAGAGTGAACACCTTGACTTTGTCCCTCAATGCAGCTGTGTCGTCCTCTTCCTCACATTCTGGGAGGGTGAAATGTGCCATGAGGTCATTCCAAAGACCATCTTTGTACCTTTCGGCGACATACTCATTATCTTCCACCCCTTTGGGCTTATTCCACTCTCGAACGGTGATGGGGACGCGATCCCTAACCATAACTCCGCATTGTTTTACAAATTTCTTTGCAACCTTTATGGGTTCCAACGGTTCGCCCACTGGTGATATCTTCGTAATTGTATAATGCGCAGATGCGGCCAACTTTTTGGCCGGGCCTCGTTTGGAACATTTGCTCGATGTGGAGGCCTAAGAGAAGAAACATTCGTCAATTCATATATACAACTCAATTAATGCATCTACTGACCATCGGACTTCATATATATACCTTGCCGGACTTCATTAAGGGTCCATCATCGGAGCCGTCGCCTTCTCCATCATCAGAGGCGTCGGCTTCCCCCTCATTTTGGTCGACCTCTTCACCCTCACCGGATGGGTTCAGATACATCGAGGGAGATTCGGGTGGATCAGCACCGGTGGCGTTGTGGATTATGTCCTCGAGAATTTCTTCTTGTCTTAGGTCTCTGCGGATCGGACTAGGTGGATCCATAGTTTCTGCAAAATGCACACAATATCATTTTCGCATACAATATTGCTACATAAAATTATTTATAACAAAAGTTGCATAATTGTTAAAGTTCAACAAAAAATTTGCTAGAACTAACACTAACATGATTTTTGGCAGTAGCAATTCATCAAACACCTATACAATTAATTCTAAAATTAATTTTGCTAGAACTAACACTATTACAATTGCTAGAACTAACACTTAATTCTAAAATCTCATAAAATAATTTTGATAGAACTAACACTAACATAAAATAATTTGCTAGAACTAACACTTAATTTTAAAATCACTAAAATCTCATAAATTAATTTTGCTAGAACTGACACACTTAATTCTAAAATCTCATAAAATAATTTTGCTATCTACAATTTGCTAAAAATCGGTGGTTAAGGAGGAGAGGGGTGCCGGCGGCAGTCTGACCTAGGGGACGGCGAGCTCGCGGCGGCGCCTCGGGCGCGGGGGCGGCCGAGTTAAGGGGCGGCGGCCGGAGTTGAGGGGTGGCGGCCGCTCGGGCGCGGGGGCGGCCGGAGTTGAGGGCGGCGGCGGCGGACGGCGAGCTCGGGCGGCGGAGGAGGGCGACGGCGACGGGC